>MJCC01000002.1:89340-157900 GCA_001766655.1 Phytomonas francai
TCCGCGCAGGAGGCGCGCGGCAAGGCCCGCCGCGAGGGCCTGCAGGGCGCCCTGCAGCGCGACCTGGGTCTTGCCGCTGCCGGCCTCCCCGGCGAGGTCGTGCACCCACCCCCGCCGCCAGCCCCCGCCCAGGCAGGCCTCCATCGCCGCGCAGCCCACGGGGGAGACCCCCCCTCCGCTCCCTCCCGTCGGTTTCGACGGTTGGCCCACGCGCGCGGCGCGCACGCAGGCGCGCAGGACCCCGCCGAGGGCCGCGTCCCCCCCCGCCCGCCGCCGCGCGTACGCGAGGTTGGCCGCCAGGAAGAGGAAAAGATCCCGCGCACGGGCGAGGCGGTGCTCCCGGCAGAGCGCGCGAAGCCCGTCGAGGCCCCGCGCGGACCCCCCCCCCGTCACACCGCCCTCGGCAAGGACGCGCGCGAGAAAGGCCTCCGCCGGGAGGTCCATCCGCCGTGTCGCTGTCACAGTTTTAACGAAACCAACCCGCGTGTTTCGATGGGCCCAATTGCCTTCCTGCGTGTGTGACAAAAGCCACCACGTTTTTCCCTTTTATGGTTTTCGTTTCCCCTATAAGCCTACGAAGGCAGTCGAAACGATGAAGGCAGAGAGTCCCGGTTGATGGGGCAGAGGCATCGATTTCGATACGCACACAGATGCGTCCGCATCGAATTAATAGCAAGTACCAGCGCTCGTGCGCGAGTAAGGTACCTAATTTATTTTAATAGGGATGACTTACGTCTATTTGGCATATGTCGCAGATTCATTTCACATGCATATGCCCAGAAGGGGGAAAAAAGACATCCAAATTATTTTGATGAGGAAGGATGGAGGACCCAAGAAGTACTAGGTCTAACAAGAGAATATTAAGTCGCAATTTTAAAATTAAGTCACGCATAAAATTCTTATCGAATTATTTTAGATCAGGAAATTTAAACAGATTCAAGAGATATATTGAAGTTGGGTATATTCCTGAACCTTCTTGATGGGATCAAGTAGCATTGAAAACAAATGAATAAGAGGTGAAATCAGACCTTCCTTTCATTTTTCCCGTCATAATAGCCGTCGTCCTCGTAAACTAGTTGAATGGGTATAAGGTGTATAGGTAAAGAGTTGCTCGTTTATATATATATATATATATATATATACTTTGCGATTCTACCTTCCCCACTGCTTCACCATTGGAAAAAGTCCATCCTAGTAGAGATTACTTATTGACCTGGTCTTATACCGTGTCATTAGGGAGATTCCCTTCCCAGACCTTTCTTTTTTGAAGGTTCACAGATCTCTTTCAACACGACTCGCGCAGAGCTCACGATCTCTTTGTGTGGGAAAGGGAGGATTTCTACTTTGCTTATTATGGGAAAGATTTTCAGCCATCGTTGCATACATTCGTGAAGATAAAAAATGAATAGATATTTACCTATTTACCGCCCTTTCAAACTATAAATAAAGATAGGAAGGTGACATGCTTGATTTAAGAAAAAAATCAGTGTTCGTGTTGTTATCAAAACACAATGACTAGACAGCTTACTCCTTGATTTTTGTAAACCGGTTCCAAGCAAGACGCAAATTAGATAAGACGGCAAAATGCCTCATAAGAGTTAAAAGAAAGCAATAAAAGAATTTAGATAATAAACATACGTGAACATCTATATTCTGGGAAGAAAAGGGAAAAACAGCAAGAAAAAAAACGTTGTTGTTGTTTCTTTTTTTTTTTGGGGGGGGGGGGGTTGTGAGAGATTCAAAGTCTCACCTTCCGTATACTACTTGAACTCTTTGAAAATATATGTAGAAAATAGTGTATAATCTCTTAAGTTCTCTCAACACACACAAGTTGTTGTGAAACTTAAAATAGTTTTCGCATTACAGTGTGCTTACCTATAGGCGCGCACTTTTTGTTCTGTTTTAATTCAGAGTTTTGGGTTTAGGTGTACTCGAGGTATACAATTTGATAGTACTCTTGATGGGAAAAAGAGATTTTCCCGCTAAAAAAGTGCTCTATAGGGGATATTCGGTGGGGGTATTACTATTGGTTTCCTAGCATTTTGACTGAGACTGGAGCGTGCATGCACCAGACCATTTCTTTTTCGGCGAGTCTAAATTCAAAAGCAGACTCGAAGTAGTTTATTATTGGAAAGAGTTGTAAAAATGTAAAAAATGCATGTAATATTCATAAAAAAAAACATTCCATGCGCATTTGGATATACTGGAAGGAGACCCGCAAGCGTATAAATCCTTTTGACATGTTTAAAGAGTATATAGGGGGAAAGAATGTCCTCCTAAAAGCAAAGGGAATAAGACCAAACCTTGGGAAAAATGACGGAAACAAGATAAAGTTGGCGATTCCTTTGAAAACCCATCGTTTTCTTTTTTTTTTTTCAAGTTATCCTGAACTATGAAAACCCTCTCACATGGGTTCTTCCTACCACACACACTCCCTCGATTCTTTCTATTGTTTCACCAAAAAGACGAAAACCAGCTCGTTCTCATCGCATGTGTCAATTCGTTTGCTTACATCTTCCCAGTCCCACACCTCACCAAAGTCTTCTAGTTTTCCCGCGAAGGCGATGCGGGATGAGGCATGCATGCCGAAAGGAAAGCCGCCGGCGATGGGGTTCGCTTGTTCGCCTTCTTTCGCTTCTGAGAGATCCCCGGGAGGCGATACCGCATTCGGACGAGGTCGTAGAACCTGACCGCTATCCTCCGCGCCCCCCTCCCCGTCGATGGTGCTTGCACGGTTGGCGGGCTCATCCGTCCTCGTCGCTTCCTCCTCCTCCTCCTCCGCGCTGTCGAGGCTGGAGGAGGAGAGCCCCGCGGGGTCTATGCCGCCGCGGGAGAGCTTGACAAAGCCCCCGCGGCTGTCCCGCATGCGGAGTGCGGGGGTAGCGGCGAGTTCCTTTTCTCGCCGCGCCTGCACGCGGTCGGGGGCGTGCGGGCCGCGCAGCGCCCCCGGCAGCAACCCGAGCGCCGTCCCGACGGCCCCCCCGACGCTCGCGCCGACGACCTCCCCCACCCCCTCGTACGCGAGCGTCACCAGGGCGTAGCGGTACGCCGCGAACGAGAGCCGCCCGCGCAGGAGCCGGCAGCTCACGACCCCCGCGCCGACCGCGGCGCTTGCGAGGGCCGAGGCGAGCGGCCCCCACCCCCCCACGAGCGCCGCCCCCGTGAGGAACCCCCGCGCGCGCGCCACCCCCCGCACGCGCACGAGGACGACCCAAAGGCCCCCCTCCCCGCACCCGCCGAGGGCCGCCCGCGCGGCCGCGCCGCCGACGCACGTCGCGAGGAGCCGCAGCCCGCCGCGCCCGACAGCCAACCCCCATCTCCACCATCGCGCCCGCGCACGAACGCGCCGCGAACGCCCTATGCGGGGGAGCGCACACGACACACCCATAAAGACGTCAAAAAAGACAAAAAATGGGAAAAAAGAAGATTAGGGCAAAAAATCTACACCGGAGGATATCAAGCGAGAAGAGAGAAGGGGGGGAGGGGGGAGGTGGATTGAGACTGGGAAACAAAAGCATCACATATATGTAGAAGAGGCTCACCCATCCTTCCGCGTAACGTCACACACCACGCACACACTAGGCTTTTTGAGGGACCCGTATTCTTATTTTTTTTTTGAATAATTAATACAGACCAGTGCAGTCTATCAGGGGGAAAAAAATAAAAATAACACGGAGACTAAAAGGAAAAGCGAGACAGGCATCATCAAATCGTCTAAGCACAAATCATCACCCGATCCACGGACCAATTAATAGTCGCCCTCTCACTGAGCGAACCCGAGCTCAGTTAATCAACCCTCTCCCACTACCACCTCCTCCTCCCAGGCTTCAACAGTATCCGTTAAATAGCGGTAAGGCTTGGTTTGTGTTGAGGGTATCTGTCCCCCCTTCGTTTGTTTGCGTTTCTCTTCCCTCTCCGCCGTGTAGTCTATATTCTCGAGGTCCAGACACGTCTGGTCGATCGCGCGCCTTTCAAAGCCTCCACCTCTCTCCTATTACTGCCATCTTGGTGGGCTTCCCGGGGCCCGCCTTCGCTTTCCCGGGGTTGTAGAACTCCCCGCGCATAATCCGGTTCATCACAGGCTCCCCGCGGAGGAGCTCCTGATGGTGTGGGTTGTCGAGGGCCCAGCGCCCGCCAAAGCGCGCCGCGAGCCTCGCCGCCGTGTAGTCGTTTAGCCGCGTGAGCGAGAGCCCGAGCTGGGCCTCGGTGAGGTCGATATACCGATCCACCGCGCGCCGCCGCGCGAGGCTGCCCTCTTGGCGGAGGATCGCAGCCCGCCGCCGGCGCGCCGCCTGCGCGGCAATGGTGTTGTTCACGGGGGAAAGAACGGGCCCCGGGCCGCCCTCGCGGAGGGGAAGGTTGTGGACCATCTTTTGCATTTGCATGGCGCGGCAGGAGCGGTGGGGGTCGGTCTCGAGGAGGGGGGTGCCGCACCCGCCGACCGGCGCCTGGCTCCTCCCGCCTGACGCGCTCACCCTCCACTCCGCACGCCCCCCGTCGATATCCCCCTCGCCATTGCGCGGATGGCCGCGCGACGACGCGCTCGCGGCCGCGGAGGGGGGGCCGCACTTCTGGGCGAAAAGACGCTCGACCGCGGCGCGATTGCGCCGGCGCGCGTCCGAGAGGTCATCCGCACTCAACGACATGTCTTACCGGGATTCCTGTGACAGGGGGGGGGGGGGGGGAATCTATCTCAAAAAAAAAACAAGATAAACACTAATAAAGGGAAACGGTAACTTCTATGTAATCTAGTTGATTGGTTTTGCCCTTTGGAAAAGCGAACTTGGGAAAGCTAAAGGGGGGAGGGAGGAGAAACGAGAAGTTACATGGATACTTGAAAAGCGAATAAGATGCCCGCGTAAACAACCCGATATGGGTATAATCTATACGTTACCGTAGGGATCAAGGGTTAATCTTTTTCACTAGTATTTTGAATCGACCCCGATCGTTTGGACAGATGTTTTGCACATACACATATGCATATATACATATATATATATATATATATCCATATATGTATATGCAAGAATGGACTACCGCTTTTGCATTGTGGTTTAAATGAATGGGTACACAGACGCAAATGCCTTCTTTGCCCAGATGAGGGTAAAAAAAACACTGAAGCAACTTTAAACCAATGCCTACTAACAATTTTGGGAAAAGAGTGGGAAATGAGAGAAAAAACTCCGCTTTTATTTTCAATATCCACCTTTCGGAGTGTGTCCTTTTTGTTACTAAGACGCACGGTAAAAAGGACACCATCGCATTCATTGCTAAAGGAAATACTATATATATCCCGTACATCGTAAACGTAGAAAGAAGTAATGTTATTCCGAAATATGAAACCGCACCACAAGACCAAAAAGAAGATGAGTTCCTTTAAAAATCAAAGTTAGTCATAGAGGAGAGTCATATTTCATCTCTTTTCGCTTTTCTTCACTCGGATAAAGTTTCCGTTTTTGACAACGTACAATAACAATAATAAAGAATCACATTGAGTAAAAAAAGTAAAGCAGTAGTAAAAGGGAAAAAAAAGAAAAGCAGAGGGGCAATTCAAATGGATTCTTTCCTTTTTGCCTAACTTCAACTCTCTCTGTTATTTGAAAAAAGTATACAGGGGGAGGAGTCGAGTGGGGGAGGTAAGGGAATATCGGTTTGGATGCGGGGCTTATGATTACCGTGCCACATCCCCCCATCCACTCACATAATTATATCTCTCCGGTAGTATGTGTAATCCCCCCCCTTCCCCTCCCCACATTCCGATTCTCTACGGTTTGTTTCATCCTCTTCTTCTGTTGTTCGTCCTTCATCATGTAGATCAGGCTGTTTTATTTTCCAAAAGCGTTCCGCATTCCTTTCGTTCATAGCTCTCACCTTTTCCTTTTCCCTCCCTCTTTTCTTCCTTGGCCTGGATAGCCGCCTCTCGCTTGCCAGACTCAATCTTGTGCCCCACTACACATCTTGGCGTTCATCACATCCGGCAGCTCCCACAGGTCATTTTTCACCTTAAACGGCCTCGCCAGAAAGTTCTGCGGGGCCTTTTGCCAGTTAAAGTACGGGTTCGGCAGCTTCTTTCCGGTCCTCCAGAGCGGCAGGTTCTCGTGGGTTGCGTTCTCCCAGATCGTGTCTTGCAGGTGGCCGGAGGTGAGGCGGAGGTAGCGGAACTGCGCGGCGCTTCGGTTCCGATTCGTATCCGGGTCGACGCGGTGTTGGAGGTCGGGCGCGAGGGAGCCCCACGCGGCCTGCCTCTGGAGCTCCTTATCGGCCAGAAAGCTATAAAAGAGCCTCGTCCCCGAGGCGATGTTCTGCCGCGTGTACTCGTAGTACATCCCCACCGCGGTCGTGAAGGTGAACCAGAAGAGGGACTTCTTCCATCGCCCCATGTAGAAGGCGTAGCCGAGCGCCGGCCAGACCCCCGCGGCGGCCCGCGCGAGGTAGCACCCCTGGCCCTCCCCCCAGGCCCGCCGCCAGCTGTTCGGGGCGGGGTCTCGGATGCGGAAGGGCCAGGGCCCGTGGGTGTAGAGGTACTCGTAGGTGTAGAAGTAGCCCCCGGCCCCGATCAGCCCCGCCACGTTCACCCGTGCCAGCCCCATCGCCAGCACAAGCGCCCACGCGAAGCGCGTGCGGGGGTGCCCCGTCGGCGCGAAGCTGTTCTGCGCCCGCGCGTAGAAGAGGTTCACGTGCCACACGTTCAGCCCGAGCAGCCACAGTCGCACGATCTCGCTCGTGTGGTGCGTCTCGGTGTAGGGCACCTCCTCCTGCGTCCCGACGAACTCGTTCAGGGAGAGGTGGCCGAAGCCGACCTTTTGCGTGCCGAAGCGCCGCGCCTGGTGCGTCTCGTCGAGCGCGTTGAAGGGCGACGAGACGTCGACGAGCGGCCGCGGCGAGGCGCCGTGGGCGGGGTCGACGTAGTCCCACCACCACGTCATCCGGTGCGGCCCCGCCGCCCCGCCCGCGCGGTCCAGCCCCTCGCTCTCGAGGATGCTCTCGTTGATCTTCCTAGAAAACATCGCGCACAGAAGGGAGGAGGAGAAGGGGGGAGGGGGAGGGGACGGATTCGCCGCTCTGGGTTCCCTCGGGGGTTCAATGGGCGGGGGGAAAACGCGTCGGTGCTACTCGGGACGACGCCTTGGGGAATAGTACGCGAATGAAACGATGCTTCTACCTGTCTTCACTATGAAGATAAATGGGAAATACGCTTCTTTTCTGTTCTACTTCTTGTTTGACTGACTGTTTTATGTATATATATATTTATATATTTATATATTTATATATATATCTAGACTATTATAGTATTGCTTGACAGCTCAACAATATAATGGTAATGGTGGCTAATAATAATGAAACTCAAGGAAGCGTTTTCCTTTTCCTATTGTATACGTATATACGGTACGGAAATGTATGCTAGAAAAATAAGTTTCCTCGGGAAAATATACCTAATACGGGAAAAAACAGACTCACAAAAAGCAGATTAATATAAGTAACACTAAGTGACGACCCAATGTAAGCGCGACCTTTTGAAAAATTCCCTTTGCGGTTGTTTCGCTCTTTATTCTTTCCTTGTTGCCGGTTTGTAGAGGGGGTGGAAATGAGGTGAGATGCTTTTTTCCCCTGCCCCTAAAGAAACAGGTTTTATGAAGGGAAACGATTTTGTGTGCTACGTATATTTTAATATCTACTTCTTTGTTTACTTTACCTTCTTCTTTGGCTATTAAATGCGTGACCTAGTTTAAAATAATTAAAATTAAAATTCTATCGATTCAAACGGGGGAAAATATTCCTTTTCTAAAAGGGAAAATTTTCCTCCGTTATAAACGAGAAATACGTCTTCTGAGAGAGCTTTCCTACTTTTTAGATGTTTTCAAATTTTTCATAGAGGAGTAAATATGCCTACCTTGAATAAATATTCCTCCTAACTACGATATACTGATAATTAGGATTAATTGAGAAAGATTATATTGTAGAAAGAAGTATATTTGGTTAATTTCCATCTAGACTAACCGATAGTTGACATATCATCGCATCCACAACCACTCTAAGGAAATGTTCACATTTAGAGATGGATCGAATATCTCCAAAATCCCCCCTAATACGATTGCTTAGATACTTCCTAGACACATTCAAACAGAAATTAGATTTCAGCCATGTTGTAGATAACACTTTAATTTGCATATAAAACTCACTTTTAAACGTAATAAGAAAATATCCATCATATAATAACATCATATTTTTATTCTTCCCACATGCTATAGTTTTCCATACAGTATTTAAGCACTAAAAATGACAACTTCAGTGTATTCTCGCTCTTTATGAATATAATCTATTCCACACAATTTATACATGATAGGGATGTAATTCTAAACCATGTACACAATTCTAAGTTTTGCTATATGTGAAAATCTACTCCGTTTTTCTTCATTATCGTTCCACGACCGTGAATATATACATAAATATTTATATAGAAATATACAAATATACACCCTGTTTCACTTTCTCGATAAATAATTATTCAGAGAGAGGAATGGGGGGGGGGGGGAATCATCCCAGGATTTCTTTTCCTTTTTCAGTCCTTCGATTACACAATAGATATAATTTTTTTTACAAGCTCTATTCCTTCCAAAAGTGTATTCTTCTCCCTCTACATTTTGATCAGCATAAAGGATGTTGGAAGGTTGAGAGTATGAGGTTTGCATAGTTAATGTTTCCACTAGCGCATCAGAGAACTGTGAGTTTCAATGTAGCGTACCATCTCTGAACTTTCAAGTCCAGCGGCATCATTAATCTGAACCCGCATAAACCCTTTAGATATGTATGCAAATGCTTCAGTGCTGGAGCTGTACAACATCCTGGCACGCGGCTTCGCGGTGTCGGAAATCCACAAAATCAAAATTAGCTTGCTCTTTAAGGACCTATTAACGAACTCAAAATCAAAAGCTATATAGCAAGGTTTATCTATATCCATTTCCTTAAGAAACTCATCATACGTGCTCTGACGTCGTCCCACTTTAACGGTCACGATTTTCGCTTCATCGTTTTCAATAGAAAAAACCGCGTAGCGGTAGTTCTTCATGCGGATGCCGTACATGACATCGCGAACATGGGAATCAAGAGTGACTCCAGATGCGAGCATTTGTTCTTAATGGAATCATGACTTCGGTAATTTTGATAAGACGGTAATAGAATTCAGAAGACTAAATAAGATCCCCTTTGGTGGTTTTCTGCGGGTAAGAATAATCAAAACGATAGTAGTGCAACTTGTTCGCGTATCGGTGATATAGGAATGAATGATATATATATATATATATACAAATTAGTAAAAAAATGGAATAATAATATATACTATTAAAAGACGAATCTAGATTGACGGAAAATTTCCCAAATTCTGTGCCCTTACTTTTTTTTTTTCAGGTATCGTCCTTCAAAAGTTACACAGACAAGAAAGATAACGGCGCATTTACGGAGCAGTCATGCCGAGCAAGCTGAATTCCATTTCGTTTTACTATAAAAGCATATCTTTGTACCTTCTCGCGCTTTTACAACCCCAACACCCCGCGTGTAAACGAGTCGTCTTCGTTAAAGGGTAAAACCAACCCTTCATACGGTTGGGTAAGCTCAGTAGAAGCTGCGCCGGCAGCGAATTCCTTACCCATGACCTCCTCACGGTGGGCGGCCGCGCGCGAGGGATCAACTGAAGCCCCCAAAGTAGTGTCCCCCATACTACTGACATCAGTCACCCTAACAGGGTAGACCATTCCTTCCAAGGTGATGTAAAGGACCGCCACCAAAGCCTGGGGACTTTGGCACACGCGGGGTGGCCCCGAACGCGAGGGTCGACTCTCTGCGGACCTTTTGAGAAGAGCGTCGGGCTGACGCCAGAGCCCCCGACGCTCAACCCCCTCCCCTTCCTCCTCTTCTTCCTCAAAAATCCTTCGAGCGATCGCGGAAGCGTTCACGCTCGCGCGGAGCTCCGCTGGTACGCGGCGCAGGTACCGCTTCCGCACACTCGGCCAACTCCCTAGGACTGTGGTAGCGTGTTCACCACTCTCCGCCACGTTAGCGGGTTCGTCTTCGTCCTTTTCATTCCACGCCAAGCCCGACGCGCCGTCGTCGACCGCCTCGGCGAGAGGCTGCAGGCCGAGGGGCGCGTACGCGGCAAGCGCCCCGCGCGGCCGATCGCCCGCCCTGACCACCCGCCAGAAGGCGATGGCGCTCTCCAGCGTCTGGTCCGCCGCGGCGACGGCCATCAGGCGACCCTCCAGCTCCCGCTGGCGCCGCTCGACGCGCAGGAGCTCGCCCCGCCTGCGGATCGCCACCGCCGCGGCGATCCGCAGGCCCCTCTCTCCGCCCTCCCCGGCGAGGCCCCGCGAGGAGGGCCAGAGCTGGACGTGGACGTCGTAGCCCTCGCCGCGGGCCCCGTCCTCGCCGCGGAGAAAGCGCCGCACGACGGCCCCACCGGCGACGCGCACGACGGCCTCGAGATGCGCGCGCGGGCGCCGCACCCAGTCCCGGTGGAGCCCCGACCCCACGCCGACCCCGAGGACCGCCTCAAGGCCCCGCAGGATGCCCCCTGGCCCCCCCTCGCCGCCGCGAAGATGACTCTGATGCGCGCCATCCCGCGGCGGATCCCCAGGGCCGCCGGGCGTTTCGCCCCACCCCTCGGCGGCCGCCACGGCGTCGAGGAGGGTGCGGAGGGGGTGGGCCCGCTCGCCCTTCCCGGGCCGCGGCGGCCGCTGGCTGAGCAGGTCCACGTACGCCTGCGCCCGTCGCAGGGCAGGCGCGGGCAGGAGATCCCCGACATCGAACGGCACACCGGGCACCGAGAAGTGCATGTGACAACCCCTTCTTGTGGGAGCCCAAAAGTGTATATATATATATATATATATATATAGGAGATAAAGAAGAACAAGGAAATCATAGTAATAATAATAGTAACACTAGTAAAGCAAGGGTCTCACCTCGCCGGTGTAGGAAATACGCAGCGTCCAGGCATGCAATCTTTGGGTTAGATCGGTCCATTAATTTGTTGTTTTAACCGTTGCTGGTTATATCTTTTACATTCCCGTGTATGGGTAGTGGAGAGTAGGATCTAAATTAAGTTGCAATACGAAGAATATAGGTTGATGGTAGAGGAGGGGGAAGGGGGAAGGAAAATTAAGGATAAAATAGAGCTGTGGGCTGTCTGTGAACTATCGCCTCGCGTGTGCTCTCTTTCTATATGTGTATTCATCCTTTTTTTTCCTTGCTCTATATAAATATATACACCAGTTTCTAATTTCTTTCATCAAATCGATAAGACCTCCAGGCTTTTTTGACGCCGATGGAGATTATCTAGGGCAGCAAGTCCATCACTCAGCGTCTTCATGTAAAACACCCACTGCTGGCTATCCCGTCGTTCAGGGGGTTTATGCGATAGAAGCTCCTTCATATGGTGCCGTAACCGGTGCTCCCGACGGCGCAAACGGTTTATGGCAGCGACAGACTTTGACGTCCTTTGTATTTCGCTCTGAGTTTCGACCGAGTTATCGGAATCACGCACATCACGGGTTGTGTCTACACCATCATAGGACAATCTAATAGGGCTCTGTTGGGATCGTTTGGTATCTCTGCTATTTTTTTTATCCTCCCGGACCCCCGCGGGAAGCGTTTTTGGCCATATAGACGGGGAGGGCCGTGGGGTGCTCGAGCCTCCTCTCTTGCCATGGGGTGGATCCGCGATCTCGCCCCAGCGCGGCGGCTCGGAGTACACCCTCCGACAGCGGAGCCGAACAGGGACAAAGCTTCCGGTGATCCACGTCGAGCCGCGGTCGCTCGATCGTCCTGCCCTGTCCGGGGCGTGGACGGACGGACGAGGGGGCAGGAGCCCAGGTCCACCGAACACGTATCCGTTATGGCAGTGGCAGTCGCCAAAGAGGTCATTCAGCTCATGCTCGCGCGAGCGGGGCCAACGAAGGGGCTGGCGGTCGGCGTCCACAAGGATGCGGTTGTACTGGGCCCGGCAGACAGCGCAGTAGGGATTCAGCCGCCCACAACTCAGCGCCCGCCGTCCTCGTGTGAGCCGCAGATCCCGACCCCACGGCGGGGCCGAGGCCCCCCGTCCACATCCACGTCCACGTCCACTATCTGCATGGGAGGCCCCTCCTACGAAAAGCTGCCGTGGGAGAAGCCCATGAGAGTCGGTGGAGGGGAGTGGTGGGGTAGGAAGGGGCCGATCGCGATGGCTGGCATCCGAGGCCGCAGTGGGTGGGGGGGCCTGGCTCGCTTTAGGGCCGCTCTCGCCGCCAGAGTTCGCTAACGGGGAATGGTTCTGACCATTCCGACCGCCAGAACCGGACAGCGGGGATTTCCCGTCGTTCGCCCCTTCGCCGTTGGGCGATCGTGTGTGGGCGACGGTAGCCGAGCCCCTTGGACTCGCCCCTTGATCGATTTCGACTCGATCACCCTGCGTCTTGGATTCGGCTGGTAAGGGCGGGGGCGCGCCATATTGTCTGAGTGGAGGGCTTTCACGCGTGTCGGACTGCAAGAGGCGTAGAAACTTGTAAAGCATCTCCAGCGCCACCGTGGTCGCCGGAAATGTTTCGGCTGAGGACTTCCTTGAGCGGCCACTGGGATTCTCAAGGTGGTTCTTCCCCTTCCTTGACATTGAGCGCGCAGAGTTCTCCTTAGAATTGAACCGGACCCCTGACTTCGCAAGCCCGCATTTTGTTTTAGCCAAGTTTCGACTATGGCGGCGACGCTCCTTCGCATCCCGATAAGAACTCGACCTGCCCAAACCACTTCCCGCGTCGGGTGGCAGACGCTCACCGGAGTAATGTGCACCACTTCTACCAATAGCTGATCGCTTCATGTGTTCCTGCTCCGCTTCACTATCGCGATTGCATGAGGAGGAGGAGGGGCTTGAGTAACCTGCTTTTCTTCCCTTCTGATGCAGACTTCGATGCCGTGCGCTAGCAGAAGGGCGTTTCCGGCCTCGAGAGGTGGCATGACGTCCCCGCGACGACGAGGAGGAGGTCGAGTGGCTTTTCGAATGAGTTGTTGATGTGGTATTAGACGACAGCGTCGAACGAACCGATGAGGAGCGCGGGCTGCGGTTCGAGCGACTCTGGTGTCTGCGCGAGGCATAGTGACGCCTATGCGAGGATGATTTTCTCCCTTTTTCCAAAAGGCGTGTGGCACTATCCTTTTTTGATAGATGCCTATCCCGATACTTTTCTGCAGGCATTGCAAAATCGGTTTCCGGAGCTTCGTCCTCTTCCGAGTATGCGCGTTCATAGGCCCTACTACCACAACAGGAATGACCCCGAGAAGCGTATTTATAAGTATCCTTACGCGAGTTACTTCTTGATCGTCTTCTATGGGAGCTAGTTCCGTGGCGTGCAGGCGCCACTTCAATTGACCGTATTTCTTTCCGACGACTCGATTCACGTCGCGGGAGGGGCGCACGATGTTTGCCCTTTTTGTGTCGCTCAAACCCTTCCTCAGTTTCTCCTGTGTTTCGATTTCCCGTAAGAAGCCAATTTACGCGAACATCCTGTACCTCTAGTTCTTGACTACTGCTCCGATTGTGTAACCTCACAGTGCTGGCATTCCTATCCTCGTCATCTGAACCTTTGCGATAAGAACCACGACGGTTGTGGTCGATCGGATCTACCAAGTGTACCTTTTCATACGCTTTCTGGTTCGTGGAGACAAGAGATCGGCGGTGTTTGTTGTGCACTTCTCGATCGGCAACTCTCTCCGAACGAGGATCGTCACCCCGACTTCGACCACGACCGCTGGATGGCTTTGCAGCCCGCGTTGGGTGGCCCCCACGGCGACGCATCGGTTCTTCCCCTTGGCCTTGGCCCCCGCTGCTCGAGGTCCCCGCCCCCCCATCCCTGCGCTCCCTCGCCGCGCCCTGGAGGCCCGCACGGGCGCCGCCGAAGACCCGTCGGAACATCGCCTGGTACCAGCGCAGAAGGGAGGCCCGCAGGCAGGCCGTCTCCGTCCGCGCCTGGAAGGCCTCGATCTCCCGCGCCTCGCGGGGGCCCGTCGGTCTCGCGGGGACGTCGGGCGGGGCCCCGCGCGCGGGCCTCGGGGGGGGCCGCGGCGGCCCCCCCCCCCTCGTCCCCCAGGCCGCGCTCTCGACCTCCGCCCCGCCCGTCTGCGCGGGCTTCGGCAGGCTGGCCTCGTAGTCCGCGCTCCGCGAGCCCGCGTCGGGGGTCGAGGGGCGGTGCACGTGAAAGCGCGGCAGCGGCATCGTCCGGAGGGCGGAGCCCGCGGCCTGGCTCCCCTCCAGCGACGCGAGCGACGCGCCCCACGGGGTCTCCTCCGCCCGCCGCGCGGCGCCGCCTTTCGTCGGGAAGACGTACGCGGGCTCGACAGGCGGGCCCGCCGCGTGATCCCGCGCGGCAACGCCCGCCACGCCGCCTTCCGGATGTTCCATCATCTCTATTTCTCTCCCTCTTTCTCTCTATAGAAAGCGCAGGTGGTAAACAATGCCAGGAGTGGTGTCGCCGCTATGACCTGTCCGTCTCTACCGTATCGCCTTTCCTTGTTACTGGCGTTTAGAGCCTCTATTGTTGGAAAGCCGCCGGTGGGCCTTTTCTACGTCAAAGGGTGCTTCTAAAGCTAAGTTATAGAGTATTTCACTGTTTTAGATGTATCCAAAAAAGAAAAGGAAAGGTTCGTGGGCTCACCGTGGGTATTATGGCTTCCTTTTCGTCCGTCTATTCAAAGCCGTGATGTTGTATTTTTATACTTGCCCTATAAGCCACACGCTAACGCAATTCAAATGGACAAAAATAATAAGGAAGAGATGCAAATATGCACAGAATCAAATATAGCATGAGTCACTTATCCATAACGATCATCGGTGTTTAAGGTCACTGGAAGAAAATACACAGAAAGATGAAAGGCTGAACAACGTGAACCCACAGGCGGAACACAGAGCCCGAAAAAGTGTCTCCATGGTATTTCCCCAGAAAAGACAACGGATCCAAAGCCAGTTTTGAGGTGTGGAGAGGCGAAGATGAATGGATGAATGGACACTAGCACGAATGCCATCCAGGTTGGAATCTTTCAAAACACCTCTACCAGAACTTTGTAAGATTTTCAGAACAGCGAGTGATTTTAAAAAAAATATGCTAGCCATGTGAAAGATTTTGTTTCGGGCCTCATCTGAAGGAGGGTAATAAGGTAGTAAGACTCAGCACCTAATAAACGGCTCTGTCGTCATTTATTTACCACAAGTAAAAAACTGAGGATAATATAACTTCTACTGTTATTCATAGGAAAAGCGAAGCTACTAATACAATGACATATATGTAAATATAAGGATACGAGGGTTTCAAACTAAACGTAGGCAATTTTGAGCATCCCCCCTCTACCCCATACACTCACCACCACTATAATTGGATGTAGGTCTACAAAACAGAAAGACAAACGTCTGTGATATTTTCAAAGTGGATTTTTTTTTGTAAGGTGTGCGCGAGAATAAGCTAAAAAGTATATGCATGACCCCAATGGAAAAGCACGTGACACTTGGCTTAACAAATTCTGAAGTGGGATGTATGGAGCTGAAAGAGACCCCACCGCGATAATAGAAAATTCACTGGAGGCACGAATTCACTTTTGCACTTGTAGAGGTTGGCACACACAAGGGATTCCACACACACGGTTTAGACCAGCAACACAATGGGAAAAGGAGTGAAAATGCTCTGCGCAACCGCATCTCAGAAAAGTGAGATTGACGGAAAATGCTCCGCTCGGACACTTTTCAAAACCATGTTCAGGGCTACCTCTACCGTCCTCCCATCTCTTCTAATCTGCAACGCAGTTGAGCGTTCTTTACTCATTTAGCCATACTATGTTTCATCGCTAATTGCGCCGACGGCGGGCGTTTTTCCCTTTAGATGTCCGATTATTAGGATTATTACTATTCTGGTCATTTGATGTCCTCCCCACAGTGAGCCTTTTTTCCGCCTTGAACTCCTCCTCCTGGAGTAATTCTCGGGCAAGCGGGGTATACTTGGGCCCATTTCGGGCGTACTTGATCAGGTTCACATGGCTTATACAGTGCCCGCGCGCAAGAAGCTCCGCCAGCACGCGTGCGATGTTCTGCGCATCATCGATGCCGCTATGCGGGTGCCCCACAAAGTGCATCCCCAGCCGCTTCAGCATATTCGTGAGCTTCGTCTGCCGGGTTTTCAAGAATCGCTCAAAGCACTGCCGGACGTTGATATAGCGATAACACACCGGCGGGAAGTCGACCCCGTCGCGCAGGACGCTGCACTCGTGCATAAACCGCCGCATATCCCACGGCCCGTCGGTCGCGAAGCAGACCATCCGCTCCTCCCCCACGCACGCCCTCGACTCGGCGGTGCGGTCGTCGAGGGAAAAGCGCTTCTGCTCGGACGCGAGGTTCCGCGAGAGGGCCTGGGCGCCATAACGCGCCCGCCACTCCACGCAGAGCGGGAAGACGACCGTGCGAAGCCAGGCGTTGAAGCGCTCCACGACGCGCGGGAGGGGGTCCGCGGCGTCGACCATGGCCTGCGTGATGCCCGTGAGCCCCGTGCAGAAGCTCGTGAGCTTCGCGTTCTTGACGGGGCGGACGTAGGCGTGGAACTCGGCCACCCGGCGCAGCGTCGCCGTGTCCAGGACGACGACGGGGAACTCGATAATCTCGTGCGGGTAGCCCACGCTCCCGCTCTCGCACGTGGCCTCGAAATCGCAGACGAGAATGTGTGAGAAGGGCTGCGGTCGGAGTCGTTTGTACGGCGGCTTGGTGTGGAACTCGAGCGGGGCGGAGGCCCCGGGCGCCGCCGTGGGGTTGGTTTCCGGTTTCGAAGCCAGACCCTTCGGATGCCTATTGGCGGCGGTAGACGACCTCACTTGTGAAAACGCCTCATTTCCCTTCATCAGGACGTCAAAACGGCTCCCTGTAAGGAGTTTCGGCGAGGGCCCTGACGCCGCCTCAGAGTTTTCAGACACAGTGCGGGAGAAAGACGAGGATCGCTCCGAGCTGGGTATGCTGCATAGTCGCGTTCCTGAGGAAGACTCATTTTCATCCGCGTTATTCATCTGATATTCCGTATTAAGTATGCTATTTATTATTGTAACTCCCCAATTAAACGACAGAATATTCTTCCTCTTTCCCTTCACACAAAAAGTGTTCCTTGAATACTTTAATACCAACGTTTATGACACAAAAAGAAAAGGAATGAAGAAGTCAGAAACCTACTTATTTGCTCCTCCACGAACTGGGCCTAACAAAAGTTTAGAGGGAAATCATGTCTAAATAGTTTTCATTTTCTAATGTCATTTGTATTTCTGTTTATGGAAGTTTTTCGATTCATCAAGGAATCTTTGTATGCACGACTGCATCGAAAAGGTTGACCATCTAACCACACAGTAGAAGAATAGGTGCAATCTCCATACATATATATATATATATATATATATATATTCACACTTTTCTGGTAGCATAGAAAAAAAAAAGAAAGCAATAATATACAAGGAATCTCTGACTACGTGAGGACCATCCTTTCGAAAGTGTTGCCCGCATTGTGATTTTGTCCCCTCTATGTACACAAATGCACGCCCTTCATCTTTCGTTCAAACATCATTACTATAAAAGCAAGGGAAAAAATAGGATCACTATAAAAATACCGAAAGCATTCTCTTTACATATAACGAGCATAGCAAGCCTGGAATAGAAAATATCGCAAACAACAAAATTTTAAATAAAAGAATCCTACATATTTAAGCAGAAATGACCATTTTATTTCAACTTGGTCTTCTGAGATTTTTTTAAACCTTTTCAACACTTATTTCACTTCACACCAATTTTGATTAAAAATGGATGCAGTGCTGCCTCTCAAATAGGATAGAACCGTACCGAGACTATCACCATTTTTTGCTGGCTCATTTTTTCCGACCCCATTTTTTAGCGAAGATAAATTTGTCCCTGTATATATTCAACAGAAAAGACCAAAAGAAGGGCTTGCGTGCTAGGTGTGTATTTCTATCAGAAACGAGTGCCATTGAGCACATCAATTTCCTCTGTTCGCCGCGAACATTCTTTCCTTTTCAATCCTTGTAGCTTCTCTTTAGTTTAAGCATCTGTTTGATTCCCACACGTACATAAACGCCACCAACTAAATAAAGCGCGGTCTAAAAAAAGAAAGCAATTACAGAAGGACCAACACAAGAAAAAGCAAACGAAGAAAGCACATGAAGGGGGTTAGGGAGTAGGGGTAGCAGCGAACAAGGACGCAATCCCTTTTTTTTTTTTTATCCTGTGCAGGTTTTGTCTAGTTTTTAGCTCACGCTGTCGTCGTTCTCGATGGAGTACGGGGGCTCTGAGTTTGGATGCGCAAAAGAGCTATTACCGTTGCTGCTCGAGGTCGCGGCGGCTGCAAGGGAGACGGCCGACGGCGGGAGGAAAAGGCAGCCGCCCGGGATCTCCAGAGCACCACCACCGCGGGAGCTGGGTGCACCCGGTGAAAGGCGGCTTAGCGGGACCTCGCAGAAGGTGCAGCCTCGCTGCAGGAGACCAATCACAATATTCGCCAAATTCCTGGCGTCGTCTAGCCCATTGTGCAGTCTACCTTTAAAGGGCATGTGGAGGGCGTCCAGCATCGCCTGGATCTTTCCCTGTTGACAGTTGAAAAAGGCCGCGAAGGATTTTTTGATGTCGACCCACTGATAGAACATCGCGGGAAAGCGAATCCCCTGCCGCGCGACGCTGTGGTTGTACATGAACTCTCGAAAGTCCGCCGGGCCGTCGGTCGCGAAGATCGCGCGCGCGTTGGCCGGGATCGTCTGCCGGTACCACCGCTCGAACTGCGCGACCACCACCTCCAGCGTCTCCGCCGCGTCGACGTCGTCCTGGCGGATGCCGGTGAGGGCGCGGCAGAAGGCGCTGAGCCGCGGTTTGTGCCGGGGCCGCACGAAGCGGTGAAACTCCGCCATCACCCGTTGCAGCCGCGTGTCGACCAGGACGACGGGGAACTCGAGGATCTCGTGGAGGTAGCCCGGCGGGGCGTGCTCCTCGCAGGTGGCCTCGAAGTCGAGCACCAGCAGGTAGTCGTACGGGCACTGCGGCAGCAGCGCGGGCGAGGTGAAGGCGAGGAGGGGGGAGACGGGGTGGCTCCGCGGGGGGCCGGCCCTCCCGGGGGTCAGCAGCCCCCCCCCGCCGTTGCGGTTGCTGTTGCCGCTGCTGGGTTTGGTGTCGCTGCCGGGGTCGAGGGGGCTCGACTCCGCGTGGCCCTTCGGTAAGGGGGGGGGCCCCACGGCGCTGAAGAGGGGCGACGCGACGGAGGTCGTGCTGTAGTAGGCGGCGCCCCCGCGGTGGGGAGGGAGGGCGGCCGAGAAAAAGGCGTGCGGGGCGGCACTCCGCCGCCGCATCATGTCCTCCCGGGATTCCAGGCAAAACGTGATCGGCGGCGAGGACACGGAGCTGCTCGACGGGCCGCTCTTGCTCGTCTGGATGGCAGGGCTCGTCGTACTATGGGGGTTCTTCGCGCTGCTATGGAGTGCGGCGGGTTTCGACGGCTTTGCGCTCTGCTGCCTTGCGTCTTTCCCCGATTCCTTCTCGGAGAAAGTCGTGGGGGATGCATCGGATAGGAGACCACTGGACTGATCGGGATAGCCCACGAGAAACCTCTTGGGGTCGCCGCAGCCGTCGTACGGTGCTGTCCCCGGCGGCATGCTGAGCTCTGATGGGAAGGAGGCTACCTGCCGCGACGGGGAATAGTACGTGCTGCTCTCCGTCAGGGCGAAGGAGGTGCGAGAATGGAACGCGGGTGCGTTATGGTTCAGCGGGCTGTGTGTTTTCAATATCCCAGAAGCATCGCCAACCGCATCCGCGGCATCGCCCTGGAGGTCGTTTGCTGCTATGATCCCGTCCATGTGGGTTGCACTACGATGTGTGTTTGTATGCACGGCAACTGTGTTTGGTGTGCTCTGGGCGGACGCAGCTACCAGGGAAGTCGCTTCCGAGCCCATCCCTTTCGCATCTCCATCCTCCTGCGTCGTCCCTCCGTCCAAATCGGCCACCCAAGAGGGTTCTGGGCGCCAATCAACCCCTAAAGCTGAATCCAGCGTCTTGACAAGTTCCTCATCATTGAGCACGAGGCGACGGACGGTGGCGAAGTGACTTCGCACGGCATTCCATTGTTCTTCATGGACATCTGTATCAACCTTCGCGCCGGGCTCGGTTGAGCAGGAGCTCATTGCAGGGCTCGGCGGAGGCGAACGACGACGCTGGCCACCCTTGCCGCATCTCTGCCCCTCAAAAGTGCCTTTGTTCCCTTCCACCTGACCACTGGAGCCGTTGATAGGTTTCGCAAACAGCTCAAGCGAGGCGCAGCTCAGCGCAATCTCGCGCAGTGCGTTTAGTAATGGGGGAATGCTGCTGACGTCGCTCGGGACCAGATCCAACTCATCGTAAGTAAATGGACTTGCACCCACCTGACCGGGGTGCTTTTCGCTTTCCTTTGTCGACACCGCATCGGTGCAGAAAGAATTGGCATGACTCCCACCACCGCCTTTCTGATTTCTGTAGCGCATGCTATGCCCACTGCTCCCGGTGCTGGTAAGGGAAGAGGGCGCCGTTGAATTCATGGCGCTGTCGAATGACCGAGACATGCCAGACTTCCGACTAAGATCCGAGGAGAGCACGCCATTCGCGGGGTCAGAATGGGCGCCATCTCTGGAGTTGCTTATCGGCTTCGCCGGGGTGGACGCTGTCGGTTTGCCGCCATCCGAGAAGGCGCCGCTTGGCCCCCTGCACGCCCTGTAGGATTCAATGCGCGTCGACGTGGGCGGGCTCTGCGTTAGAGACGACATCCACCGCACCGCGATCTGGCGGGCTACACGGCAGCGATCCCGCGTAAGGCGCCGTGCGATCCGCAGGGGCGTGCTTCCGCCCGTCGGCTTCGCGCCAACGTGGGAGAGGGGAGGGATTTCCTCGCCGGTGGAATTCACGGGGCGGTCCTGTGTGGGGACGACATCCTGCCCATCATTCCCTTCCCTTGTCGTCCGCGTCTTCGGCGTTCCCTGATGAGAAGCCCCCGATGCGCAGCCCCCGCGGGCATCGCCCGCTTTCGGTTCATTTGCAAACCCATGCGACGACGAGCCGCGCGTTGGGATCGTATTCGATGGAGGCTGCTGTTGGATCCAGTACTTCGGGTAAAACTCATCGGATGACTCAAACAGGTTGTTGAGCGATAAATGAGTTATCCGATCCGTGTTACCATCCGCATCGCTGCTAGACCGTATGGTCTCTTTGGTGAGATTTAGAGCTTCAGAGATGTCGCCGTTGGCGAGCTTAGCACCTTCAGTAAAGCTGCCATCTCCGTTTTGTGTGTAGGTCTGCAATAACTCGACGTTTGTGTAAGAAGACCCTATGCTACAATGTACCTTTGAGTGGTGCTCCATAGAAAGCGCGCCGGTTGTCGTCTTCCGTAATAGTGATTCTTGAATGGAGGATTCAATATCCATGTTGGAATTAAAAAATGTCGAAGTGCTCTTTTCCTTCTGCCCAATTTGTTTCCCTTATCGGAATGACAGCCGATATTCAAGAGGCTACGATCTCGAACGAACCCCAAAAGAGTAAAATAAATGCACTGAAAATTACTCTAAATACCCACTCAATTCACAGGGCAAAGAGGATAGGGTGCTCACTCAGATAGTTTGAAGAAGGATAAAGCTAAAAGTAAATATACCCTTCTGTGCGCTTTTTTTAAGAAGTTTTGACTCACGCTAAAGGTACCCTTTTATTTTCGAAATCACCAAACGATAAGTAAATAGATAAAAACAAAAACAAACACCTTGGAAGGGGGGGGGGGGAATAGGGTTCATTATACCTCCATAATCCCGAAGGAGATGAAAAATGAACAGGTGAAACCAACAACAACAAAAGGTATGATTATGGGGGTATTTTAGCAGAAATGTGTCACACCGTGTTACTTCATAGCATAAAAAAGAAACTAAAATTAAGTTCATTTTCATAATCATGATGAACAACAGAGAAAAAGTTTCCACTATGTGTTGGGGTTCAAAGATAATTATAAGTTGGATACCAACACCCTTCTTTCATTTTGAAACCAACACATGTTTTTAATATATTTTAGTTATTATTTACCCGTTTAGGTGCTCGAAGCGGAGTATTAAGAACTCGAAGCGGGATACTATCGATTTGTTCCAAGTACACAAAAAATGTCGTCTAGCTACCTACACGCACAGGGAAGTAAAAATACCCCTAACACCACACAGTAATAAATGGATTCCAAACGCACCGAAACGAATCCAAATAATTTTGCACGTGCACGCAGATGGAATTGTCGTTTTATACTTCACTTTTCCTTCCGAGATAATCTCGGCAAAGAAGGAAGAAAATGAGATCAATTGGAAATACCGTGTCTATGTGCGGGAAAATACCATCTAAGTACTAGAATCTGAAGACCAAAAAGAAATACTATACTACACACTACCTTAATCCACCACCACCACCACCGTTGTGAGGCACGCATTGCGCGCCGGTGGAGCAGAACAGCTTTATTGTTCTTGAAAGAGCTCGGGTGCTTCGCACGGTATTCCATGATTTCTGCGCGGTGTGTCTTTCCAAAGGTAAAGTAGAGCTGTCCAAAGCACTTTTTCGCAATATCATCCACAACATCGCGGTCGACTTGACCACTCCCTTCTTGGCGCCTGTAGAGTGGGTATCCCTCGAGGTGGTAATGAAGCTTGTCCTCCAAGGGAAGAGCTACGAGAAAGTCAAATACACACCCCGCCTTCATCATCGCAATGGCCAGCCGTGCGATATTGTAGGCGTCGTCAAAACCGCAGTGCGGACGCCCTTCAAACCTCAGTCCCATACGGGACAGCATTGCGTCTAGTTTCATGGGGGTCCCATGATTAAAGAACCTAGAAAAGGTAGTACGAATGTCCAGGTACTCAAAAAAAATACTAGGGAGACTGACATGATCACGCAGCACGTGGTACTCGTAGAAGAACTTCTTGAAATCCCACGGGCCATCCGCGGCGAAGATCACCTTCGCCCCTCGCGGGATCGTCGCCAGGTACCACTTCTCGAAGCGTTTAATTGCCTCCGTGATGTCCGGTGCGCCGTCGACGTCCTCCTGGCGGATACCCGTCAGATTCTTGCAAAACTCTGTCAGGATGGGGTTCCGCCATGGCTTGATATAGGTCTGGAAGGAGCGTTTTTTGTCGACAAGCCCACGCCGAACGTCAATGAGCACCGCGGGCAGTTCAATCACCTCATGCGGGTAGCTCTGGTGGTTATCCTCGCAGGTCGCCTCCACATCGACGACGATGAGGTAGTCAAACAACTGCTGGTCAAAGGGGTCCTCGCCGTCGAAGGTGTGCTGTGCGGGGCGGTTCTGACGTTCGTTGCCGCGCGAGGACAGGTACGACGGATCGCGGTCTTTTCCACTACGCGGATGTTTGCTGGCCCCTTTGGAGTGCCCGAGGTAGCCATTGCGTGATTTATTCGTGAAAATGTTCGCACGCTTTTCTTTATTGGCGGCTTTTTGGGCCTTTCCTCTTTTGTTATGACTGGACATCTGGGGTACACCAGACTCAGATTTGATTTTTTGCTAAGACGAGAGAAAAGGAAGAAGGAACGCACGAATGCTTTGGGACTATTTTCTCAGAATTTTTTCTATTGGTATCTTCACGTTTAAGTCGGTAGGACAGGTGTATGTATGCAACGAGCTGCTCTCATTGCACTACTTACTCATTATGTACACAATTGAACAAGGTTGACGATATAAAAGCACGAGAGGTGATGTCATGTGAGACGCACACCTGAAATAATGCTGAAAAAAAATCACATAGTCAAATGGAAAAAATAAAAATGCTCCCTATAAGCATCAAAACTCTGAAGAAATAGGCATCGTACCGACATCTTTCTTCTCGCCGAACGCGTTCCGCACGGAGAGTAAAAAACAACGATCATACAACGCCCGCAGCGTCATACGCATTTGCAGAGGATGGGCACGACACGTTCTGTCGTGATTTTGAATTATACGTGATAGAGACGATATCTCATTTTCAGTATGGATTTCCAGCGCTCCCTCACCGATAGGCAGATGTCTCAGCACGAGCTGTGCGTCTGATGAATCCCAGTCCGAGGAGGAATGGGGTTCATCGACATGCACGACCGATGCTTCTGTACCTTGGAGCCCGCCTTCTCTGGTTGGGGTACTTTCATAACCCTCCTCCCGCGCGAGCATGATTCGCTTCAGAACGCGGACTGCGAGGTACACCAGATCGTACGCGCGGACGGTGGTGAGAACCGCGGCCACGACGCTGGGGAGGGGAATCGCGTCGGCGAGCCGCCGGATATCACTCCCGCGCGGCAAAAACCAGTTCGCGCCGAGCGCGAGGAAAAGCGGGACGGTCGTCGGGGACGCCTGGAGCGTCGGACAGCGCTCGAGCAGAAACCGCACGGACCCGGCGTAGCCATTCGCGATGGCGTAGTAGAGCGCGGTGCACTCGGCGTCGTCGGCGTAGTGCGGGTCGGCGCCCGCGTCGAGCAGCATCCGGACGACCTCGACCGGGTCCGCGTTCGGCGTGTTCACCGCGCACAAAAGGGGGGTCCAGCAGAAGCCGGGGCTCACGGCGGGCTCGACCATCGCGCAGTTCACGATCGTCGCCGCGCCGCGCCGGAGCAGCATCCGGACGCAGCGCGCGTTGCCGTGGTAGCAGGCGTGGTGCAGGGTGAGGTCGTCGATGGAGGCCGAGGGCGGGGGCAGCGCCGTGGAAGACCCCCCCGCCTCGCCCAAAGACGACCCCGCGCCCCGCCTCCCCCCCCCGCAGGCCCGGCGAAAGAGGATCGGGAAGGCCCCGCAGGCGTCGGCGATGGCGTTGAACATATTGCGCGCCATCCCAACGATCACCCACAGCCCCGTCTCCTGGGATAGGGGGTAGCTCGCGAGATGGAAGTCGGAGGGCGCGCCCTCCGGCAAATTCGCCCCCCTCTCGAGATTCGCGATCGAGGGGGCTCTGCTGAACGGCCTCGAGCCATCGCGCGCCCGTTGGACTGAGCCCCGGGCGGATGGCGGGGGGTTCAGCACCAGAACGTACACCTCCCCAGGGGTTTCCGTCAGGGCGACGAGGTAATCGCCCGCGGTGGCGTCCGGCCGACGTGCGAACATCCACCGCCAGTACTCGAACGGCTTGGTCAGGCATAAGAACCCCCCACGGACGCACTGCCCGAGGTTCTCTTCCAGCACGACGAGCGGCCCCCACACCTTAAGGAGCTTGTTCAGAGAGAAGATGGAGACCACCCCACAGTTTTGGTAGTTGACCACCTCGATGACCGGATCCCATAGCCATTCCTGCACGAGCTTCGGTAGCAGGGCCTCTTTAAAGAGCTCCGCCTCGCACGCCGGTTCGATCCCGACCACAGCTGACCACATTCGCTGAATCGAGATATCGTTTAACTTAGTCATGCCCCCGTCGGATGGTCCATCGGTTTGCGTAGTACCATCTTCGTTTGAGCTCCTTGACTTGGCGTCAAGATACCAGCGTATGTGGGCAAAGTGGACCTGTAAATCCGCATGCACGCCGCACAGGGCCGCCGCCAGGTCGTACGGCATGTCATCGAAGAGGGGTTTGCACGCGAGTGCATCGGAAATTATTTCCTGCAATATAGCCTCCGTACTCGGCTCCGGAGCCACAGTTCCCACGACGTTGGAGCCTCTTTTCGATCGTCTTCGATTCTTGTCGCCAGTAGCTGCCTTGGACTTGCAGCTGTCAATAGTGGCAGTACCGTTCGCTTCGGTTTTGGAGGCATCCAATGACTTATTTGCATCTGCCCGGGCAGATACCACATGACATTGGTAAGCCTTCAGGGCGACTAGGCCTTTTTCGAGGAGTTCAGATAAAAAGGACATGAGAGTATGGAGTATGCGGTTGCGACTAACCTCCGCAAGAAAATCATATTCGGCTTCCGAAGAGACTATTTCCATAAAGAAGCAGTGAATTTTCTTCAGGATTGGGAAAATCTGTATCGACAACACTCCACACTCAGTGCACAGATGATCGAGTTGGGTAGTCAAATTGAGTGTCTGCCCAAGAAGGGTCCCCGAGATCCTCTCAAGATCTGAGACCATTGGTAATAGCAGCTCTCGGTTCGCCACATACTCCCGTAAAAGAAGAACGAACTCCTGGGGGTCTAAAGGAACCCCATCTAGAATTTCGGTAGTAATACAGTGCAGTTCTTCAGCAATCTGTTTTGCCTGTTGAGCATCGTGAGCCGCAGAAGCTAAATTAGAGACCAGAGCATAAAGCTTGGGATGGCTCGCCTTATCCGCACTACACACTGCACGGGCAATAGCACGGATATGTGGTGGAACGAACTGCTCTTTTTTATATGAAAACGATTGGGTTTCATCCGGTAAGTCATCGGAAGGGCCGTTAGGCATAGTGCTCATGTGAGGCTCCTTTTCTTTACTTCCTTTTTGAGTACCCCCTGCGGTAAGGCCGGTTCTACTATGTTCCACTACCAACGCACCTAATTTCTGGTATTTACTAAAGCGAAGAGGGATGGGAAGTAGGTAAAAAAAAAGGGTGGGAAGACATCATCTCAACATGAAAACATAGATTGGTGCAAGGAGGAGGGGGGAGGGGATAAAATCTGGAGCGTAATGCCTTGCCTGTTTTCATTGCATTGAGAACCAAACGTCGTTCTCATTTCACTTCTTTACATTACCCATACCCGCAAAGGGAGGGGAGGAGGGGGGGGGAGGGGGAGAGAATGGTTTTATACAGGTACATATTCCACAAAATAGCTAACCATTATTACGAATATTGTACACGTTTTTGAGGCAGCCGTGATCCGCATTAAAAAGGAGTGAAGGAAGAATGAAACCGCGTCACGGAGACCTGGCACAACACTATGGCGGAATTCTTTCGTCATAGCTCCCTCTATTCTTTTGGTAAACACTTGCTCTGCTTCCAATGGTGCTCGGAATAGGGCTTCCGTTTGATGGTTTTGCTGTTTACACTATCCCACACTAAGCGCCTTCCAGCAGGCTGGGCCGCCTCTACACGGCGCTGCAGGAGGCAGATAGGCGGCAGCGGGTCGAGCTTAACCCCACCCCCACTTCGCCTCTCCGACGCCATCCCGAGCGGCGCGAGCTGCGTCCTGAAAACAGCAGGCCCCGAAGTGGCGGGGAAAGACTCCCCCGGTGAAGTGCCTGTATTTCTAATTGCGCGGCGCCTCCTTGCTTTTGGCGGCGTTTGGGATGAGGTTATGTACATCGCGTCGTAGCCGAGCTCACGCCACTGCGCTAGCATATCCTCCGATGGCTGGGACAGCGCGTGCGAGGAGGATGTGGATAGAGCTGCCCGCGATGAGGTGAGCCCAGCGGGGTTGTCGGATTTACTGTCCTCGTGTACCACATCCTCGTTGTTGCGAGAAGAAGAAAAGGGCTCGACCGGCGGCCCGGGATCCGCCATGACTTCTGTAATTTCGTTGGTCTCTGTGAGGAAAACCATCGCATTAGCCGTTTCGGGTGGCCATACGGTTCGCTGTTTTACCGAGGATGACGCGACCACCAGCGACGGACTCTCTAGATCCGACGGCTGGAGGTCGTGAGAGGATCCCTTTTGCATGTAGTCTACCATCTCCTTGAGTTGTCCCTTAATTAGTGCTGCGGGGATGTATTGCAGCATATTGTGGCCGATCAAGCGATCCGCGGGCGGGTCTGCGGCAATCCGTCGCATCGCCTTCAGCCGACAGGCCACCGCCCTCTGAAAGAGCTCTTCAACCAAATCAAACTTACGCTTTGATGTTTCCCGCTTTTCGGCACACCTCTGCAGCTTTTCACGGCGCTTTTGAATCTCCGAGTGCTTGTTTGTGGATCTTCTCCTTCGCAGAGCGGTGCCGCCATTATCTTGTCCATCAATTTGTTTCACATTCAAAAAATTTTCTTCAGTCATCCATTCCAGAATCTGATTACTGTAAGACGTGTATGTTTTTTTCAGATCACCGTCTTGATAATCGTAACCAAATTCTTTGAGGTTCTGCTTTCCATCCACAGAGGTTTCCTGCGACTTGTCCGACATATCATCGTCGATACAAATTGCAGCTTGCTCGCGTCGGGCACTGACTGGATTTTCCACAGTTGCTCCATCATGGCTTTCACTCCCTTCCATCAACTAGTTTTCCCTTCAATGTATAGACTAAAAAATAAGCCTAAACTAACTCCTTCTCCCAGGGATGGGAGGGGGAGAGAGAGAGAGAGAGAAAGGTTGAAAATGTTTAAAGAACATCCACACAGCATATCCTACTTCATTTGGCGGTTTCCTAAATGATAAAGGACGTGAAAGTTGAAATTCGTTTTTAAAATTCAGTCTCCTCGCTGGATGTACCGATCACCCCAATTCTTTATTCTTCTCTCTCTACGGTTTCCGACTCATCGGCGCAGCCCTCCCATTCTTCTCGCGTTGGGTAGCGTACTCCATTTCTAAGTTGTTCAAGCGCAAAGGCTTCACAAGGCCCACCTAAGCAGGTATGGGGCTGCCGAAGCTGCTGGAAGGTAATGCGGCGCACCGCCTCCGGAATTTCGTCGCAACCTTCGCCGATGGTAACGGTTCCGAAAGAAATGGGGGCATCCGCGCTGCTAAACTGGACATGCCAGCTCTCCGAAACTCGCACCGTGCGGCCGCCGAGCATCCCCGGCGGCGGCGGCCGCGGCGCCTCGCTGCCGAGCACGTCCGCGCCGTCCAGGCGGCACCCGTCCTGTCCGCGGTCGAAGGCGTACTGGATGCGGCGCGAGGCCGCGGGGGCGAAGGGGGTCCACCAATGCCCCGCATACGCGACCGGCCCTTCCTCCGCGGCCGGGATCTGGGCCTCCTCGGGCGGCGGCACCTGGTACCACCACCGCGGCGCCCCCACGCAGCACCGCCGCCCGCCCACCCGCTCGAACGCGCGCAGGACGGCCGCGCCGCGCAGGACGCGGTAGGCGAAGCCCTGGTCACGCAGCCAGCTCTGCCGCCCGTAGCTGACCCGCACCTCGTGCGTGTCCTGCGAGACGAGGGTGTAGAAGTAGGCGCAGGTGTTGTCCAGGGAGGGGGGCTTCGGGCGCAGGATGCGGCCGAGCCGCTGCGCCTCCTGCCGCCGTGAGGCCCCGAGGCCGGAGATCTGGATGATCACCGAGGCACAGGGCAGGTCGAGCGCGACGTCGCCGACCCGGGTCAGAATGATCGCGTTCACCTGGTCCGAGTGCTGAAAGTACTGGAGCAGGTTCTCCCGCTCGGACTCGCTCGTCTCACGGTCCATGAAGGGGAGGTGGAGGTGGTGGGCGTAGTAGCGGACGTCGGCGAGGTAGTCGCAGAAGATGATGATTTTATCGGGCGGCGAGCGGTTCCGGTGGAACTCGAGCAATGCTTGCGTGCACCACAGCTTATAGGGGTTGCTAATCGCGATGCTGCGCACCAAGGCGTGTAGGCTGCTACCGCTCGCATGCTGACGACGTCTTTTTCGATGAGCCCTGCCATTCGCCTCCCCTAGCTCGTCCTCGTCGTCCAAGTCAGCGTCTATTTCGTTGGTATCGGAACCTTTGGGCTTGTTCGAGGTAGCCATCGTGGCGTGAACATACTCTGTGAAAAACGAGGCCGGCATGGGGCACTGCACCTCCGCACACTCCATCTTTGCCAGAAAACCAGCCCGTGTAAGCTCCAGCCAGTTTGCTTCATAAAGTTTGGGTCCGACGAGGTGGCGCAGGTTCGCGATCTTGTCGTCCTCGCGCAAGAGGGTGGCGCTTAATCCCAAGACACATTTGTACCGAATCTTATTGAGCACTTCTTGAAAGTGACGCGCGAGGGCTGTGTGGACCTCGTCCAGCAGCAGCAATCCCCAGGTGTTGTTCTCCACCATGCTGATGATCATCTCGGACTCTTTTGCCGTCAGCCCGGTTGAAAGCCCACGCTTGGCAATCAACATGCTGTAGGTCGTGATGAAGACCGCCCCGGGCTTCTGTTTTAATTTCGCGGTGCATACCGTGACATCCTCCTCGCGAAGATTCGTCCAGCGCAGGAACTCGCGCTGCCACTGAAAAACGGACATGTTGTTGATGCACAACACGATGGTGCGCTTCTTCATGGTAACTGCCGCGCCGATCCCCGTCAAAGTCTTACCTGCGCCACAGGGCAGCACTATAACACCCTGGTGCGCCTTGTTCCCACGGCGGAACCGCTCCAGGCTTGCCACCTGATACGCGCGCAGGCGAACCTGGCTTGTAAAGGTCAGGTCTTCTACGTGCAGCGTCGTGTCCTGCAGGTAATCATAAAAACAATCCGCACGCACGCCAAAATAGACAAACAATCGCTCTTTTAGCTCTCTTAGCTTACCGTGCTTCACTTGGCTCTTGTACACAAGACGGGTTGGGCGGGGGCGAGGACCATTACGCCTTAAATCTTTTTCCGGTGTTCTTGAAGAGTCACCCGCATAGGGTGGGATAGAGGCAAAGAGTCGCCGAAGCGCGGCTGGTCGTCCAGCCTCGGGTAAATTTGCCTCCTCGACACTCCGATCCACATCCGAGAGTACCCACCGCGTCGTACTGTGTAATGCAATGGGCTCCAGGTACTCTTTCAACTCCCCCACGACCATCTCCAGGTGCTGCCGATTGGTTGATACAAGGAAGTAGAAGAGCGCTTCCTCATCTCTTCCGGTGTCCTCGGGGCCAATGTGTGCGCCGGCGGTCGAAATAGCTTGGGATGGCGCGCCCCTAAAGCGTCTCAGCCGTGGCTGCAGCACAATCTGCATTTTTGATGAGTTTTCTTCCTCAACAAGCATATCTGTAATAAGGGAGGGTAGCGGGCGCGGCGTCCACCTCGCAGGCTCTTTCAATGCAAGGGCTACTAAAGGTGTTGTAGTATAGAAGATACTTGGCAACTGTTGCCCATTCGAGTCCTTGGCACAGAGACCCTTCTCACAGTCAGGTTTACTTACCTTTAGCGAAAGAACACGGGGGCGGTGCCCAGCGACCGGAGCGTCAGCTGATGAGGAGACCTTTGCCGTATCCACACAATTTTTCTCACCCACGCGATCACGGTCGGAAGGCTGCACAGACTCTGCCAGCGACCTTTGTCGTGGATCCCCAGCACCTGGAAGCTGAGGCTTACGTTCATTCGCTGCGTTCAGACACGACGGGAATTGCCTCCAGTAGGCTATTCTTAGATCCTCCGCCTCCACCGCATCCACGCTTCTGCTGTCGTTCTTTTCCATCTCACCGTCAGGCCCATCGCGTCGCGAGAAGGTGGGTGAATTGACCCATGCTTCGAGATCCGACAGCTTGTGGAGGTCGAGTGGGAACTCACCTGTATCGTCAATACGGCAATAGTGTAGAACGTTGCGAATCATATCACAGGTGTAGGTTCCCTCTGCGTTCGCCGCAGAAATGGAGGAGCTGTCGATGCGGTACTGCTCGATGTTGTGGGTACGACTGACGGGCTCACAACATGAAATGAGAAAATCAGCAACATGTGGGTATGCTGGGTGTCCGGTCTCAATGTACAGATTGCCCGACTCGGCAACTAGCATATGACCATCCGATCTTTTGCTACTAGGATGTATATTAAACCTTTAGTCTCAAAAAGTTGCAGGACTAAATTTGCTATATGGGTTCGTCGACGTGGGTGTAAGAAAGGGGGCCGTATGTGAGACCACACACGCAGTTACACAGAGGCAACGGTAAAGAGAAAAAAGAAAACTACTAGGAGTAGTAAAAAGGATGCAAGATTGGCACAACTTATGATATCGAAATCATAACTTCATAGTAAAGAACCGTATTAGGCAGCGATAGACTTCATTTCACACATATTACCAAAGCTGTTACTAAATAATATTCGTCTAAATTTTTAATCATTATTGATGACCTTTCTTTAGATTTCGTTACAAGTACTGAAAATACTGAAAACGATGCCCATCACTCAGCGGTACCTTTCAGCCATTTCTAAATATAATCAGCAGAATGTTTTTTATTAAGAATTGAGAAATTCAATGGATATGAGTACTCGATTCCGATTATCTAATACTGAATTACGGTAAAATAAAAAAAATACACGAAAAACATCAGCCAAGCGGTATTAAAAAGCTAGATTTTTTTGGTTCGTATTCACATCCTTGTAGATTTTTCTTAGTGCCCCCAAACTGCTAATGGCTAGGATGCTCACTTCGATATTTTCTTTAAGACACTCGATAAGGTCGGAAAATGTGCGGTGCAGTCATGTTTACAATTCCCCCCGTGACAAGTCAGGTTGCACATCTTGCCACAGCAGAGCAGGACCTTTCCACAGCGTTTGCCGCACGAAATGTTTGTCAAGAAGCACTTCGTCGGGTATGGCAATGGATTCCCGTGCGAGGCGCAGGTCTTCTCGACCAGAACCACACACTCCGGGCACTCAGGCTCAATATGGCAGGAATGATTCGCCGGGTGACCGCAGGGTCGAGGAATAGAACAGGGATGGTTGCAAGGTGGGGGTTTGGTCCCACATGGCACCGGTGGCTCAATGAATGTTCGTTTGCAACGACAATAAAGGCGCTGAAAGGATGTATTCTCGCAAGGTTTACAAGACCCAGTATGGCAAAGACTACCACACTGATGCTGACCACAGGAAAGCTTCTTAAGGCAAATTGCAGTGCAGATGTGCTCTATGTCTGAACAGCAGACAGAATTGCACGTGTGTTTTTTACAAGAGAGCATCTTTCGACACACTTTTTTGCAGCGCAGCGGGTAGCTGGGCGGGAGCTCTTTGATTGGAATGCCTATCACCCTGGCGGCCTCAGCCCACTGATCTTTCGGCAGTCTAGTGCAAAAACAGGGAAAGGTGTACTCCTTTCTACGACAGGCACAGTACTCCCTGACCATCTCTCTGCACGGTGCACATGGTGAGTCATCATGGCAGGAATACCAGCACAAGTGGCCGCACTGAAGAGGGATTTCGCAAGGCTTTCCACACGAGGGAATAGGGTCTGTGCAGGAGGTGCGCGGTATCGTGATTTCAGTTTTTCCACAGGGACAAAAATGTTGGCACCACGGCAGCCGGGGGCATAGACTACAACTACCGGCATGACAGGTCACACCACATTCGTGTTTTCCACAATTCCGAAGCTTCGTGCACCTTTTTTGGCATGAGAATCCAGATTCCTTCCCACAGCGCCGTCTTCTGCTGGTGGCGCCGCAGTAGCACCGTTCATTCACTAGCACCTTACAGATAGGGCATATACTGTCATGGCATTTCACTTCGCAGCGGTGTTGGCCGCAGTCAAGCAATCTTCCGCAGGGCTTGCCGCACTCGAAGCCGTCGACCATGCTGGAGCAACTGCCTATCTTGCTTTCCTTACCGCAATAACAGGTCTGTTCGCAGGTGTACCGACAAGGCATGCACGGGCCCGGGTGGCACTGCAATGGGCAGCGGTGTGGACATTTCGGGCCCGCAAGGCGCCGCTCACAGGTCTGCCCGCAGCTGCCCGGCACCAGCATCGGATCAACCTTTGGGTTTTCCACCTTTCCGCAATAGCAGCGGTAGGTGCTGCAGCTGGACTCATCGACTAGTGACCCACACGTTGGGCAAGAAAACTTGTCTTTCCGATCGGAACTCGTGTACAGCTTCTCACGCTTCTCTAAGCACGAGGCGAGCCACTTTTTGGTGCATATCAGGTGGAGAACGGCATAACAGCAGGGGCATGACCACAGGAGGTTGCCCCGTTTAATTGTTTCGAAGCAAATAGTGCATTTTTCTTCATTATTAATGAGGTTATCAACAAGTTTTTGAACAAGTTCAGGGATATCTTCCATTTATATGGGATCTTTTTCTTTACAAAGGAATCGTTGAATGACCTTGTGGTAGTAGTGCTTGACAGAAAGAAAAGGGGAAAAACGTGGTCTTTCTAATACAAGAGAAATACGTGATGTATGCGGGACGAAAAAGCAAATGGTACCATGTTTTTGAAAAGGGAAAATAATGATGCATGTTTATAATATTTGCCTAGATTTATCGTTTGTATCAATTCAAGATAGTCGTTGCTGATTGTGTTAATTCTTTAATTGTGCAGATACCTCCATAAAATTAACCAAAAAAATCTCGAGCAACGAAGAAGCGAATTGCTTGAAGTAGCAGCCCCTTTTCATTTAGTCGATCTTCCTCGGTGAGACGCTCATAGAGTGTCGGCTTTTTGGATATCGTGGGCGCTCTCAAGGCATTTTGCTTACCTCTACCTTTGCATTCCCTGTCTCGTATTCGTGCCTGTAAGAGCTTTTTGGCTGCTACGGGTGAAAGCATTCGGCTGATTTCCTTGGTGGGTGCAATATTGCCACAGGCACCAGATTCCCCGACCTCTTTCGATTGAAAGGGTTCTGATGGTGCCGGCGCAGCCCGTGCCGTGACCTGAGGCGGTGGGAGGGCATCATGCTGATCGCTACCTTCGTGATTTTCATTTCTATTTTTAGAAGAGTCTTCATGAGGTACTAGGTTTTCATCAAGAGAGATATCAGGCCGCACGCAATGCCCGTCATCAGCTGTATGCGCATCGGCTTTTTTTTCCTCCACTTTTCCCCCTATTTGGTGTTTTTGAGCTGGGGAGTAACCTTCTCCTTGTTGTTCTCCACCATTCCCTTTACCAATGCTGTTTGAATCATCAAAGGTTGATATGGTGTCGGCTTCCAATCTTACTCGCTTTGGTTCCCCCCAGACCATGTGGCGATTGTAAAGTGGGTCCCCTTTGGTGGGGCAGTTGCTCAGCCAATGACTTCCCTTTGTTCCACAGCGATTACAAACGTAGTACCGCGGAACCTGCCCCTCACGCCGCTGCTGTTCAACCCGCTGCGCAAGTTTTGGCTGGCGATGCAAGAGGGGTGCTTGGAATGGGCAAGGCGTCTTCCCATCAACATCATCGCCGAGCGGCAATTTAGATGGCTTCTGCTCCGTGGGTTTGATTTCTCCCGCCCGTCGCGAGAACCCCGAGGAGGACCCGCTGGAGCAATCCGGAGACGACAAGGTACGGCAGGGCGTCTGGGGGCTCACGGATCGACTTGCACCCGTGCTTTGGGCGGGGGGGCGGATGGGTGGGGCCGGCTCAGGCTCCTTCTCCTCCACAAAAACCCGCCCCTCCCCCACCTCCGCGTTGTCGTGTCCCTCGCTGTGTTGCCGTTGCTGCTCCTCTGGCATACCGCTAGAGGGCTTGCCGTGGACGATGTAGCTTTGCTCGGAGCGAAACCGCTTGCTAATGCGCACGCCGTGCTGCCGCATCCAGCGCCGGCGCTCATCCGGTAGGACCGCGCCGCGCGCAGCTTTGTAGTACAGCTCCTCTACTTTCTGTTTGACAGCATCTTGGGTGGGGAAACGCGCGCGGCGTTGGCTTAGATAGCGACTGATATCCACAAGATCCGGGGCATTCGGGCGATTGTGCAGCGTGTTGACGTGTTCATCCATTTTCCACCCACGGTCTTTACGACAGGTGAAGCCGCACCCTGGGACCTCGCAGTATATGTGGTTGCTCATATGTAAATCGTACTTTTCTTGCTGCTTAAACCCTTTTTGGCATGCATCGCAGTAGTGCAGATAGTCTTCTTTCTCAAGAAAGCGGCGTTTTGTTTTTGGAGAAGATTCACTCCCCTGGATTTCCGGTTGAGAGGTCTTGGTTTGGTCTCCAGATCGTTGTTGATAATATAAGGGGTTTTGACCCTTGTCTGCTTCAAGTTGCGAACTACTTCGAAGGATATTTTGTGGTAAGGTAGGTTTGAAGAAACACAAGGGATTGGCCGGCAACTTTTGCCACGATGGCAGAGGACTGGTCCTGGACATTTGAACAGGGAAGGGCAAAAGGGCATTGGGGTCCAAGGAATCTGTCTCATGGGTTGGTGATTCGTTACTGCCAGCGCAATTTTCGCCAACCTGTATATTCCGAAGCTGTACATCAGTGCCGGTCAACGAGGTAAAGAGAGGGGACCATGGTAAAAATACACGTAAGCACCGCCCGCCTGCTTGTCCATTGCGCTGATTTAGTCTCGATTTTTCAACGTTGGCCGCGTGCATCACAAGAAAGAAAGAGATAGAGAAAATGAAATCTAATTACTATTACCTTCTCAGGATTTTTTGAATAAATATTACGATAAGAAGTAATTAAAATTCCCTTTCACATTCGCACCCTCTAGTGGTTCACCAATAAACAATCAAGTAGTTGAGGACACTAAGAAATCCAGTTTTTTTTTTGAAGTAATTAATAATTGTTTCATTAAATGACAAAAAATACTAAATAAAAAGAAGCACACTACAAGTTATTACATTAGTGATAATGAATTAGATTTTAGGACTCATACACTTTCAAAATAGTTTGAAAGTCGATTTAATACTTCAAATGCCAACGCCAATACCGTAGGCAATTTAGATACTATTAAAAAATAAGAATCGAAACTAGTTTACATTATCCATGTGGCTCATTTTTTTATATTATAATTTTTATTGAGCGCACCATGACTATGATTACATATTGATTGACTATTTACGTTTTTAATTATAGACTTTATTATTTGGTAAGAATTATGTTCTCAATACATTTTTTCAAAATACCGACGTATTTCGCCGCTGGTACATCCTTAATGGAGCCATTTTGTAGCTGAGCTACAAACCTTATGATTTGAAGAGGTTCACTGTGAATAACAAGTTTCAGAGCAGAGGCCTGTACGTCGACCACTTCTAAGATGTTCTGTGATCCCATCACGAAATGATTAACGTCATTGTTACAAGCGAGAAACTCATAAAAATATTGTTGTATCAAATTTGGAAGCTCAACGTCTTCCATAAGCAGGTTAATGTTCTTGGGAAAGGTTATATAGACATCATACTCTTCGTTTCCTGCATATCGACTCTTAAGCTCCTTCAGGGAGCCGACACAGACCATATTGCCGTGGTTGAGGAGGACAACCCGATCTGCGAGAGTTTCAACTTCGTCGAGGAGGTGTGTGGTAAGGATGACAGACTTTTGTCTGACAACTCGTTTTAGCATTGACTGCGTTTGCAAACGGCCGACGATGTCCATATTGGCGGTTGGTTCATCCAGCAAGACGCTGGTGGTCCGACCAACCATCGCAATGGCAAGGGAAAGGCGGCGTTGATTGCCACCACTGAGCGCATGGGCCGCGGTATGACGATGAGGGTACAGGCCAAGCTCATCGATTAGCATGTTCACTTCATTTTTGATATACTTCTCGCGAATGTTACGCAGACGGGCGTACAACCACAAGTGTTCTTCTGAGCTGAGGTTATCCAATAGTGGGTTGTACTGAGGGCAGTAGCCAATATAACTGCGGGAGACACGCTCATCGATCGAGATGCCATTTATGTAGGCCGAGCCACAGGACGGAGCTTCTTCCCCAGAAAGGATCTTTAGCGTGGTGGTCTTACCTGTTCCGTTAGGTCCAAGCAGGCACATCATCTCACCCTTGTGCACTCCAAAGGTCAAATCATTCAAAGCATTGCTCCGCATTCCAGGGAAACGTTTGCACAGATGTCGAACTACAATGTAGTCTTCCTTTGGACCAGTCTTTCCCTTGCATACACGCTCGACCTCAATTGCTACCAATGGGTCGACCTCATGCTGCTCGATTCCATCTACCCCTGAAGCTTCGCCACCGCAGCAGGTAGATAGTTGACATCGGAAACGTTTAACGCGTGTGTATTCGACGATAGCGAATATGATGATGGTGGCAATTGTAGTTCCAGCCATATAAGCGAGATCGGTGCCGACACCCCCCATACCGTATTTTTCTTGGAGAATTTTTGTCCAACTAAACATGTTTGGTTTCGTATCATCGAAGCGAAACGTAGCAGCTAAACTCTGTATGGAGATGACATTCATGCCCTCAGAAAAGGACGCAGGAGGAAAGGCACGCATGACATAAACCAAGACCCGCACTACCTCGGGTTTACTTCTCGCTAGAATCATCTCCATAGACGGCCAGAGAAAACCCGACAAAAGATTTATCAACAGCAGTGATATTTGAGCTATCTGTGGCGTTTTAAAGAGAGATGCGAATAGATAGGTTGTCAGAATGGAGGATAGCCCGTAGAGCAAGATAACCGAAAGGGTAGGGCCCAACATGTCTGAGCTGATGTACGCCCTTTTCTGGAAAATAGCAAGCACAACAATCGTCATAGCAACTGTTACGGTATAGGACGCCATGTCATAGCAAAAGGAGCTGAGCCAGAAGGCGGGCATATTGACGCCAGAAAGAGATTGGATATGACGCGCACCAGTCTCCTTTTCGCGCACAATGTAGCCGACAATATAGACAGGAATGAGTAAGAAGGGTAATGAGATGAAGGTACTGGAAACAAGCATTCTAAAGGAGCTCACCATCTTCGCCTGAAGATGCGCCAGCGGCATCGGGGCGTTGCGCGCGACGAGCTTCGGAACCTTTCCACCGAATAGTCGATCTGTCTCCAAATTATAGAGCGAATTGATTGCCTGTGGTACAGTATGTTCGTAGGACTCATTATACATTATTGACGCCGAGGAGTGTCTAAGGCCATCTTGCGACACTATATTTGGGGCAATTGCGATCATATGATCTAGACTTTCTCTCTTACTTTCACCTTCCAGTATCTCAGAGAAGACCTGAATGATGTTTGAATTTGCCACAGGGTTATCAACAAATTTGCCGACGTAGGAATCCCCGAAGGCGCTGTCTCCCACGCTGTTGCTCAAAGCGAAACTATTGGGCGTATTTGCGCTGCTGAAGCCAAAAAGCACCTGTCGAGAGGTGGCATGTTTGGGATACATTGTCATATCAAGCAAAATGCTCGGCTGGGACGGGTTTGGCAACAAATCGATAAATAGAGCAATCAAAATAGAAACCAAAGGGAGGACAATTTGGATAATCAATAGTTTGATATCGTGTCTCGAGAAGTTTAAGCGCTTGATGAGAAGTGCACGAAAGTGACGGCGGAAAGTGGAAAACGAATTCATGTGGTGATACTTGTAGCACTCTTCTTCTTGGAACTTCTCGGTATCGGCGGATTCTTTTTGGAAGATAAATGGGTTGGAATTTTCATGGAATTCGCTTCCGATGATGGAGAGAAAGACATCCTTCATCGTGGGGGGATTCAAGCTGATATGACGCAATTTCAGTAGCTCTTTGTGCGTCCTGAGTTTCTCAAAAAGTTCACAGCCCAATGTGAGAAGGAAATTGTACGGTAAGTTCAGGCATAACTCACACCCATGTCGTTCAATCGCGAAAGCTTTGTTGGATTGAGGATTTTCTTCTAAAACGTGCTCATTGAACTCCGAATCAAGAGGATAGCCATTGTCATGCACAAAGTTAATGATGTTACTGATGGCTTTCTCTTTCTCGCTTGTACTCATGCCGTTTTCAAGTACGCAGCTCATCTTGTAATTTTCTTTCATACATGACTTTAGGAACACGGGGCTGCCCTGCCCCCTGAGCTTGCCGGAGTTTATGATAAGGATACGATCCCCGAGGCTATCCGCCTCTTCCAGGATATGGGTCGTGACAAGAACACTGGAGTTGCTTCGAACACGCCGGATTGCGTCGTTAACAAAATTACGGGTCTCAAAGTCCATACCAGCAGTGGGCTCATCCAAAAACAACACCTCAGAGTCCGCCACCAGGGCGATGGCCAAACACAGGCGGCGACGTTGACCACCAGAAAGAGTTCCTGACTGACAATGACGTTTCTCTCCCAACCCAACCATTTCAAGCGCCTTGTCAACATAACACTGTACATTTAAAGTATCCACCTTGAGGCGTGCATAGAAGGTCAAGTGCTCCTCCACAGTGAGCGAGAACCAAAGGGTGTCAGACTGTGAGCAGTATCCAATATGCTGGCGACGCCTCACGTCGCCATAGGCGAAGCTGTGCCCCTTAATAAATACATCACCAGAGGTCGGCCGAATCGTGCCGGTAGCCAGTTTCATGAGAGTGGACTTCCCGGCGCCGTTGGGCCCCAGAAGAATATTGATTTCACCGCGCTTTAAGGCGAAGCTGACCCCATCTAGCGCGACGCATCGGTCGCCTGGGCGGTACTTGCCGGTGAATAAATGGTAGATGAGGCTCCATAGGCCACCGGTGATATATACCTTCCGCAAATTCACGAAAGCTGCAACGGATTCAGGATCATATGGGTCCACCACATCGCTGGGGTTCTCGATCAGTGAATATTTTTGCTTCACCACCTCTAGATTCTCTTCAGACGGATCAAAATTAAAATTGTCGGTTCGTGTTTCATTGTAATATGGCTCCGAATGCGCATCCGTATTCTGTGGCAGGACGTTCTGATGCCTCTTGCGAAAACATCGAAGGATAAATTTAAGGAAAAAGAGGGGATGCTCACGCCGGCCAATTGTTGAAGGCCATACACGATTGAAGTATAGTGCCAGCACAATCATGAACGCTGAAGAAGCCCACATGAAACCTATACTCTTGTCCACATAGAGGTCGCTGGTTTGCATATCGGAGAAAGAAAAGGTATCTCCCACTCGAATACGATTCAAAATAGAGAGTAAACACTCAGATGCGCCTGTGCAGGGAATAAGAGACAGTAAGGATTTTGTGAGAGCTGGTGTGCCATCGGGAATGGCATAGCCGGCAGTGGCAAACAGGAACATTAAAAGACTTCCACACCAAGAGGCCAGCGAAGGATTTAAAAAAAATGTGCTCAGGAGGAGACAAAACGCACTATTCTGATGCAGGTAGCTGAAGTAAATAATGACCAACACAGAATAGCTAACGTCTTGGAAAAAGCTGTTTTTCATAATAAGGCTAGCAATCACTGCAGTAATGATGTTGGTGAACACAGAACTGGCATACCAGCTTGCCATGATGCAGAGCGGGTGAATCCCCATTATAAGCATAGATTCACAAATTCCCCGTGATTTCTCGCTAACAATAGTTGCCGTAAGGTGCGCGACCAGGAAGATTCCACTCATCGCGATCACCATCGGAACGGAGTACACCCAGGTTTGAATAAATTTGTTGAACTGGAAAGAAGAGGTGGCCATCGGAATCTGATTTATACTGTATGCGTTTATGAAGCAACTCGTCCCGTCCATCCCATTATTGCATTCGTAGTTGACGCCGTAAGGGGATTGGATCCCCTTCGCAACGTTGCGCTGGATATAGAACTCTTGTACAAAACTCTGCAAGGTTAAAAATCCGCTGGCCAAGTAGAGCATATCTGCAGTGTTTCTGAGTCCCATTTGTTCGTTGACAGCAGGCCTTTTATCTGGTGTATACGTCTTAGGTGTAGCTGTAAAGTTCATGCTGATGGTGAACTCAGCTTTTGAAATGCCAGTGGAAATAGTATCACTGGGGAGGTCTACAATGGCCCAAACCTCCCCGCCGTGTTCCACAGCGTAGTCCTGTGCTGACTTCAAGCTTTCAAAGACGGTCGTGTGGAGCACCAATGCGCACATGCCACTCTTATCATTACAGAATCTCATAAACTCTTGAGCAAGGGAGGGATTATCACTCGACACAAGCAATTTTCCATAATGTGAATAGCTATCCCGGACGGTGAGACCGAGAAAAACCGGACCATTCCCTTGTTCAAATTCCGTGATGATGGCAGATTGAATTAGGTATGAATCCATTGATGGTATTGTCTGGGCACCATGAATGAGGTAGAGTGCAAATATAATATCAATACTTCTATTCAGTAAGATAAATGGGTAGCAGATATCCCTGCCACTGCCGACGAGTTTCCAACAGCTTAGCATGGACGGGGGCAGTTCACACCGAGGTAAATTTACCCTTACATCTGAATTCTGTGCAAGGCAAAGCACCTCTTGGGAAAAAGTGGAGATATTCGGAATTGTTGTGCTAGAATAATCGACTTTGTCAATATTGACTATTGAACTTTGCCAATAGCAAACTGACAGTGCCAAAACAAATAAACATGGTAAAAGTAAATCAAAGGAAGTTAAAACAGGCGATCGTAACTTATGAAGGGAAATCTTCACGATAAGTGAATAAAACTGAATGACATACTTTCTCATGTCTACTGAATGTGTAACTTTTTGTATTTGTTCTTTATTTTTATTTCGTTCGCTTTTCCAAGAGATGACTGTTTAGTTCAATACCAAATTGCCCCAACAAGCAACCGGTAATATAAAAATAATGTTAAACCTTTAATAAAAAAATAGCAAAGAACCACTCTAAAGCTTTGATATATACCTTCCTATCGCAGGGGTGTCTTACCTTGTAAGAAGAAAAATTCTAGCCTATAATCATGAACAGTACACACTTCCCTTTGTATTTGTTAAATCTTTTGTTGAGAAATAGATCGAACAAAATGAACAACTCCCCCTATGGAAGTACTTACTACGCTTCTTCAAAATGTGAATACAATGGGAATTTTCGTCTGGCTTTAGAATATTTTGTATCCCACTTTTTTGAATTGAAAATCGTTTGGATTAAACTTTGAAGGCGTAGGAAAGCTATAGAGTGTAAATATTTTGAGCCTTGCCAGTGTATTAATAATTTAAAACTTGGATAACAAAGAAAAAATAGTTTGATGGTGTGCTTATATATATATATTGGCTTACTAATTAGTGATAAAGCTAAAACATCAAAAACCACATAAAAATGGGAATGAGTAAGTATATAATATTAAAGATAAATCTAGGCAAAAATAAACATGCATAATACAAGGCAATCAAAGGCAAATAAGAAATAAAAATGATATTTCTGTTTCTAAAATCAAATTTACACCTCATTTGTGTATTTTCAATTCGCTACCTATTATACAATACAGACAAGGGTTACCAATACTTCGAAATTGAGGTGAGCTAGAACACAATGCACCCCTACTTCCCTTGAAGAGGAACACGGAGGGGTAACCCCCCCTCTTTAGGGTATCCCATGCTTCAATATCCTGTTCAAGCTTCATTCTGGTATTATTTCCTGAATTTTAACAAAACATACATGATAAGGAAAAACACTAGCATGAACAAAAACAGTAGCCACATATGAGAAAAGCTTGACCAACCTATTTTACCCAGACTTTTGATAGTTCGTCCAAGAGAAGTCCTAGCATCACCAAAGACTTTTTCCATTTTGTGGAGTATGGAATTTTGTAGTTGCACCTCACCACCTATCTTCATAAGGGTTGTTTTTGTCCGTTTCACATCCGCGAGCAAGGCCTTGACAAGTTCGTCGTTTTCCTGTTCTTGGCTTTGGGTTGTCTTCGTGGCTACATTCCATCGATGCAACTGATGATCCTCACCTCTCTCAGGAACGGTTTGAGGGGAGCTCCGCCGTTCTCCTGCAACAATAGCATCTCGACGCCGGTATAGAGAGCTCTGCGGATGCATGAGCTCGGTTTATTGCTAAATGAAATATGATTATTATTAATAGCTAACGCCACCCCACTTCCGTTGTCGGTATTTTTTGGTTTGACTGTTTCCTTTTCTGAAAGGATAAGCTTTCTACAAAGAGAAAGAAACCTACCACGCGTAATACTGAACCAGTATGGCAGACCTAGGGAAATGTATAGGGTCTTATCAAATTATTTTTGAATGTTCATCTATTTTGTTCTCATACACCCTGTCAAACCCCTTATTGTTTCATTTATTTTTCATCTTTATCTTATAAGAATCCTTGACAATGCGAATTTAACACTTTGTATTCACCACGCATAAATAGTTCAGTGCTTTCTAAAGAGTACCAGCAATACTGTATACCCGGTTCATGCCTTTTCCTCCTTCCTTCTTTACTACAAAAATCAAACCTGCAAGAGGAAAAGGAGGAGCGAAAGCTCCCCAAAGAAGCTGTATCGGCGTCAACCGCATTTTGGATGCCCGAACGAAGTCTAGTTAGTTTGCAAAAGATTTATTTTGCGTACATTCCTTGATGTGGTTCCGCATCCGTGGAATATTTTCTAGCGCCCTGCCGCACCACAAACACTTCATATCTTGCTCTTCCATACGCCGCAGCATAACAACATCCTTGTTCAACGTGAATTCCCCATTTTGCTCTAGGTCTGAGATGACGCGATCGATTGGCAGGAAAAAAGGGGTTGTGAAGCTGTTGTAGTGCTTTTTAGTTTTCAAGCATGCGCTGTCCAGATCCATAGAGAGGAAGTGCATGTGCAGCATCGGTAGTGAGGGTAACGCGTGGAAACCCATGAAATAGCGTCGTTTTCCGAATTTTGAAGGCTCGCTACTGCGCAGATATTGTACGTATTCAATCGCTGCCTGCTCCATGCGCTTAAGTAGGCTAACATGCTCCGAGCTTAATACATTCAGCGATGTGAGCGCAAGGTCTAGGGGCATAACGAGACAGTGCACAGTTGATTTAGGGAAGGCATCGTTCACAATAACACAGTGCGAATTTGAGTAAAGAACGGTACACCCAGACCGCTGTTGGGTTGCTTGTGAAGAAGGAAGCGGGTACGGCCGGAAGGGTGTCAAGGAAGATGTAGTGGGAGGCATGGATAAAGCCTTTTTCACAATATTTTGCAAAAATGGAAGCTTTGTTCGCGGAGCTGGCCCTGACATTGCTGAAACTTTCTAGTGATACTCCCTGCTTGACTTAAGCATTAGATATAAATTAGCCGTAATAAAAAATTACACGAGTTTGTCCTTATGCAGGAACAGGGCACAAATGTAGAGTTCGTTTGGATTCCTCTTTCTTCCCCCCTTAATTACTTTAGTATCGGTATGGGGGGGGAGGGAACACAGGGAAAGCCTGAAAAAGGCCTTTAACACTGTAGACAAGACCAGCAACACGAGCGAACAGGCGCTTTTTAGATTGGTAAATAATTAAGAAATCAAAATAAAAACAAAATTTTTTGACACTACTGACTGGTTGTAAAGCCAAATAGGAATCCGAAGGGATCCGCTGACGTGGACAGGGTCGTGGTTAACAAAACATCCACGTGAGGATCCACATCGTCAGACCCGCTGTAGTCGCGCTGATCACGAGGGTCACGACCCACCCACCCACGATCTTCGCCACCAACCCCCACGACACCCCGGCCCGCCGCGCGTCGAGCACGCCGCAGCCGATCGCGGCCCCCACCTGCGACTGTGAGAGCGAGATGGGGATGCCAACGGCGGTCAGCACCATCGTGACGGCCGTGCTCCCCATTTGAATGCACCACCCGCGCACGGGCGTCACGGTCACGAGCTCGACCCCGACCGTCCGCATCAGGCTCGCGCCCAGTCCGAACATCCCGATCGCGATCCCCAGCATCGCCGGCAGCACGGCCCACCGCGAGCTCATCCCCTGCACCCCCAGCTCGTGGTTTGTGAAGGCGTCGTAGAGGATCGTGAATGCCGCCGTGGCGTTCGCGCCCGCCACCGCGCCGTGCACGAAACTCGACATGCTGCCGGCGACCACCTGCAGGCTGGTGAAAAGGTACTCCGCGCGGGGGTTGAAGGGCTTAATATACACCCCCCGAAGATTTATAGGCTTCATGGGGTGGTCCATCTGCCAGTCCTCCTCGTTGAACACATCGTCGGGGAGGATTTGGTCGCCGGATCGCGGCGGCTGCACTGTCAAGGCGTTGGCGCTAGGGACGGTGCCGTAGTCGCACCTTGATGTCGCCTTCGCGACGGGCTGGCATAGGGGTGCGCCTACATCCTCTCTCTCCAACCCTAGACCAGCGTCGACAGGTAAGACCTCCACAAATGAGCTGGGGTCCTCGGGGTGAGCGGGCTTCGATTGCGGCAAGATCTGAGGGCTAAGAGGGCCTTTCGGAGTCGGGCAAGCCGGCTTTTTCAACTTAAAGTGGCTGTCAGTCAGCGTGATGGGGTTCAGAACAAAGGAGCAATTGTTGGTATGGGTTCCATCCGCCGTGTGCACCGAAGACGAACCCAAGCAATTCTCTGGGGACCTCTTCAGGAGGGATCGCTTCGCTGACGCAGACCGCCGCATAGGTGTCATGTGGTGTTGGGATAGGAAATCGCCACCACCAGTCCCATCGCCATCGTAGATGTGGGCGACCCCGGTACTGGATAGCTGTAACTCAACCACCTCCGTCGGCGTCCCATGGCTCTCCCAAATAAAACTCAAGGCTGTCTGAGCGGCCTCTATGACATTTGGGAAGTACCACAACGAACAGGCTATGCAGTAGATAAAAATAAGCACAAGTATAATAAGAAACTGAAGGGCTACCGGTACGTATGCTGAAAGCGTTTGCGTTATGATAGGTGGGCGTTCAATTAGAATGAACATAAAATCGACAAGCAGAGAGAGAATAAGGCAGTAGGGCATTGACCAAACTGCGAGCTCGAAGGAACGGCCCTTGACATTTAGAATTTCACGTCGCATTGCATAGAAGATAGCTGCTGTGACCAAGCCAGCCCCGACAGGAGCCAACACCCACGACGCGGCGATGACCAGAATTCCCCTTGTCTTGACATACTGAAAGCTCATGTTGGAAAAGACGGCGAAGCCTAATAAGGAGCCGACGACAGTGTGTGTGATGGAGACGGGCAGACCAAACACTGTTGAGAGATAAAGCCAGAGAGCTGAGGCAAAACAGGAGGCCGTCATGCCAATCACCACAATATCGCGGTTCATGCTGAACAGAATGGGGTCCACGATGCCGTCGCGAATGGTGCTGCTGACATGTCCGCCCATAAAAGCGGCGCCAAGCAGCTCGAAGACGGTGCAGTACACGATAGCCCGCTTCATGTCAAGTGAGCCACTGCCTACAACCATGGCAAAGTTTGCGCTGAGGTCATTTGCGCCGATACCCACACCGCAGAGGAAGCTGAAGAGTGAACACAGGCAAACAAATGGCAGCGTTGTGCTGATGCCCACAGTACACGTTAAAGAACTCATCCTTTCCGTTAGTTGTTATTATTTACCTAAATGGCACGGGATATATAACAGCGAGGTCAACTAGAAAAATATGTTAAACAAAAGAGACAAAGGTAAACCCTTAATACTGAGGAATATAAGAGATACCTAAATATCGAAAAAATGAATAATAAAGTTAAGATCAACAAAAAAAAAAATAATACCTGAATATGCCTAAAGTTAGTCTCACCCTTAGAAGAGAAAAAAAGATTGGGAAACAAAGATACACTGTTCAATGCCGCTGAGCAAAAGACCCATCCATAGGAGTGGGGAGAAAAGCTAAGAGGCTGTGCCATACTTCTTTGCATAACTAATGAATAATCTTCCCTATAATACATATCGGAAAATACACTATCAATTCCTAGTTGGGATAGGAAAAAGTAACAAATATTAGGATTTTCTTGTGCATTGAAGCGGAAGGGAGAAAGCGCGCAAGTGAGTGAGGGGATAATCTATTTCTCTTTAGTCATACCAAGTATTTCCCAGAAATTTATTCCCGAACGACACATTTTGAAATAGGTTCTTTATATAAGCTTAGTGGAGAATATTGGGAAAGGAACCTCCCCCTCTCTTACCTCTCCACCACATTCAACACTCCCAAAGGTTTACTGGCACATTGACGCATTCCTCTCCTTTTTTTTACTTTTCTTCTTCGTCTTCGTTGTCCGCATACATGACGCCGTCAGAGGTCGGCAAAGGGATGTACTCCTGCTCTTCTTGCGGGGTACAGTCTCGCTGCAGAACGAGACTCTCCTCAGGAAATTCCACCATGCGCCGGGGTGGGAGTTTCGGCGCATAATCGACCCCCTGCGAGTCTTTGAGTCCGCTGCCCACGTACAGGGACTGGTACAGGGCCCCTGGCTTGCCCGTGGTCATAGCGTAGCAGACGGCGCCCGGCCAGCGCATGGAGCGGGCGAGATATAACCTGGTGTCGTCGCTCTCGTTGTGATAGCCCTGGGAGAAGGTCCAGGAGGCGAGCTGGCTGCGGCTGTGCCCCGGAAGCGTCATCGGCTCGTCCTTACTGAGGTCTGAAAGGAAGGGCGTGATGGACTCGACCTCCCGATGGGAGGCCTCGACGGCGTCGCCGAGGCCGTCCTCCACCTCATGGGGCGGTGGCGGGGGAATCGTGGTGCGCCCACATTTCAGCAAGGTTGGCGCGATGTGGACCCAGTGCTTGCCCTGGAGGAGCTCCCCATACTTGAAGCCTTCGTACCAGGCGCGAATGGGTTGGATCTCTTCGGTGTCATCTTCGTCTGGTGCTTTTTGCGGGATCAGCGGTGGGACCTCCGCGTACGCCGGAACCACTTCGGGTGGTTGCACTGGATTACCATCCTCGTCCTCTTCCATGTCGGGGACTGCCCCTTGAGTGGTGAAGGTGTCCCTTGGGGCGATGCGGCAAGCACACGTGATGCGGGCGATCTGAGCGCGCAGGTAGTGTTTTTCAACCCCAGGGAAGCGAGGGTGGCTTCGCACGGGGGCCTCTAAATTTCCTGTGAATTCCCTACAGATGAGCCGCGCCACCGTAACGTGCTGTGGCTCGACGTCAGGCAGGCGACTCCATACCATCGGGTCGGCCGTGCTCGCAGCGTAGTAGACATATTTGTTAAGGTCCGTTCCGCTCTCTTCCTTTGGTACAGCGTGGTGTCGCTTCAGGACGTGTGCGTTTAACACATCGGCTACATTCTCTATGGGCAGATTTTCGCCATCGTCCTCATCATCGATCTCGTTGTCGTCGCCGTTAGGGAGTACGCGGGCCGGGTCGAGCTCAGTCTCCGCAATGTAATAGTCACTTTTGCTGCCTAGTATTTTGCCCCAGAGACGCGCACTGGAGAGAGGCTCGGCCTTCATTAGTTTTTTGAGACCAATCATAACGTGGTACGCCGCCTCTGGCGGTATGCCGGTTCCGAGCGCGTTAAAGGTGCGCTGCTCCGTGACCACATCGCTCAGCGTGCCTGATCCCGCACTCTCATCGATATCTTCTTCCGGGAGGAGCCTGCCGTCGTTTGCGGTTTGTTCAGGGATGTCTTCCCCATCGTTCTCGGCGTCAGACGCGCGTCGCCTCGGCTTAGGTGGGGCCAAAGCCTGCGTGAAATGTGCAGCCCAGGAGGTGTTGTCGAGAGCGTCCTTTGGAACGTCGGCCTTTGATATGGTGTGATCTTCCACATACACCCCGGTCTGAGTTTTAGTCGGAACCACACTACCTGTGAGGACATAGTTCGAAATCGGATTAAGTACCTCAAGCGGGTCTGAAGGACGTTCAGAAACTATTCTGGTGAGTATCTTGGTCATGTGGTTCCATAGGGGAGATTGCCGAATATCATCTTCAGTCAACGCGGGCATTTTATTCCCTTCTTCTTGTGCTTGTAAATAAGGATTTGTGTGGATAATAGGGACAACTCTATATAAAAAGTAAGGATATCTATAATATTAAGAGGAAATTCAGAAAGCAAGGTAAATTGCCTTTTTTTTATATAAATATATCGTGTTCATACGCTTTCGTAAAGAAATTTTCTTCTAAGTTTTCACTTTTTCGATAACCACACATCAGAATGAGAAGCAACCCGGAAGGATTTTTTTAAAGATGCATGCAAGCATAAAATCATATAGTTTTGCAAAGCTTTGTTACGGCCTTTTGAGGCATAAGGTAGCAGCGCAGAACTAAAGAACATAAGCTACTCAGAGGGAGTAGGTTATGTGCAACAACGTACTACTTCACTTTCGTGTGTTTGCTCGTTAACTTCCTATTTGGTCTCACTCTTAAAAATATCAAACTCTCGTTTAGGATGCAACGGCTTTTCCAAGTTCCGCAGTGGGGACTTCCACCCCTTATCAAGATCAATTACAGGACCAGCACTTGATGATAGGGCACCTAGAGTCGGATTCACCCGCATTTCGTATTGCATCTCTGACTCATAACCCATCAATGTATGCATAAAATAATCGTGACCAAGTGTCATATATAATCCTGTCAACGACACAATGGCAAAACCGAAAACCCGCAGTGGTGCCCAGACAAAGGCTTGGCGAGTAAGCCGGTGGCTGTCAGACCTAGAATCATTATACCGGACTTGCATGATCCCACGCCAGCTTCGTGTGCGCCTTATAATCGGACGGGACGCCGGATTATTCCAACGCCCACGTAGCATCTAAACTTTCCTAACAACACCTGCCTAGAAAACGTAGTCCTTTACTACTATTGTTATTATTCCTATCTGCTTTCCTTTTCTCATCCACCAGTTGCAAGGCAAGGGGGAAAAGGGGCGATGAAAAAAGAAACAGGACTAAAAAAAAAGCAGAAAAAAAACGAGCCGTTTCTTACATGTCTGACGAATCGATATCTTAAATTATGAACCACAGTAACATAAATTCATCCTGGTTAAGTGTGTTACCCTTTGTGTTCCTTCAGCTTTGCACACCATCGTGTGTGTGTGTGTGTGTGTGTGTGTGTGTGTGTGTGTGTGTGTGCAGCACCTTTTAGATTTTTACACGAAGTTTTTATTCATTAAAGTTTAGATAAAGGTGTTCATATCTGCGTTCCCGACTCCAATTCCATCCTTCGTTGCCCCGCAGAATCCGTCCAATTATCCTTATTAGTCAGTCTATTTTCGCTGTGCGTTCAGTTTGCTCGCATGTTTCCTTTTTGTCGCCTCCCCAGCCGGAACAACTTTCTTATCTACACGAGATTTCGCAGGTTCTGCCTTCCTAGCAGCCACAGCGGGGCTCTTCTTTCGCTTGCCTTTATTGCCCTTGACAGCGGTCGCGTGCCCTTGTACTTCTTCATCGTCATCGACGTCAAAGAAATGCTCCATATCATCATCACTTTCCATTTGTTCAAGGGATTCTTTGCCATTCGCAAGCATTTCACCACCCACGACCAAATCTGCATTACCGTGAAAGCTTCCCTTTCTATCACGTTCTGCTTTCTTTCGTTGCGGTGGCTGCTCGATGTCCTCGTCTTCCTTATCATGAGTTCGCTTGGCACGTTTCGGCTTGATGGACCTCCCCTTGTCGGGGGCAACCGCTTCCATACGCGTGCCATCGCTCTCCTCGAATGATGTGCCCTTGAAGTATCTCTTTTTATCCTTAATGCCGAAGCGATCAGCAATGTAGGCGTCCTCGTCGTACTCCTCCTCTGCCTCTTCTAGGGGGAGCTCGGAGGCGAGCGGCGCACTAGAGTCGTCGCCACGGTCTACACGTAGCACACAACCCCGTAACCTCGATCCGTGGAGCTTCTCCTGCGCCGTCGCCGCGTAGGCTGGAAGGGCGAAAACAATCTTTCCGATACCGGTGCTTAAGTGTGTCTCAGGGTGAACGAGTATCTCACACGAGAGCATTTTGCCGCAGCCTTCAAAATGCTCGCGAAGCTGCTGCGTTGTGACGTGGTCACCAAGGTTCCCGACATACACCTCAGGAGAGCCTTTCACCAGTTGGTCATATTTGCTGTTCTTCTCCGTGCGATTGCGCCTTGAATCGTCATTCGTCTCACCAAGGGCAGGGAGTGAAGTTTTGTTGCCGACCTTTAACATGTCATTTGAACTCTTAACCCTGGAGAGGGCGGATAAGTCGGCACCAAGCGGAATGATAACATCCTTGTTGCCGTCGTCCAGATCATCCTTCTGATTCATTTGTATTCCATCCATGCCGGCTGACGTCGCTACCTTTGTCCCACCGCGGGAATAGGGTAGCGTTCCCGGTGGAGCGGCTCGCAACGCCGAGATTCTACGACCCAACAGGTGGAATCGGTCGAGGAAGGTTATCGCCGCGTCCACATCTTCCTTCGATTCGAAGGTCAAAAATGCCTTTCGATTACGCGATGTCATCTTAATCGACTGCAGGCGCTGTTCCAGCTGTGGGGCGATGTCACGCAGAACCTCCCGAATCAGCTCGGGCTGCGCTAACTTTGCCAAATCCGTTAGCAAAACCTGACGATAAAAGCTGTCCTTTTCATCGTCAGTGGCACCGCCTCTCTCGTTAAGCTTTTCTAGGTCTCGCGGCTTAGGCACCTCAACGCGGAGCGCGCGGCCAAGGAATTTTCGCCCATTCAGCACGTTTACGGCTGTGGAAACACTATTCGGCGACTTGAAGACCACAAACCCGAAGCCTTGCCCCGGCTTCTTTATCAGCCGCAACGGCTTCCCAACCTTCCAGGCCGTCAAAAACTGGAAGAGTTCATCCTCCAAAGTCGGCGCACCGGGCCCTGCGGTGTGCTGGTAGGGAAGTCCGTCAATGAATATCTTGTTGTTGAGCTTCTTAGGGAGCTCCGTGCCGTCCTCCGTGATCGTCGTGATCATATGTGAAGTGCTGGGTACTTCAGACGATGGGGTCTGCTGATGCTCTTTGATGGCGCGTGTTTCGGGTTTGGTGGAACGGGCAGATGTATTAGGGGTATGAAAAGGTTCCTTGAGGGCGATCCTCCCTCCAGAAGTATTTCCCTTCATTACCCTCTTGGAAGAGCGGCCCAAGCGTGCAGGGGTCGTCGTCGCAGTCTCATTATTGTAGAGTCCCGCACTGCCAGCCTGCCGCGCACTTTGGGGAGCTGGTGCCGCATCGTCATCATCAGAATACCCGGCTCTACGTGATACTACATGCTGAGCAGACTCTTGGCTCTGTCCTTGGTGCGGTGCGCGGCGCACTACAGGGAAGGCAGGCACTGAGGACACTTTTTTACCATTACCAGCGGCAGCTGCACGACCAGAAGCTTGCTGAAATCCACCCCGGGCATCTCGCATGAGTCCCCTCCCACCGCCTCTATTACCTTTACCAGGGAATGCCATGAATTTATTATCTTGTATGAGGGAAAAAGTATTAGTACAAGTACTATCTGTTTTTCACAAGATCATTGACAAGTAGTCAGTGATTGCATTGGAAGATAAAATAAGAAGGATAAAATGCATTTAGAATATCAAAGTGTGAATAGTCATTTTTTCTGATAAAATATTTCTCCATACTATTATTTTACAAGACATGCGTTTCTTAGGATATATATATATATATATATATATGTGCGTGTATACGCATGCATCCAAAGATAAACACCACTAATGAGTAGTATGATGTTGACCTGTAAAAATAATGCTCCTATAGAAGCCCCAAATCGATTAAAAGCTACTTTCATAACTAACAGCAAAACCACTACCTAATAAGCTTGTTAAACCCCTCATATAAGTGCAGTAGGAAATACAATAAAAATGCACATCACACAAAAGGGGGAATACTCCAAGCTAAAGTATTCCACTAAGCCTACTTCTCTAAATCACCTTTTCCCCTTTGAATTGCTTTATAATATAGACATACATATATATACCTACTTTTGACTCTCATCTCTTTTTCATAGCTACCAGAGCCCTGCCTCGTGCCAAGCCCGAACGCTCGAGACATCCACGTGGAGAGGGCTGGTGGCGTCTTGGTGGGCCCAAGGCTCGTCGGCGATGGTATCCAGCATCAGTTTTGTGATGTGCTCGACGACCTGCCTTGAGACGCGCTTTTCGTAGCGGGAGGCGAGGGGAGCGCTCTCAAGGGCATCCCCAAGTTTCTCCGCAATCCGCCAAATCAGGGGGTACGAGATGTAGTTTACCTGCATTTGCTCCCGTACAAACGGCACAGCAAGGGCATTCACCGCGGCATGGTCGTGGACTACCGCAAACGCCTTTAGATAAAACTCCTCCCAGGACTTCTTGAAGTCGGACGTGCACGGTTTTGTAAGCGAAGGGAAATCCTTCAGCAAGCGACCCCACCATAGATACTCAAGGGATTCTGTTCCGCTTGACGCCTTTAGCTCCCGCATCAACGCTGAGACGGCATGACCCTCCTTTTCCCGCAAGGAGGTGTCAACCTTGTGCTTATCAATTCCTCGCAGGGGTTGATAATGCTCCTTTTCAACCTGACTGAATCCACTAACGTTAAAAATATTCGTACTATCGTACGCGATGCCGTTGGGGTTGCCAGTGAGGCTAGCCGCTGCGGCGGTGGACTTGTTGATCGCCTTGTGGGTATTGTCTAGGCGCGGTAGCATGTCACCCTGGGCGTAGTGCTGCGTGCGCCCGGTCACCCCGAATGCCCAGTACTCTAAGAAGCGCCTTTGGGAGAGCAGTACGGATGGTAGAGTACGGTCGGCGTTCGCACCACGCGTGCTGCCTCGAGACACTACTATGTTAAACATGTGGAGCTAGTTTTAAAATACTACTAAGATATCTAAAGAAATAGCGAAGGGTTACGCTAATGTTGGAAGATCGCTGCCCAGGTTGTTTTTCTCTCTAAAATGTAAGCTTTCGTAAAACAACAATAATAATAAATGATAATAGCTAAAGAAGGAAACAGACTAGAGATGAATTTTTTAGCCAATCGTCGAGACCCCTACGACTATGAGGAGGGGTTGTGTCGATACGATTTTCCATTGCAATTTGGTATTCCATGCAAACAATTAAAAACGACAAAAGTACTGAACATAGGCTTTTTTCTATTGGTGCAAGAGTATTTATTCGGCTTATCACCTTCTTTTTGTGGTGTAGAGGAACATGTACATGCGTGTGGCATGTTGCACCCAAACGAATTTACATCACAACCATAAAGAACTGAGTTTATATAAGATTAACAGCTTACATCCTTCGTACTATACTCTTGTTTCGAACCGCAGCGCTTTCAGATAACAGCTCATTTGCACACGTTTCAATTTTTTCCACTCGTTTCTCCACTTCCCCAAGGACGAATCGGGCTGGATCTTGACAATCCTTATCGGTCTCCCGTCTCGAAAGTAATGGGAGGGCTGCCGTCGATGCAGTGCTTCTTCGAAGCCCTTTGTGTTGTCGCGGGCTAGGCCTACTAACATTTGGTAATCTACCTACCGTTGGTGGTGTTCTGGAGCTTGGTGGTGACGGGGCAGCATTGGAAGCGCTGGCCGCAGTCGCAGCGGGAGATACGGGCCAACACGGCATCTCTTGTATGTTGGTGTTTGAAAGAAAAGGCTCAACACCTAATGTTCTTTTGATATGAAGACTGTACGCCCGCTCTACACGTTTGTATTCTTCTTGACTAAGCGCATCATCAATGTTTTTCTGTCTAGCAGCTTCCTCTATCGCCATGAGCCTTTGCCGTTCTTCAACTTCCTGAACATGCAGCACTTCGATCGTGCGCCCGTATATTTCATTAAACGTCGCCGTCGCCTCATCGTAAGCCTGGCGCATGAGAGCTTCCTTTTTCAAACCAAAGTCGTAGTCTGCGTCGGACACGAATTCCGAAAGCGGCGGCACGAAGCACGGAAGGATATCCTCAAGGACCAGCGTCGTACTGTGGAGATCCACCGACTGAGATTGGGATAGGAGAAAGGTAAAAAGACGCCAATGCGTCACAGCTGAGCTAATCAGAAAGTCTAACACGTCCTCGACGTCCGCCGCGCTGAAATACGGCCTTACATCCATTTCGAAAGGCAGCTCGGTCCGCCGCGGCTCCATCACCGTGATCGCATGAAGAGGTGCATTTTCGAGTGTCTCCATGAGCGCCATGCGCTGTCTTTTGTCGAGTTTCTTGTCCGTCTGCAGGCGGTGCTCAATGCTGGCGGTTAGCTTAGGGTCACGCATCTGTCCTGTGACGGGCTCGAAGAGCATGTGAGGTGCATACACCTGGGTGGACACCGGGCATGCCTGCACGTTTAGCGCGCTCACCATGAGCGTCTTGACCGTCTGCTGAACATCCTCTTCAGTTGCATCTTCGGGAAGACCCTCCAAGGACCGCAGGAGCGCTAACGCGTCCAGCAGAACGCAGCGGGCCTGTTGGCACGAGTAATCGTTATCAACTATAAATGCAAGGAGGTCTTCAAACCACTCTACCAAGGCAGTGTAGCGCAGCGCGTCATCGTCTCGGAGCATATATCCCAAGACCCGCGCGTCCTTGTTGGGATTGAGGGGGTATGCCGAGAAGTTGCAGAGCTCTCTTCCAAGCACAAGATCGTCTTCCATGATGGCGGCAGCAGCAGCAGGGGTTGGTGGTGTCATCACTCTTGTAACATCCGTTGTGGATCCCATGATGATATTTACAGGAAAACCCAGCGCCCGGAACAACCCGATCCAAAGCATCCCCAGTGGCGGCGGAGAGAGGGAGGCAAGGCTAGACAGGGAATCGTTCTTTTTCTCCGGTTGTTCTGAAGTATGACATGGCTTTGTACTGAGCGCTCTCAAAGACGAGGTTCTACTGCGGCGCGTTTTAATTTCATTCGATGCCGATAATACTCTCTCGGGCTGGATTGAGCTTGTTTCTAAAGCCGTCGTGGGCCGGGCGATGGACTCAAATGGATTACCCAGTACTTGAATTCGCTTGTTGTCATCAAAATACATATTTTCAAAGTATCGCTCGGCTTCAACACGACTTCGTACAATAGACGAAATTTGAGCAGTAGCAGAGATGCCCCAACACTCCGCAGAATTATTTCCTTCGTCGAATAGATAGTTGCTATAATTTTTAGGGTGGCTCCGCTTAAACCAGAAAAGCAATTCTTCAATGTATGCGAGGGAGAGAAAGGTCGCCTCATCATCCGGAGCACTCATAATGAGTGAGTATGTATCAGACGCCATTAAAATTCTTCTGTCTGTCTGTGCGTGTTCCCTAGTATTCTTTTCCACATTTGAATATGCTACGAAGGAAAACTGTTTGATGAGAAGATAAAATTAGGGGGAGAAATGGATAGTCCCATATCTAAAAAGGAGAAAACTCCCTTTTTCGTAAACGTTTGACTTCAAAAACAAAAGAATGGTTTTTGTTTTCTATCTTAGCTGTAGAAATGTGAATAAATAATCTTCTAGAAATATCGATAGAATACAGTAGAGGTGGGAAAACGTAAGCAAGCAACATATGAAAAGGACCGGATTTACCATGCTGAAGACTGCAGGGAGAAATACGTTCGACTGATAGGCACAGCTTCAACTCAAAACCAGATGCACACAACTCCAGCACAGCGCTGGGTTCGTTCTGCAACTCACCATTGCAGCCGTTGTTCTCCAACCCACCCGCCGCTGGTATGATTTTCTATCCCAATTGTTCCCTCTCTCGTATATGCTCGTCGTTTGGAAAGAATAGGTGCAGTAGTGAGTCATAGGAGGAGTTCGGCCAGTGACAGGCCTCATCCAGCTGTCGCTCAAGCTCAGGTGTAAGCGGGGTTGTGTGCTGAACGAAATCTACAAGACTCTTGTAGAGAGCCACCGCGCTTCGCTTCAGGTAGGCTTCGTCCTGCGGCAGCGCTTTGGCCGCGGCCTGAAGGCTATCGGCACCGCGCAGGACTTGTTGGAGGTGCTCAGGAAGGTAATTGAGATCTGATTCATCGTTTTGCAATTCTCGAAGCCCCTTCAGAAGCTTGTTGTTTTTAGCTACCTCTGCACAGCGTGAAATCATGGGTTCCATAAGGCTAAGACGCCACATCGCTGAGTTGAAGAAAACAGTATCCTTTAGGCTCACAATAAGCTGCTCGGATGCCGCTTGATTGGCTATATAACGTTTGATGGCAGCTAACGCGGTCAGAGAATCAGTAGTAAAGGTAACCGTCCCGTCCGCTAAGTCTACTACTAGCAACGACTTAAGAAATTCACTGGCAAAATAGTAGGTGTATCGACACTTTTCGTCCGTGGTGGAGCTCCCTTGATGAATATCAGACATGTCCGGTAGGAGTTGTACAAGCCAATTGAAAACATGGCTGGCTTTAAATTCCCCTTGAACCAAAAGCTTAGAAAGATAAAATGCTGCTGCCTCCTCTTGTGATGGAAACACTACCATTGCATCCGCGAGGCTGCTTACGCGTGCGTAAAGCGGTAGGGCGCATAGCAAGACCGTCTTCACCTGAGCCGTCCGTGGTGCTGAGTTGGCGTACAAGGTGACGACTATCTTATCGCACTGGCCTTCGTCTGGCCAGAGAAGCACTTCGAGCCGGCGACCACCATTGGTGTTAAGGTTCTCCAACCAAGGCCTAGCGAGAGCTAGGGAACGCGTTCTGCTCGCCAAGGGCATGCTGCCATGCCTCACATCCATCCCGTCGCGGCCACGATGGTCGACAAAGGAAGTCTGCGGGGTGACCTGTGTGGTCTCTGTTCCTACAAAGGTGATTGTCCTGCTGCTGCGCAGCACCGCATATTCTATGGGCACGTCCACATCTACTACAAGTGATAACATGGGGCTATTCTTTGATGGGTTGAGGTGGACTCGTGCGTTGAAGGTTGAGGCCACAGCCACTAGCGGTGTCTTTTTCTTTGAGGCACCTGTCCGGCGCGCCAACTCCTTTGAGCTACTCAGAATCTGGGCTTGAATTTGTGCAATGGCAGCCTCGACTTCACTTTTCTTGGCCGAGATGTCGTTACGCTGCTGGATACGCCGCAAAGCAGCCTCTTCATCCGTGCCAAGCACCTCCTGGCCATCCAGCACGAAGGAAATCAACAAACCACTAAAGACGTGAACCAGCAAATCTGGTTGAGCCGCGGACGTCGTGATAACACCGCCTGCAATACTCATCACCTTTTCCCCAACCTCCCCCGTCCAAAAGAGGTGGAGGCCGCTCGCGCTCGCCGCCTCGGCACCACCAGGGGCACTACTGGCGGTATTGTCGTTGTTGCTGGCTTGTGCTAAGATGCCAAACACCCGCACGGCGCCATCCTCGTAGCCTGCCAAAATCTCCTTCTTTCCGTCCACATTCACATCGAAGACGGACAAACATGTAATTTGAGAGTGAACCTGCGCGTGTGAAGGCAAAAAACTAAGACAACGGCTTAACAAGTTGCTCGGCAGGATGTCCAACACAGCGATCGAGCCGAATTTCGTGCCGTAGTAAAGCCGCCGACATTCTGCATCCACGTGGAGCACCGCGATAGGAGCCTCACATCGGACTTCTTCGATGACTTGGTTGTTCTGCAACAAACGAATGACACGGTCGTTGCAGGCAAGACAGCATATGTAGTCCTCGAACATTTTATCAGGCCTTATCAGAGCGGATGCGCTGACAAACGCTGTCATATTGTGCACTCGATCTGGCGACATAAAAAAGCCTAACTCTTTCGTTTCCTTGAAGGAGGTTACCATAAAGTCCCCCGCGATGAAGAAAAACGGCGTGGCGACGTAAAGTGAGTGAATTTTTTCTGTTGCGTTAGTGTCTGTTGTGAAAAAGTGCGTCCCTTTGCGCGTGTAGGCATTCAGAACACTACCACATATGCAAAAAAGATGGTCACCAAAGAGTGTCATGCAGCTCACAGCCGGTCTCTCATCATCACCGCCACTTTCGTTGTTATTGAAGACATCAACTCGTTTTCTCTGCTTTCCGATAGAGAATATGCTAAGAGCACCTGTACGATCACCGATCGCGATACGCTGTCTACTCTTCGTTCCCTTTGGATACACCAGCATACAGCGATGTTCGGCTGCAGAGCTACTGGTTAGGTCCATTCGTGTGAACCTAATAGGGGGCAACCTTTCGACAACGTCTGCCATTAACGCTGCTTCGTATAGTGTATGTATTTCTAAAGTTGATGTGGCTAAGTGAAAAATACAACTTTCCCTGTTTGAAGTTGACTATTCTCCCTTATACAGAACCCGTTAATAATGATACATCGGATGCGTATACAAAAATGGGGAAAATGCTAGCGGTAATAGCAAACATGTGACCATACGAATTGCGCGCATCATTATATGGACATTAAATTTTTGTTTAACCCAGCTTGCTCTTTTATGTATGTTTCGCATCTTCGCACCACTTGAGTTCAAACAGTAAAAGGGAAGATGAGGGCGACGCAACTAGAAGGTTAAACAAGGACATCAAACCCGTTTCTTCTTCAAATCCTTTTGTGCGTACTATGCAACTCAGCACCAATCGGAAAGGGATTCAGTTGCCGTGGCATATATATATATATATATATATATATATATATCAATAGCATCCCTATATTCGATATTTTTTCCCTTTATTGTTCGATCTCCTATGCGCTTTTCGCCGCACTGTTGTCCATGCTTTATGAGATGGCATGCTGAATTGGCTCCTTTCCAAACTCCATCACCAGGCTGCTGTTGAATCGCAGATGATGCCGCTTTAACCACCTGCCGAGGGATTCGTCCTCCGAACCAAAAAAGTTCTGTTGCGTGTAGTCGCCCTCCGCGCCCGATATCGCCACGAAATGCCTGGCAACGGAAGTGAGCACATCCGGCATGACCTCCTCCCCCGGTCGGAGGCGTTCGACCGCGGCGAGGCCGACAAAGCGGCCAACGTCCTCGACGCCCACTCCACCATGGACATAGCTTCCTATACAAAGGCGCTCTAAGGTGTGAGGGGCGATTTTAAGCGGCGTTATCGCGCGTACCTGCACGTTTTCCCCAAGCACAGCGATTGTGGACCGTATGGCGCTGTCCATTGCTGCACTAAGCTCTTTCACAGCGTCCTCTGGGTGGCTCAGGACACTTCCCTGGCTCTTATCGAGCATTTCCTCAAAGTGGTGTTTGGTCTTTTGGCAAATTTCCTGAAAGTACTTATTACGAGCCGCAAAGTCGGTTTCGCTACACATTGTTATGATCGCTGCGCCGTTGGCGGGTCTGGAGCTAATACAGCTGACTAAGAAGCCGTGCTCTGTGATTCGATTGGACTTTTTCATAGCCTTGGCAAGCCCCTTTTTCTGCAGAAGCTGCATCGCCACATCAATATCGCCATCAGACTCCTTTAACGCCGAAGTACAGTCCATGATGGCTGCCTCTGTGCGATAACGTAAGGACTTAACTAATTCCATAAATTCTTTTTTGTCCTTTGGAAGGGCCAAACGGGCCAGAGAGAAACGAAACATTTCAACTCTCCTCTTGTATACGTGTACACGTGGAGGAGGTTAGGTTTGTAATAAGAAAATGCTTAGAAGATAGGGGCATAAAATCATAAAAAGAAAACCAAAGATATAGAAAAGTAAGAAGATAAATACACATATCAATCTTAATGGATTGTCTCGTCCTTGCGAGACCATATTCGTTTTCCCATCTTTTCCATTCAATAAATTCCTCCTTTCAGATTTGTAGACCAAAAACAGTAAAGCGAAAATAATGGGGGACTTGCTTACAGCAAGAAATTTTAAACATTATTCTGGCGTTTCTTTGTACACCACCTACGCAATGATATGTTTAAGGATGCTCAACAAAAGGTCTTGACATCCTTTCGTCATTGGAAAGATTCAATTATGTAGTTCAATTTTTCACATAAAAGGAAAATATAAGTGAAACAGCCTAAAGAGCTATAGGGAAACAATATGTAATAGAACAAGAAAATACATTTAAGTGAATAAAACAATTAAATTCACCAATTCTTTCAGCTATCACTATTTACATTTACAAAGAAACAGTAAATGAAACAAAACATCATCTTAAAAACTTTAGACAGAGCCTCTATTAATCAATGTCGTCTTTCCTAGAGTATTGGAGAGCATAGAACGCGTCTCTATCATTTTTAGGGCCGTAGAGTTCCTCTTGCAAGAACACGTCCCAGTTTGTTGTCGGGCACCCATTAGCTAGCCACTCCTCGTATTGTGTGGAAGTAGGCGGGAAACTCACGAGAGCCTTTGCTAGAACTGGGAGAGCTCCGTTAGGGGTGGTGTTTCTATCGCTTTTGTCAGCAGCCTCGGGTGCTTTTCCAGCCTTTTTCGAGGCAATGAGAGAGGCATTCTCGTGGGCTTGATCAAAGGACCGCTGCACATCATCCAGGAGCTCGCTGGGTTCATCACGGTACCGATGCAGACGGCGAGCGATATCCCCATTGCTGAGAGGGAAAAGTTGATTGCGACGCTGCATTGACTCCAAAAAGATGCGCGCGTGGTGGCGCCGGTCCTGCACGTTGAAATCGATGCCCGAAAACTGCTTCCGGTAGGTGTGCCATACCGAGCCTCCCTGTGTCTGCTGGACTTTGGGATGCATTGTTAATTTCTTCTCTGCTTTTCTAGACAATTATCTTTTACGGACCAAGCCTATACTGCATATGTTAAGGAAGCAACAAGAACACAAACGATCATAGTGATATAGATAGTACAAATAGTAAGGAATACAGGCTTGTTAGATCGGAATATTCAATCGTACCCTTTAAGCATTGTAATTTTGACAGGAATTAAATGGGGGTATCTAGGAAAGGAGATTATATATATATACATATATATATATATATATATATATATATATATATGATCAGACACTGCTATTAACCTTTATAGAAGGAACAAAATCTTTAACTAAGCGTTAGTTTTTCAATATTAGTGCCAGCTAATACAATTTCAACGGGGAGAACGGGGGGACAAGGGCAGCGGTGGGCCTGCCTGCGGCAGTCCAGGCAGTAGGCTGGTGCGCGGCTTCGGTATGCGAGGAGGAGGGACCGCAGATACCTGGAGCGGCGAAGGTGGCGAACGGGTTGGCATTTGGCCAACGTCCAAGAAAAAGGCCGTGCCATCGAACGAGACGGTGGCCAAGTTGTTCGGCGCCACCGCAGACCATTGAAGGCCAACGGCAAACTCCCTATGATGGGTGTAACACGCAATCATGGGCTTCTGGGGTTGGTTAAGCTCCCACACGCAGACGCGCATGTCGTAACCAGCGGACGCAAGAAGTATGCGGCTGGTCGGCGAAAACCGGACGCGACGGCAGGCCTGTTGGTGTCCGGGGAGCGAGGCCAGTGGCTCCGTCGGTCGACGGGCGTCCCAGAGGCGTACCGTGCGGTCGACCCCGCCCGTCGCGAAGAGATTCGGGTCGTGCTTGTTGAAGTCGATGGAGAGCACGATCTGGCCCTGGTGCGCCATCTGCGTCAGGACGGAGCGACACGGCGTGGCACGCGTGTCCCACAGCTTCCACGTGCCGTCCCCAGAGCACGAGAGAATCGAGCTCGGGCTGTGCGCGGTTGTCGCGATCTCGTAGACCTCTTTAAAATGCTCCTGCATCGTCACAACTGAGACGCTCGGGTTCACGGCACTGTACATCTTCAAGGTGGTGTCCCAGCTCGCGGAAAAGAAGGTGTCCCGCTTGCAGGAGTTCCACACGACACAGGAAACCTCCTTCTGGTGCTCCGCGTTGTGCAGCAGCGGCATCGCGCCGTCTCGATTGGCGCTCTGCTGAATGTTGAACAACTTCACGCCGTCTCCGCACGCAACCGCGACGATGTTCTGGTCGACTTCACTAAAACAGGCATCAAACGCGCCATCGGGAGTCCCCCAACACCCTACGAGCTGGACCGGAGTACCGGCGGCGAAGCCGGGTGGGGTTTGGACGATGTAAACCTTACCGGATCCAACAATGCCGAAATTCTGCGAAGAGGCAATAATGAACTGTGAGGGCATCCATGGGTTGCTTCGGATAGATTGCCCCGCAAAACCAGGGTGCAGGTCAAAAGAAGGCATGTATAAAGATATACGCGTATTCTTATATTCTCTGGATCAAGACTTTTGCTTTCAAAGAAAATCTTTTGATGTTAAGTTTACTTATGCGATCATTTTATGTTGAAAGCAGAAATAAGAGATTAGGGAGAAGGCACACACACACACGGAGTTTGAGAGGAATAGGAGTTGTTCCAAACATCTTCTACAAGATGCCCATTGACACGCTTCGACTAATATCGTACAGACTTATACTAGGATACACATAAAGATTAAAATAATAACGCTCACAATTATGAAAAAGTGTATAGATGTGTATACATATTCTTTTTACTCCCACAACTTTAAGCTTACGTTTTTCCGATTCACAGGACTTTGGTTGTCATCTATGAATTTTTTTCCAGTATTTTTCCTTTTTCTTTTTCCTTAGTAAAGAATATTTATGTTTCAACCGTTTTCCTCAAAACAAAATCAATCTCCTGTCTCGATTAGGACACTTTAGACAGTTTTCATCTTCTTTCGAGAAAAGGAAGTAATAGTAACAATAGTATAAATAAAAATGGAAAATAAAATACGAAAAGATGCTAAATAAATATATTTTAATCTAATAAAATTTAATAGACTTCCTTCTCTTCGCCCTCCTCGTCGAACTCGCCCTCCTCCTCAACGGTGGCGTCCTGGTACTGCTGGTACTCGGAGACAAGGTCGTTCATGTTGGACTCGGCCTCGGTGAATTCCATCTCGTCCATGCCCTCGCCCGTGTACCAGTGGAGGAAGGCCTTGCGGCGGAACATGGCGGTGAACTGGTCGCCGACGCGGCGGAACATTTCCTGGATGCAGGTGTTGTTGCCGATGAAGGTGACGGACATCTTGAGGCCCTTGGGCGGGATATCGCAGATGGAGGACTTGACGTTGTTCGGGATCCACTCGATAAAGTAGCTGCTGTTCTTGTTCTGGACGTTGAGCATCTGCTCATCGACCTCTTTGGTGGACATGCGGCCGCGGAAGAGGGCTGACGCCGTGAGGTAGCGGCCGTGGCGCGGGTCGGCGGCCTGCATCATGTTCTTGGCGTCGAACATCTGCTGAGTCAGTTCCGGCACGGAGAGACCGCGGTACTGTTGCGAGCCACGGCTGGTCAGCGGGGCGAACCCGATCATGGAGAAGTGCAGACGCGGGAACGGCACGAGGTTGACGGCGAGCTTGCGCAGGTCCGAGTTGAGCTGGCCGGGGAAGCGCAGGCAGCAAGTCACGCCGGACATGACCGCAGCCACGAGGTGGTTCAGATCGCCGAACGTCGGCGTCGTCAGCTTGAGCGTCCTGAAGCAGATATCGTACAGAGCTTCATTGTCAACGCACATGCACTCGTCGCTGTTTTCGACGAGCTGGTGCACGGAAAGGGTCGTGTTGTAGGGCTCGACGACGGTATCGGACACCTTCGGGGAGGGGATGACAGAGAAGGTCATCATAATGCGGTCTGGATATTCCTCGCGGAGCTTCGAGATGAGCAGGGTGCCCATGCCGGAGCCCGTACCACCACCGAGGGAGTGTGACAGCTGGAAGCCCTGCAGGCAGTCGCAGCTCTCCGCCTCCTTGCGGCACGTGTCGAGGACAGAGTCGATCAGCTCCGCACCATCGGTGTAGTGGCCCTTGGCCCAGTTGTTGGCTGCGCCGGACTGGCCAAAGATGAAGTTGTCAGGGCGGAAGAGCTGGCCGTAGGGGCCCGCACGGACGGAGTCCATAGTGCCCGGCTCGAGGTCTATCAAAATCGAGCGGGGGACATAGCGGCCGCCGGTGGACTCGTCAAAGTACACGTTGATGCGCTCCAACTGGAGGTCGGAGTCACCCTGGTAGGTCCCAGTTGGGTCTACCCCGTGCTCGTCGGCAATGACCTCCCAGAACTTGGAACCGATCTGGTTGCCGCACTGGCCGGCCTGGCAAGATACAATTTCGCGCATGACGGGTCGGTGGTGGTGGTAGTAGGTTGCAGATATATATCTTTACTTTTTTTTTTTAGTTTTGGAGTGTAGAAAAGAAAGGAACTTCATTGGAGGGTTATAACGAATGCATGCCAAATACGGCAAGAAGGGGAGAGAAATGAAGATAGTGCAAGATAGGAAGGTCCATGTAAACTTTTTATATCCACTAGGAAGGGAGAATGAGAACAAAGCAATTTCTTTGCATGGTAGAAAAAAAAGCATGGGTTTAAAGAAGATACAAAGCTCAGCGTACTCTTGTTTCTGAGCAACAAAAACAAAGTACATAGCAAATTATGCCTGGTAGAGGGGCTATATATATATATATGTTTCCTAACAGTTTTCTAAATTGGGAGATCCAGTGTCGATTTCATGCCTTTACATGTTACAAATCTTTAAAAACAAGGAAGGATGTAATCAAGCGCTGGCGAGGTGCGACGGCAGGTCTTTCACTTCTTGTACCTTCAATTTTGCACCGAGGCGATGATTTAGATGGAGGGAGTTCGCTAATTATTTCTACACTATCACTGCGCCGACCTTCGACAGATTTTCCACTTGAGCAAATGATGCACTCCTCAGCACCATCGTCCGCGTTCTCAGCGAATGATTGCTGAGATGACCTTGGTCGCTTGCTAGGACATAGAACTTTGACTGTATTCGTGTTGGCTTTTGTTCTACGTTGTCGCGGCAGCTTGCTAGAAGCAGCTTGGGATACAGAAATACAACGGCTTGCGAATGGACTTGCTGGTTTCCCATTAGCCTCTTCCCTCATTTTGTTCTCACCACTTGCATCACAAAGTGGCGCAACGTCTTTTGGTTCGAATTTTTCCCCTGACACCGCCATAGCCGTGCTGTCTTGTCCGGCGTTGCCATAGTAAGACCGTGAATGATTCGTATCCAGGTTCGCACTCAGACTGTTTGGTTCCTCTTTAATTTTACTGACATGTTGAGACAGGGCATCCGTCGCATCGCCGGAAGTCGAGGGTTTCCAAATGAGATTTTTTACTACCTCTTCTCTAGTCCACATGAGGTGGATAGATTTCAACGTAGAAGAAAAATTGTGTTCCTTAACCCTTGAAATATTGCGCAGCATCATCTCAAAATCTTCCTTGCTTTGAATGTGCGGCTCCACGGCAGGAACTAATCGGGGCATTGATATAATAGGTATTTGCTTTGCATGTTGAATGGTTAAATACCAAAAAAAAGATGGGATAGTAAATGTACGGAATAGTAGGCTGCACTCGAAGAATTCAGAAGAGAGTAAACACAAAATAGTAGCTAGATTTAACCTGAATATTATGCTTGTTATCCGCATTATAGTTTAAACACATTGACAGAAACTGTCCTGTTCGCCACGGTGCGCATGAAAAGAAAAACTTTCTGTTCTTGCCAAGCCGCTTTGAATCTTGCCTTTTCCCCTTGAAATTAGGATTCGGCACGTGTTTGATCCCCTTTTTTTTTTTAATAATATAAAAGCATCGACAGGGAAGTCGAGGCACATGAGATATGCCCCAACACAAGACAGGAAACCGTTAGTGAAGTTTGGTTTTATTTATTTAAGGTCTCCTGCGACACCGGTCGCTTCCGAGTTTGCAATTTTGCCTTGATATCCTTGACCTTTTTCCCTTGCTCTTTCTTCGCACGACGCAGTGCGCGGCGTTCCTTTGGATCCAGTTCATTCGTTCCGGCATCCACATACTTATGCCGGGAGCCTCTGTACAAGTCCTGCGGCGCCAAGGCATCCTCGCGAGACGCCGCGAAATTGCCAACGTTTTCCAACGCGATGGCCGGTGCCTGGCGTTCGACCGCGCGCACGCGAGCCTCCAGGTCCTGCTGGACCGGCTTCGGGGTGTAGTAGAAGTTGCTGAGCGCGTCCAGGTGCTGGGAAAGGCGGCGCCACATCTGAATCGCGCGCAGCTCGTCCTTCTCGATCTCCGTTAGGGGCTCCGCCTGGGTGGCCGTCTCGCCCCGGGACTCCTCCACGGCTCGCATCTTGTCGAGGTACTCCTTCTCGTAGAGGTCCATCAGGGAGAGCTTGGACTTCTCCGAGTCCAGCGCCGCATCGCGTTTCGTCGTCACGAGCGTATCCGCCGTCGTGAGAGGGGCGCACCGCTCGACATCGTCGAAGTGTTTCTCGAAGATCCGACGTCGGATCCGATCCTCGAGCTTCGCCGTGAACTCCACCGTGACCACGGGCATCGTCTTCATGCCATAGTCGAATTCCAAATCCTGCACGTCAAGCAGCGCCTCGCGGGGGCGTTTGTTGGCGGCGGTTTCACCCGCCATCGACCAATTTGTGGAGTAGAGCCGCTCCTGCTCGAGCTTCTCAATGTGCTTTTTCTCAATCAGGCGCTCCTTCTCAAGCGCAGTGAGGTTGGGGTTTGCTAGGGCCTGTTGAAGTTCCTCGTCAAGGTTGCTTTCCGCGGCGCCCGGCAAGGCGTCCTCCTCGAAGTCGCCCATCTCGTCGTTGAGGATATCCCCGCGGGCGCGGGCTCGCGCGCCATCAACCTGTTCATCAAAAAGGTTTTCATGGTCGTCGTCCTCGCGGTCGTCCTCCCCTTCTTGACTGGGATGATCAAGCATGAGATCCTCCTCGAGGTCGGGATCCTCCTCGTCCATAGCGCCCAGACCTTTTCCATCGTCCTCAAAATCCTCGCCGTACATCTCACGCAGCGCCGCCAGCTCCTCTTTGGCAGCTTCCGACGAGCGAATGTCCTCATCGTCGGCATCGACCTCCATCATCGCGCGGCTGTTTCGCTTCTGCGCACGGCGTTCGCGCATGTCGGTCTCCGGATTTACGTCTTCCTCCTCCTCCTCCTCTTCATCCTTATTCAAAGCGCCTCGCCCTTTCCGTCCATCCGCCTCATTCCCCCAGTCATCGTCGTCGTCGTCGTCGTCCTCGCCGCCTTTGCCGAAGGCAAACCGCCAATCCTCCTTTGCGGCACCGCTACCCGCACCTTTACCCTTTTGGGCGGCCACGCGAGCCTTCCGCGCCTTCAACAGCTCCGCAATCTCCTCGTCGAGGTCGCTTTCCTCGACCGACGTGCCAGCGGAGGCCACGTCCGCCTCCCCCGTTTTCGCCTCGTCCTTGGTAAGGGGGGGAGGGGCCTGGCGGGGACTCCCCTGGTCGCGGCCGTGCCCGCCGTACCGCCGCTCCATGCGTCGCACGTTGTCCTGCAGCCGTCTCAACACGGGCCGGAGGAGGAGGGCCATTTGGCCCCAAATCTGCTCCGCCGTGACGTGCCGCTCCGCGCGCGTCTCGAGGGCCCTCGCGGGGAGCCGCAGCCGGGGCGAGCGCAGCCGCGCCGCGAGGGCGTAGAGGGCCGCCAGCGAGGCCCGCGAGACCGCCGCGCCGGTGCGCCGCGCCGCGATGAGGCGGTCCGCGTCGGCCACCGCGAGGGGGGCC
>MJCC01000002.1:158010-205233 GCA_001766655.1 Phytomonas francai
GGGGGGGGGTCGCGATACGTGCGATGGAGAGGATCCCCTTGATGGGATAATGAAATTTAATGAAGGGGTGGTGGTGGCTAATTCGGAAAAGAGACAAAAAAAAAAAAAGAAAGAAACTGAAAAGGAATGTTTAATCGGTTGCATTTCAAAGAGTTTGCCAATGCTTTGTGGGGTTTGGCCACTGTGGAGAAAGTAGACACCAAAAGGACATTCCCCCTCGGATCCCCAAAATATGGAAAATGGAAATTTCGCCCATTTACATAGATGTTCAGAAAAAAAGCCCAGATAAAATGTTTGCCTTTGGATTTTTTTTACGTTTAATTAATTCCAAATACATACATATATATACATATACATACATATATATATATGTATATCTATATATATGCGTATTTTATACTGACTTAAATATAGTTATATTTTCCTAGAATGGCGGTACCAGAATCAATTTGACCAAGATGATCGAGCGCTAAAGATCGATGTTTTCTCGCAAGCATGCCTCCGCTCAGAAGCTTTGAATGATTCGTAATAGCGGTCAATAAAGCGAGGCAATCCTTGATTCTAATCCGTACTTACAGATCCTCACCATCCGCATGAATTTCTTTGTTCTCCTCCTTAGCGGGCGGCTTATCATCCGTCTTGTTTTCCGTATTTTGAAGAGTTTCATTCTTCTTCTTCGCAGCCGCTTCCTTTTCTTCCTTGATAATCTCCAAATACTTTTGGTCATCTTCCGGAAGCAGCTCCACGTCCAGGCTGATATCCGCGCCGTTACGGAGAAGGCGATCGACACGCTTCGCGTACATCGAAATGTTCAGGACCGGGAAATCCGCGCGCATGCTGGCGGTATCGTAGAGCACCCACGCGATATCCGCGGCCGTCTCGTCCTCCGGATTGACGGCGAACCGGCGGTAGAGCTCATCCACGAGAGGATGGCGGTAGTTCACCTCGACGATCCGCTTTACCGGGGGCGGGATCTTCTCGAGACCGGTGGCCTGATTGCGCATGATATTCGCCATCCGCGCGGTGATGTGGTGCTGGTTCGAGGATACGATGAAGGCCTCCGTGGTATGGCGATGCGTAAGGGCCACCTTGCTCACCTCCCCAGGCTTGAGGAGCTTGGTCAGGTGCTTTAGAAAGTCGCCGTAGAGCCCCTCGCGTTTCTTCGCCGCCGCCTGACGATCCTCGTCGACGTCCTTGATCTGAACCTCGTTGTGCACAAGGTTCAGGAGCTTCTTACCAGCGAAATCGGGCATGTGCCGGACAAAATACTCATCGATGGCATCCGTCATGTACAGCACTTCATATCCGCGATCGAGGGCATCCTGCAGTACAGGGGATTGCTTGATCCGATCGATGGAATCGCCTGTGAGGAAGTAAATCCCTTTCTGATTCTCTTTCATCCGATCGACATAGGTTTGCAGGCTTATGTATTCCTTCTCGCTCTGAGAAGACTTGAATCTCAGGAGCTTGGTGAGGCGTCCGCGGTTGGCGGAATCGTGAATCAAGCCGAGTCGAATATTCATACCAAACTGCTCCCAGAACTCCGTGTACATGGGTTTTCCCAACTTCTTCGTACCACGGCGCTCGGGGGCTTCGGCCTTCTCGGCCTCGGACGTGTTCGCGTATTTCTTGAAGTTCTCCTCGTGCGTAGCGATATCATCAATCATGGAGAAGATCTTGCGCACAAGCTTCTTCCGGATCACACGCAAGATTCGATTTTCTTGCAGATTTTCCCGTGATACGTTCAGGGGAAGATCGTTGCTGTCGACAACCCCTTTCACAAAGCCAAGGTAGCGCGGCAGCAATTCACGGAACTCGTCCGTGATGAAGACGCGGCGAATGTAAAGCTTAATGTTGTTTAATTCAGTATCCTCCATGAGCGTCGCGATATCACCCTCCTGAGGGATGAAGAGTATGGAGTCAAAATCTACCTCGCCCTCGGCTTTGAAGTGCGAATAATAGATAGGGAACTTGTAATCTCTGAAAGTGGCTTGATAGAACTCGTAGTACTCATCATCCGTAACGTTGCCCAGTGGACGAGTCCAGATGGGTTTGTTCGTGCTCGCAAGTGTCCAACGAACTTCACGAACCTTTTCCACGTTCTTTTCCTCAACCTTTTCTGCGGTCGCGTTTTCGACACCCTCAACGGTTGTGTTTGTTGACGGCAAGGGCTTCTCCACCTCCACCTCCTCGGCAACATAGATCGGGTAATCGACAAACTCACTGTACTGCTTGATCACATTCTTGATGAAATCCGGTTTCAGGTACTCCACGGAGTCAGGTTTGAGATCAATAGTGATTTCAGTACCCCTCCCTAAGGTATTTCCGCGAGGGTCTTCATATAAAAAGTACTTTCCATCCCCTGAAGACTCCCAGACATACTGCGTCTCGCTATCATCACTCTTGGAGGCCACGCTCACCCGATCACCAACGAGAAAAACGGAGTAAAATCCCACGCCGAATTGCCCAATTAGATTATTGGAGGCTTCCTTGGACGCGTTTTGAAGCCTTTCGAGGAAACCTCTGGTGCCTGAGGAGCCGAGGGAGCCGAGGTTTTTATCGAGCTCATCCTTCGTCATACCAACACCGCCGTCTTGAATGATGAGCTGCTTCTTTTCCTCGTTAAAGTGGATTCGGATATCCATCGTGGGCTCATGTCCAGTCGCGTTCACCGGCTCCTTTCGGGATTTTAGATAAAGCATACGGATCTTGCTCAATGCATCACTGCCGTTGGAGATGAGCTCCCGAAGGAAAACTTGGCGGTTTGTGTACAGAGAATTAACGAGAATGTCGAGCATTTTAGATACCTCTGCTTGGAATTCAATCGGGGAACCTTTGTCATTTGCCATCACATCGTAGCTGTGAAACCCTAAAAGGATGGACACCACCAGCAGCGCACACCACAGCCGCCCGCCGTTAAATAATTTTATCATGGCTAATGCCTATACCCTTTTTGTGTAGAAATATTTACAATATTGATACTTGATAAGTTAGCAAAAAGGCTGAACATAAAAAAAAGAGTACAGTTGTGCATATAGATGACGCAAGTATAATGAAGGATTTTACAATTTTTTTTGAGGGGTGGCACCTCGGTGTGTGGGAAGTGATCTTGAGAAATTTATTCAACGAGAACAATGCGGGTCGCAATACCATTTTGTACACAGAACATGGAAGCAACTATACTACTCATTCTATGCTTTCCAGAGGGAGAGACACGAAGAGATTTCGCTTATGCTTTTGGAAACGAGATGTACAACCCAAAACGCTGTTATGAAGTTGGCATGTATCACACATACACTAAATAAAAGACGCGTGATGCGAGGAAACGGATCAAACGCTCAGTTAAGAATGTATGGTTTCAATTGAACTAATAATTTGTTTAAGGCACACCTTATTTAAATTTCGTAATGATCATTTGCTCTGAATTTAGACTAAATAGTTGAACTCCGTTCCCACGGCTTATGTTGAGAGGTGCATAAATCTCGCAACCTCTCTGCACTGTTGAAGTATGCGGCGTTTCATAAGTTGTATGTATTCGTCATCGCGCGTAGGATCTGATAAACGAGTCCAGTTGACAGGTAATTTTGTACATACACTTCGCCTATGCGCGAAACTTACTACTATTCATGAAATACAAATATATACAGTACCTGCAATTTGTAGAGAAGCTTTTAAAAAAGGGTAAAAAAGGACTTTAATACTGGGAATCGAAATTTCGCACAAACACCCGCCAACCGTAAGCATAATAAGCAAACTTGTCTTTTTCATATTTTATACCTTTTTTTCACTCACTTCCCCCTTTATCAGACTCGATTCATGTACAGGAACAGTACAAAAAAGAATAAAAACTGACCTGGGAGGATAAAAAATAGAGGTCTATCATTTTATTACGCTTTAATTATTTGATTGCGAAAATGGGTAGGCAAGGGGTTACTGGCGGAATAAAAAACGATTTAACAGTAAGCTCGGCTCCACACACACACACACACACACACACACACACACACATACACTCACACACAGTAAAAGAATGACATTGCCGTAAAAACAACATGGAAAAAAGAGACAACATGAACGCAGATATATATATATATATATATATATAATCCTAACAGTAGGTTGAAGATTGATAGGGAAAAAATACATTCATTTTTTTTATAGTATTTTTTTCGAAGGAATTCTTCACGCGGCTAACTTTTCAAAAATTAAAGCATAGCTAATCAAAAACCTATACATCTCTTCCCCTCAGTCCTAACCTTAGACCATATGCGGTGTGCAAACTGTCTCGATAAGAAAATAAACCTAGATATTAGCCCTAACCGAAAATATAAGTATTTACATAGCACGTGTATACATATTCACAACCTTAGACACAGCATTAGCCAATCACCCTTTCTCCTACCGAATCTATTCTCCCTGCGTATAATCTCAGTTTCTGTTCCCTCTTTCGCCTATATAATTTTGAATATGGATTATCGTTCCTCACCTTATCCTCTTCTTTACTCTCCCCTCCCCCCCCCCTCTCACACTCACTCACTTTCGATAATATGATGGAAGTGCTTTTATTTTCCCGCGACCCGCTTCTTCCCCCCTCCCCCCCCTTAATGGGTACGTATTCTTATGCATTGATGGACTATGAGATAGGGGGAGAGGACGGGCCTTCTAGAAATTGTACAAGTCCTCCTCGGTAAGCTGCGTGGCCATGCTCTGCGAGACGATCTGCTGCATGATCCTGGCCCCCGTGTCGGCGTCCGGCACGAGCGCGCCCGCCTCCAGCGCCCGCCCCGTCATCGGGCAGACCGAGCCGTTCTCGCCCAGCCAACGCAGAATCGCGTCGCGCTCGAAGGTGTGGCCGTAGGGCGACTTCACCGGGTTCTTCATGAGCTCGCCGGTGAGGGCGCAGCGGAAGACGGCCTCCACGTCGGCCGCCGCCCCTTTCCCCGGGGGGGGCGGCCCCCCCTCCACGACGAGCCTCTCCCCCTCTCCCCCCCCCATCGGCGTCGCCTTCCCGGACTGGCGGAGCCGCAGCGGGCCGAGGCCCTCCGGCAGCTGCGGGATCGGCAGGCTCACGGCCGCCGGCTGCGGTCGCCGCAGGAGCTCGTCGAAGACGCTGCGGATTCTATTGTAGGTCGCGTTCTCCGTCTCGTGCGACCACTCCAAGTTGTTTTCCAGAAATTGCCTGTGCCAGGCCTCCGTGATCGCCGGCCCGCAACGCGCGACCCCGTTCTTGAGGAAGAGCTCCAGCGCGAGCACCAGCTGTGCGCTGCGCAGCTCCGGCGCGAGGGTTTCCTCCGGAAAGGCGTACCGGTCTAGGGAGTTGATATTGCACAGGAAGTGGAAGACGCTGGTGTAAAGCGCCATCAAAATCCACGACAGCCGCGCATCCCGGAGCTGCGATTCGATCGGTAGCGTGAAAATGACGTTGAGGAAGGCGCAGGAGCCCCGGAGTTGGACCGCGTATTCGTGGAGACGGTACGTCGCGAAGACGAAGAATCTAAACGTTAAAAGAAGGGCCTTGAGCAAATCTGCAGAGACAGCAAAAGGCACCTCGATGAGCTGTTTTTGCAGGGTATTTACCAGTGATTGCGTGTGCATCACGACCGTCTCTTGCAGAAAGTTCGTTTGGGTCAGTACATGCCTCCGCCATCTCATCGAGTCTTTGGAACTGAACTTGAAGATGTTCATAATGGAGCGCATCATGTCGCTAACACCACGCCGTACCACCGCCGGCGCCATATCCTTCGCGCGCATAGGCGCTTCTAAAACATTGTTCATCACTTGCACTGCATGGAGACGGAGCATATGACTGAGGATAAAGTTTATCTTTTCCGTAAAATTCACGCACGAATTTTCCTTGATTTCCTCGCCCGGAGTGAAGAAGGTTTGTGGGAGCGTGAATCCGTAGATGCATGTAATGCAGTTGCACCGCAGATCGAACTCGTAGGGCGGCTCTTTCAGCAAGATCGCCAGGAGGAGTTGGATGGCGAACTGCGTATGGCCTTCCGTGAACTCGTGGACAGCCGCCGCTTTTAAGTTGTAGTCAGTGCACCGCATCAGCAGCACTAGCACGTGCTCCGACATCCTACCCAGCTCCGATTCAAACGGCATTTTGCTCTCATCCGCAATGGAGGTCTCGAAGACGCTTGTGAGCTTATCCAACGACGCGAAAACAGCTCCTCGGACGGGTGCGTAGAGGGCGAAATTGTTAAGCAAAATACAAAATTTGGTCTTACAATGCAGAGAAACTTGATTCTGGTTGTTGTTATTAAGGTAGCGGGTAACAATAATATCAGAGATATTCCTTACCGCTGCAAAAGACATCGCCGCGTCGAAATTGAAATATTTCCTCACCTTGGTGATATCACTGTTCTCAATCCATTGCCGTAGCGTCTCCTCATCCACGGGTAATCCTGCCCGTAGCACTCGGTCCAGCTCCACTATGTCAGCCATTACAGATCAAAAATGTTTGCAATAGGAGAAAAGCAACAACAGAAACGGGTGATCTAATTTTAGACTCCCTTACCCCCTCCCCAAAGGAAAAAAACTCCTCCTTGAGAAAATAAAATGGAACTTTTTGTTTTTGATGTAACTAGGTTTACGACAAAAGGGGACAGGTAATAGTCTGTGCGTTTTCAAATTGAAAAGAACATATTAGCTTAAAATGAGGATACTAACAAACTCAGCAAAGCTCCGCGATGCAAACGAAACCCGTCTAAATAACCCAGTAGTCACAGTACTCAAATGACCATCTTGGGAATACTTTTCATTGACTCCTTTTGAGTACCAACGATGTCCTTCAGTAATAACAAAAGGTACCACCAAACGCAAATAACACAGAGAGAGAGGGGGAGGGGGGAATGAAAATATCATACGCTTAAGGATAATCAGGCGAAAGTCATTAAATTCTTTCCATAGATCCTGTAGCACTACTGCATAAGGGTAACCCACTTTGAGGTACAAGAAGCAATGGCTTCTGAATCTGTTTAACATAATTTTTCCATTGGACTAGCACTCGGTAGCAGATTCTGCGCTCCAGATGCCTAGCCAGAATCAAATACTTCACGATAGGAGGCGGCAGAGCAGGGTTTGGAGGCGTACATTCCGATTTATATACTCCTATGCGGTTGACGGCGTCACCAGAGACCGCCACTGTATGCTCCAATTGTTTTGTCCTGAATATTTTCATTAAGTGTCGGGCTGCTATAGCTGTTCGTTTCCCAAACGCTTCTAGCACTGTACCGCCTTGGAGTTCACCTGTCTTTCCCTCAGCGCGAGCGCGCAAATCCGCTCGTTGGTTCTCAAGACCGAACTGCATAGCGAATGAGGAAAGGTGAACGTGGGCATTCCTCTCATCGCAGAGCGCCCCATGTCGTAGCTTGTGAAGCTGCCGAGAGCAAGGAAGCACCTGCAGCCCCTTCTTCTTCCTTTCAAACCCATTTCCGACATGAGCCTCCGTGTCCTTGTGCATATCCTGATCTACACTCATGTTGCTGGTTAGGGCGTGAAGCCGCGCTGGAGTAGCCCCGCCCTTGAGCAAGCTGGATTCGTGCACCACCAGCACTAAGTTCGCATTCTGTGAAAGAAGACTACCACTCAATCCTTTCAAAAACTGCTCTGTGATGGGCACGTTATCCTGAACATACACTAAGAAAGTGATCCGGCGCTGGATGAGGTTGGCCTGCGCACAGGTGTGTGTGATCAACGTCCGCTCCATCTGCTCACGGCCTAACGGAAAGGTCCGAATCAACGTACGGAGCAAAAACCACGCGTTTCTGAGCGATACTCGCCGAATACGCTCCGCAACCTGCGCCTCAAGATACGTCACCGGCATCACTCGCGGTAGATCAATGTAGAAGGGAAACACCACAGAGGACGACATCTTTTTCACAACAGCCATCGCGCACGCGTACTCCTCGGCCGATCGCACCTCAGCCTTTAGCGTGGGATCGCTCCCAATAGGCACAATCGTCATCGGGCGCCACTGATCTGGCGAGCCCAGAAAGAGATAGGAGGCCGAGGAAAGAATCTTATCCGAGGATAACAGCGATAGCGATCCTCTCAGCGTACGATCGGGCTTAAACGAATCCGCATACTCCAATGTAAGATCCTCGGCGGCCTCTTCGCACCACGGGTCCGGCTTCCCCATCGCAACCTCATCCCAGGGAGCGAACTCCTGAAAAAGTTTATTAGCAACCAGCTGCGATTCGACATCGAGACCGACAATATTGAGCACTATAAGGCTCACCAACACCAGCCACGTCAAGAGAGACCAGTAGGAGGACAGGATATAGGAAAACGGAAGATTCAGCAGGCATCGCTGCTTCACCATGACGCTCTCTTTTAGGGAAAGCTTATGGGTTTGCGTGTTGAGAAAACGCCACATGTTCAGCGTCGTCGCGATCCGCGAACGCGTCGTCGAGATCGGCAGCTGAAGATCAATGGCGGCATTCAGAACGTAGGTATAACGCGGATTCCCGCCGGGCGATTCCGCAAGGACCTCCCGCAACACCATCACGCTCGCCCACGGGGAAAGAACGAGGGGTAAGGAATTCACAAGAAAGCGAAGCTCAGCTGGAATCACCTCAGCGGCATCGTCGTTTACACTCTCGCCCGCGCATTCAGTGGGTGGTTTCGCCTTCTTTTTACCCCGTGCCTCCTTTTCGCAGTTTCGTCCGCGTTCACGCATTGTTTTCTCATTGACAGTGACGTTCATCAAAAGGAAAATTTTGCGCCGATATTCGTCCTGAATATTCGGAACTGGCACGTTCTGGTTGACAAAGTCAAACATCTCGGAGCTCACCACGATGGGTTGCCCCGTGTTGTTCGAACGCACCTCCACGAGGTTCTTAACGAGCTTCTCGAGAAAGAGCAGAAAACGATGGCGGACACTGGCGGAAACCTCCAAGACCCGTTGCTTTGGCGTGGTATTATCTTTGCCATGTTTACTGGCGTCGCCAGAGGTCTCTTCGCTTCGATCAAGCTGCTCTTCTTCGGTTGCAGAAGACGGCGATGAAGAACCGGTGGCCTCACGGTGGGGGTCCTGGGCCCAAGTGGTAGTCAGCCCTGTCTGAGGCCTACCCGCCACTTTGGCAATTGCCCGCATCTGTTCCTGCACCTGCCGCCGCAGACTACGCTGATCACGCGTAAGCGCCCGGACGATCTCCTTCAGCGAGCGATATGTGGCCACACACAAGGCCCAGGGGCTACCATCCATGACATTCAGCTCCTCCATCTGTTCGCGGATCCCCCTGTCAAGGAAGTTGGCGCCAATCACTGCCTCGTTCCCATCCTTTGGGAACAGGCTCGTACCGAGCATCGAGAGCCACTTCATGTCATCCTGAGTGAACGAGGTAGGGTCGTGTCGCAGACGATGCTCAAGCGAAATAATCACCTCCTGCATCACTGTATTCAAAAAGTCCTCCTTTTCGCAGTGATCCAACAGAGGCAGGAGCACCTCCACCACTGTCCGAAGATTGAGATTTGAATCGCTGAGCAGAGCGGTCTTTTCGAGTAGATGAAGGGCATCCGCCGGTGAGTGCTCGGCGATGCGCCTGAAATGCCTGCAACACGCATCGCTGTTAGGCATTTCCCTCAGCAGCCAGAGAGTAACGCCGAAGAGATGAGGACTGGTAATCGGAATATCGCACTGAGCCGCCGCCAACTCCACGCGGCTCAAAAAATACCCCATAATGCTCAACAGAGTGCTTTGATAGATATCGCCCACATTCACATCAGAACTCGTCTCATGCGCCGTGGGTCGATGTATGGAAAGAGAGGGATCGCTCCCGGTTGTCGTTTGCCGATTACCACTCTGAATCAACCTCTCAGTAAGTTTCTCTTTGGAGGCGGATATCTGAGAGGCTATGTTGAGCAAAGAAAATACCACTTCACTATTTTCTTCCGCGTTATTCAGTGCCGACAGCACGGGGCTGCTGTCACACTCTATCCCACTATGCTTCCCCATGTACTTGAGGAGAAATAGGACTACCAAAATACGCCCTAGATCATCGCTTTTGGAGGCGCAATCGCGGGCGTCTGTCGCCGCGGCCTCCGCCTGGTTTGGGTGCACTCTTTCCAGGAAGTCCGCCAGAGCCTCCTTGCGCACCCGCGAGTCCGCGGCGCCGAAGATCCCGAGGGCCGCCAGGTCGCACAACGTCATCTCTGTAAACCGATCCCGCATGCGCCGGTAGGCCTGTGCCACGTCGAGGGCCGAGGGACAGCAGCTCGGCCGCAGCCCCCCCCCCTTCTCCGACGACGACGCGACGTGCCAGAGCACGAGGAGCCCGCGGAGGGTCGGCGCGCGCGCGTAACACGCGCCAAGGTCGTCCATCTCCTCCCAGAGCCACCGCACGCGGTTCTCCTCGTCCGCGCTCAGGAGGGTGTGCGCGAGCCAGACGGGCGCGTCCTCGCGCGCGAGCCCGGCGCGGGAGGCCGCGCCCTGCACGAGCGCCCGGCGGTCCGCGCAGAGCGAGACGACCCGGGCCTCCGCGGCGAGGACGGGGCTGACGAGCGCCGCGTAGGCCGGCGCGCCGACGACGCCGCGCAGGATGGCCTCGGTGCCGCTGAGCTTGAGCGCGAGCACGAAGGTGTCCCGGACCTGCTCCTCCTCCCGGCCCCCCCCGTGCCCCTCGTGGGCCCCGCGGACAAAGGGGTAGAAGAGGGCCGCGCAGGTGCCCCAGGAAGGGGGCGCACCCCCCGCGCCCCGCTTGCCGTCGCCGCTCGGGAAGCCAGGGCGTGCGCCCGGCGAATGATCCTCGGGAGCGAGCGGGCGGGCACCACCTTCCCCAGCCCCGGACGACTTCCCCCAAGAGAGGGAAAACGGCGGGCGCACAACATCCCCAAGGTTGTCCGTCCGCGCGGTTTGCGTGTTCCGTTGCTGGGCGCGGTCCTCCGACATTTTTAACCGTGGCTCGAACGCAGTCCCCCCATGCAGGGATGGTAAAAGAGCAGGGGGCGGGGTAAAGCGAATCGCAAAGTCGAAATCATACCGATGGATTTCACGAACGAGGACAACAACTTCGGATGTAGGGACTTGAGGAAACTGTGCGGGGAGAATGAGGCCACCTACAAATTTTCTTAAAAAAGACACCCGAAATGACATGGATATAATTAATGTTGAAAGAAAAAAGATGTTTCACTCTTTATGTATCATAAAGTTTAAGTCTCAATAAGGATAAAAAAAAAACAAAAAAACTAAAGATACCTGAATTAGTGCTGGTGATAAACTGGAGTTAGGCATAAACGCCTTTCTCTGGGACACGAGAAAATAGAAAGTAAATGAAAGCGCAGGCGTACGTCCAACGAATCTATACGTTGTGCTTGTGTATTTGCGTGTATTTGTATGTCTAAGTGCTACAAATGATTTAAAAAATCTAATGTTCTTTTGGTTTGTACAGCTTAATTCTGATAAAAGTCATGGGTAAACCTTGGGAATGCATTGTATTAGATTGTTCATTTAGACAGTATCTTTGAGGGGTGTGAATTCCTATAGGAAATTCAGGAAAAGCAACACACTGAAATTGAACTGTGTGTAGAGGTGGTGCGATATTAGTAGATATGTAAATAGATTTAATAATATGTTTTCTATTTAATGATTCAGTTTACAGTTTTACAAGACTAAAGGCCGAACGGTATTACCAAAAAGGCTACAATAATAGACCTAAAAGCCAAATTCCCACCGCTACAATTATTCCTTGTATGTTTCTCTATAGAAGGGCAACGCTGACGCAAACCATAAAAAATCTCAAGGAGAGTCACGGCGGCGTGAACACGGAGTCTTGATAAGCGCGACCTAACTCGCGGGTTTGGCCTTTCCAACCCCAAACAGCCCAGCCGGCCGCTGTCCAAGCTGTCCAAATCCTGCAAAACCGCCCACCGGCTGCGATGTGTTGGTGCCGGTGTTCACGACGCTAAAGCCCCCTCCCACCTGAGCGGCCGCAGGGGAGGTGACGGCAGCCGTGGTGGAAACTGCATTCGCCGCTGGGAGCCCAGGTGCGATGCTGAGCGTCTCCTGGGAAGTAATAGGCGGCTTAAAGAGCACGTCCGCCTCGTACTGGCCGTACTGGCGGGTGAAGATGCCGCGGGCGGAGTCACTGCGCTTGTGCAGGTGATCAGCCCAAGTGGAAAGGTTCGTCAGACTGGTGAGTAGATTCATCAAGGAGGCGTTGATCTGGGGGACGATCGCGGACGGCTCTGCCGGACCTGCGCTCAGCACGGACGTCGCAGATGTTGAGGTCGTAGTCCCGTTAAGCGGTGAGAACGTCTGAGGGTAGAGCTGCGAGCAGTCAGACCGATCAGAGTAGCCGACAAGTGAAGCATGGCTATAAGGAGGAGCCCTACCATCTCGATGTGAGAGATACGCATTTGGCGCGTAGCTACCCAGGCCTCGGTCTTGTTTTGCAGCGTCTGCAGCGCTGATCAGATGATTAGAGGTTAAAGAGGGCATGACATCCATCCTGAGCTCTTCTATTTTGCCGCTTAGCGTTTTCATACTGTCTTGCAGTTCCTCAATAATCATAAGGAGTGGAGATTTCGCATTCGCATTGCGGTCAAAAGGATTCATGTCATTTAGGCTATTACTGGTGTTGTTGTTCTTGGCGTGGGTGAGGTTGCCGCTCGCCAACAATGGTTCCCACACCCGATGCTGATATTCTCGGATGGTACTTTCAAATTGATCTAGATGCTGTGAAAAAGACTGCGCCTCTTTCTCATGGTGCTCACAAGCCACAGCGACTATTGGGACGGCGTGATTACCACCTTTTAGTTCTGCTAATTGACGAGATTGGTGTTGATAGCTTCCTAAATTCGTATCTTTTGTGCCGTTTGCAGCGTCCTTTGAAGTACTTGTGGGTTCAATGCCATTTAAGTAGTCTGTCACCGCCTTTATAGACTCCTCCTCGTTGTTGGCAAAAGCGTGCAACTCCATAAGATGTTGCTGCAGAACGGGCGGCAGTGAGTCGAAAAGTGTGTGATCATTGATCTGTGAGAAATCAACAGCGCTTTGCCATGTTGTCCCATATCCCGGACCTTTGATGCCTTTGTAGGGAGGCAGCTCTTGACTCATGTTAGCACCCAATCCATTGGGGTTTAATCCAGTGGAAGCAGAGCCAAATCCGGTACTACTGGGAAACCCAGCACCTGAATACCCTGCACCAATGGGGTTGTTGCCAATGCCTGTGCCTGATGCAAAGGTGCCGCCCGGCTTCATGAACCCAGTGTTGAACGCACCGAATCCAGTGTTCGGCATTGTTGTTGGGGGTGCTGCTGCAGCAGATACGGATGAAAAGCCGATTGCACCAGGCTTAAGGGTATTCTGCGTCCCTGCTTGATTCGGGGCAGCTGAAGTAGATGCAAAGGTAAATGACATCCTGTTCTTTTGGTGTTGTGGTTTTTTTTGTGTGTGGGTATATTTGTTTATAACAGTTTAGTTAAGGAGAGCCGACGGAATATATAAAATGGAAGCCTATAAATAGGGCAACCGCTACTAACTTTTAAAATTCTGAATAAAGGAGGGAAGTAAGAATACTAAATGGTGATAAGCACACGCTACATGCGAATAAGAGTCCATTGGATTCGTTTTAATAAGTAATTCTTGACTTTTGTGTGTTGTAACCGAAAAATGTTTCTAAAGAAACCCAGAACGGCAATATCACAGATAAGCCGATATATAATTGAAGAGGAAAGCATATTAATTTTTTAAGTGAAAACAAACTCTATGTGAAATCAAGACTTTTATCTGATTCCGGGTTCTATGGTATACTGTATATAGATGACAGCATGTGAATAAATAAATAAAATCATTGTAAGGGAATGTATTCCCCATGAGTGGGCAATATTATATGCAGGCCCTTGTTATTCTATCTCTTCTTCTTCTTCTTTCGTTTCTCTAAATTGTATGACTCACCTCGCGTAGCAGCGGAGTAGATCACAGCGTGTTTCCCATATGACGCGTTGCGTCGAACGAGTGTTCTTCCTTTCCAACTGAGCCCACTGTTGGCGGTACATTTGCGAGAGGCGTACCGGGTCAGTGCGACGGCACGGAGGCAAGGAGCTCAAAAGGTAGGGCGAAGATAAGCTAGCTGTGCTTTTCTGTGGCAAAGGGCTTCCCCAAACACGTGCGCGCATTAAGACGGAGTGAACCCGAGGGGTCGCTGCTGGTGTGGTCTGTATGTTTTCCGACCCCGTGAACGGCGTCCTCCTGCATCGCTTGGACGCGCCTACAGGCTCTCGGTTGATAGAGCGTCCGGGGATAAAGCCGCCCGTCGCACTCGCCAATCGGGCGGAGGGGAGGCTCTTTTTGCCACAACCACAACCGCCTCTGAACTCATTGGGGTGCAGCGCACATGTTGGGATGAAGCCGCTGGCTGGTCGCCGCCACTGCTTCCCCCCCGAGCTCGCCGGCTCTCGGGGCCTCCACGCCCGATGGGGCGCCCACCGATCCGACCCCTCCGACCCGCTCTCCACCCCATCGCTCGGGTCGTCGTAGTACCGCACAGGAACGGGCCCGGGGGTCGCCTCCGCGGAGGAGGAAGGGGTGGAGAAGCCCACCACCGGATGCGCCTCCTCCACCTCCAGGTCGGCTTGGGGGGCCCTCAGGACAGGCTCAGCGCGGACCTCCGCAGGAGGGGAGGGGCCGAAGGAGCCCCCCTCCACCCCGGGAAGCGCGCCCACGCCCTTCGGCGCCCCGAACGCGTCGCGCCGGAGCGATTCTCGCAGGTCCTTCAGCACGACGAGGTGCTCCCCGGAGAAGGTGGGAGACTCCTCGAGGGGGGAGGGCCGATTGTCGTGAAGAGGGGTCTCGCTTGCGGCCCCCGGCGGGGCGGGTTCACGCGCGAGGCGGGGCGACTCGGGCCCAGTGAGCTGCCGCCGGAGGGCCTCCGCGCTATCCTGAGGCCCCAACGGCCCCAGCCCCGACTCCGCCGCGAGCGAGATCGAGGTAGCAATACTCATGGGGGTGGTGCTATCACGATGTTTCCTGCCAGGGGGGGCCTCGCCGAGTATACTCTCCACACTGGGGGTGGAGTAACCCATGCGATAGAGGGTGTCTCGCACCACGTTGCTATCCACATCATGCGCCATATGAAGAAGATATTCAGTGTATATATCCTCCAGTGAACCTAGCATCGCGATCCAAAGAAGGTATAAGCTAAAGTAAATGAGATATATTTATCTTTTCGTATATATATTTGTGATGGTAAATTATTGAAGTATATACAAAATCTACCAAATTAAACACGGATTACACTAAAGGAGAAAGTGTTGATGCTAAAAGCATATAAGTAGTGATCTTTTTTAGGAAAAAATCTATGTTAAATGCGATGGTCTAGCTAGTTAGTAGATAAACGCCGCCTAAAATAGCGAAAAAAGAGATCATGCGTGCAGCAGAAAATGAGTGAAAAAAAGAGGTTGGTACATTATCAGAGATGGACACGAGGTCGAAAATGCTAGCACAAATACTGCTGAAAAGTAAAATCAGCCACAGTTGGGGAAATATGACCTTAAAAGTAATAGCATATGCATATATATGACATAAAAAATTCATGTAAAGATTAAGCGCTCAGATTATACCTAGCAAGAGTAAAGGGAGGGGGGGGGGGGAAAGAATGGAGCTTCGTAAACCACCCCCACCCCTCTCCTTCTGTCATCTCTTTCAACTGCGGAATGATACTTTTCATGCATATACTAACATTAATGAAGATTATGCTTGCACGCTGTTTTAAATTCACAGGCACCGATCCTCTGTTAGCTACACTGCGCTATAATTTTATTCTAACCACGCCGCCTCTCTTTAAACGGTGCACCCTCAGTCACAATCATCAGCGTCCTCCCACTCATCCTCGCTGTCATCGTCGCCCCTCTGAGTTTTGTAAGGTGTCTTTGTGGCTTGTTTCACAGCCAATTGCTTCCGAGCCTCACGTCGTTGCTCATTTTCGGCGTCAAATTGGAGTGTCTCTCGTTCAACTAGCAGCTCTGTCACCCCCATAGCCTCAGCTAAGTTATGCAAGAAGTGGATTATGTTGGCCTCAAATTCAGCCTTCTCGCTATTGCTCCATGAGTTCGTTGGTTCATCTTCGCCTTCTACAGGAAAATTCTTGTCATATGAATCATAATCGAAGTCATCATCCATGTCATCATCCATATCTGACACTATTTTCCCGTTTATATCCGTAATTATATCATTAAAGTCTTGAACATTCGCGGCTACCACGTGCACGTCGTCATCGATGCAGTTCTGAGAGGATGGACGAAGACGGATTTCACGATTACGGCGTACTTCTTCTCTAGTAAAAAATTTTAGCGCCGCATCGTCCTGCTGGAGATACTCCATAAAAACTTCCTCCTCGTCGTCATCAGTGCCCCAATTTTCCTCAAGTTCTTCCTCATGGTTATCTCTCGCTTGTAGCATACGGTCTAATGTACTAAGCTGCTTGGAGGAAGTGATGGCGCCTCGAGCGGGGCCTTGCCGACTATCGTGTGCACCCAAGCCAAGGTCTGGCAGCGCTTCTGAAAGACGGGGTAATGCGTCGTCGGACAAAGAAGTAATTGTTTGAAGAGTCTTCCTTCTTTCTTCGTATCGCTTTGCTTCGCGCCGAACGCGCAACTTTTCACGCTCATTGGAAATATCCAGGTACTCTACTATCTTTGCGAGAACCATGCCCATGTCGTTAATTGTTGCCTGACCATCTTTCTCGTCAACAGATCCAACACCGCTCTGTTGGATGCTTTGATAGTCCCAAAAAGCCTCCATCAACTCGTCGCGTGATTTTAGCTCCAACTCCGTCGCGGTGCAGTAATTCAGAGAAACGTCAGTTTCGTCTGAAGGGGTCTCATCGCCGCTACTTTCCTCGTATTCAACGTCCTCTACACGGTGAAGCAAAGCACGCGCGAGATTCAACTCCTTCTCGCGCGCCATGATATCACTCGTCCTTAACCCTCGATCCGAAAGGACGCCTGCCGCGCGGGCCCCTTTACCGTCCGCGGCGTTGGACGGCAGCGCCTGGCTGCCTTGTCCTTTGGGGGCGTCAGGCTTCGATGAGAACAGTCGCGGCGGACCTACGAGGGCGAAAAGGTTCTCATCTTCTCCTTCTCGGAGGGTTTCATGAATCCCGCAGTCAGGAACCCCTTTGTTGCTATGTTTTCCACCAGAGTGGGAATAGTGAAGTCCTTTCCAGGCGAGCACAGCAGCGCCTAACGTGGCGGAGGCTGCGAGAGCGCACACAAGCGCCCGTGGAAGATGTGGAGTGCCTCCGCTAAAGCACACCCGCTCTGGGGCCGCCTTTGAGGTTTGCAGAACATGCATTTTCCTTTCCGCACCTCGCTTTTTGTTGTCTTTGATGACCGCTGCACATGCATTGTTTGTGACAGGATTCGGAAAGTAAAAGAAGGATAATGAGGGAGCGGAAAAGTAAAAGTGAAAGAAACGAACAGGAATTGGTGTCAGGGTGATTTTTAAGAATCAGCATTTGCTGTTGACTGAAATTTTAGATATACTTAAGCATATTGAGATGTGTAAATCTAATTGAAGGGAACACGTCCAAAATGGACCTTCCTGTCAGTATATTTAATCACACCGAAACACACAGATTAGCTCTGCTTTGACCGTGAGATTTTTTGCATGTGGAAATTGCACGGTATATCTGGTTATGCGTGGTTCATTTTTACGTTTGATTATGCCCTTCTTAGTGCTAACGTGTCGTATACGGCGATAGAAAGGTATAGCACCAGTCGTTTTGACAATAATGTAGTGATTACAACACTTTTATGGGTTGGGAATCTCTGAAATGGAATTCTTTCATTGAGTAAAAATACAAGGGGTGGGTAGGTGGGTGAATGATGTGGGAGATGGCCACAATTTCTACAATTTCCCATATCTGAGCCGCCCACACTTTACCAAATGAACAGTAAAGTTCATCAGGATGAAGCAAAGTCTTTCCGTGATGGGAATATTGTCTTGAAACATGAAAGGTCATAAAAAACAACATTAGAGAAGTGGATGTAATTACCCAAAAAGATCGAAAAGGGTATACGATTAAGAGGGCTGAAATACCATACTGTATAACACTTCCAAAACAGGATGAGTGAACAGAGCGGGAAGGGAGATCAAACGAATATTACCTAGGCGTCCATACATCCGTTAGCAATGATTACACATTACCATTAATATTTTCTCAATTATTCCTTACGATTAATTAAATTTAAATGCAAGCATCTTCAGAAGCCGAATCCAAAATTTGATGAGCAAATAAAACGAACAACCCTCAATATCATCACTATCCAACAACAAAAAAGTATTCTGGTTCAAACAAAGGGTTTTTTGATCGCATAAAAGAGCAACAAAAGCAGCATAATCAACAAAGCAAAAAACAAGGTTGAGAGCTGATTCCTCTCTTTCTGGATCTCATCATTTTCGTCAAGCTGTGCCTGTTTTTCGTTAAGCCTGTTCACAAGATCAACCCTCGTCGCTTGATGCAGGTTATCTGCTCCGGGAGCTACGACCGCTGGTGCACTAGCGTCATCCTTATTTCTCGGATGCCGACTAGAAACGAACTCTGGAAGCGGTATGGCATGGCCGGCGCCGCGCCCACGGCCACGGCCGCGGCCTCGACGTCCTCTCGCCTGCCCGCGACTAGCGCCTTTCTTACCGGCCATCACTGGCGAAACGCTGTACTCAAGGGCCTTTGCGGCGATCGTCGCCTTCGCGGGGTGCCTTGGGGTGAGCTTTGGAATGAGGGCGAGGGGACGCGAGGGCGGGTTCGGCCTCTCCGTGTACGCGCTCCCTCGTTGATAGTGAAGGAAAAGACAGGTAGTAATCACGTGGGATCGACCTTTCCGGCACCATGTCCCACACTGCGTCTCCCACGGTCGCTGCTTAAGCTTGTTAAACGCCAAGTTTTGATGAAGTTCGTTCTCGTAGTAGGCTGTACGTAAGCCCGGTACACCGATAAACACGATGCCCGGCGCGAGATGGAGCTTTTCGCAGGCTTCCATATCGCAGGAGGCCCCTGCGCCCTCGTGCACCTCGTGACAGAATTTCATCCCGAGCGCTCGGGATGGGTTCTCTAAAAGCGCCCTCTTCCCGGCATTATTAAGAAGCATGTGAAGCCGTACGTAGCGATCCCCCACAAGAAGGGCGCGGTTGGTGAGGTGCAGCGAGCGACAGCTGAGAATGTTGTGCGAACGTGCCACGTCGCAGAGGGTGAAAGTCGCCTTGGGACTCCCGCGTAGCCGACCCTGAGCTTGGATGTAGCCTCGATTGCGCACAAAGGACGAAGCAGGGTAGGTTTTGTTCCCAATCACAAGCACGCTGCAATCGTCCCCTGGATTTGCCGAGGAGGATGCTATTTCCAAACCCTCTGACGCGGAGGAGTCATAGCCATCCTCCTCTGCATCATCGTCGTCTTGTTGAGAGCTCCTTTCTTCCTCCTCGACTTCCGTTGCGTCGCTGGCATCCCTACTACTGCTATCGTCACTCCAAACACTACTTTCGCTAAGTTCGTCGTCTGAGAGTTCTTCTTCGCTTACTTCAGGTGGTTTTGATGCCACACCTGGGGTCTTTTCTTCACTATCGGTCTTTTTATCTCCAGCAGCGCCAATCTCAGAATCCTCCACACTGATGACGTCCGCCGCAGCGGGCTGTATAGTATCCAACATGCACTTGTCTTACTGCACGATATCAATATTCTGTCCTCAAGGGTCTAGTCCTGCGAAGAACCTTTTTTAGTTTAACCTTTGTAAGCTGCACTTCAAGTCTATGGAAGGTTGCTGTAGCGTGACCTTTTTAAAATAGAGATGATTATTAAGGATGCACAAGGAAAAATTATCCTTCTTTCGGGTAAAAAGTTTGCCATATACTTGGTTAAATTAACATAAAACGTCGAGAGAATGGCTTTTTAAATGACTAATAGTAAAAAGCATAAAGCGAGGAAAACTAGGAGCTTAAATTATTCCGTCTGTTATGTGTGGTGGTTAGGATTTCATTTCTAAAATCTAAAATCTAGGCAACTACTTTTTCGAATAGTAATCAACTATATAGTTTTTCCCCTGCTTCTTCCGTTAGTTTCCTTTTCACCAACAGTGGCATTATCACCTCTTATTTAAGCTACAAAGCCATTATAAAAAAGTCCAGCGATAACATGGGCAACACCTATCACATACAAAATTGGAACCTCATCCATATTCAGAAGTAACGCAAGAGAAACAAAAGAAGCAAATAGAGTTATTCCCCATGTAGTGGGATCCGTGGGGAAGAGATATAGAACGCCGTTTATCAGACGTGCAAACACAGGCTTCAACAGCATAACAACGAAGTACGCCAGTGTCAAGAAAAGGGAGGCTAGGTACAAGTGCAGATATGAAATCGGGTCACGTAAACATGCTGGAGGCTTACCAACAGGTGCGTGCTCTTGTATATCTCGCATCATGGTGTTCACCACTTCTTTTACCATATCGATCCAGAGGGAAATCACCCCCTGGGGATCGGAGATGGTGGAGCCCCAGAGGTAGGTGCCCACATGCGTTTTTTGACCTTTGGCGTCAAAAAGATAGGATTTCAGTAGCAGTACGAATTGCCAGTGAAGCGCTCCGAAGATACCAACCAGAAGAGGGATGATGATCAAAGGGAGAGGGATATGCCATAGCCGAGTCCAGAAAGTTCGACGCCATCGTGCGACCAAGTAGCCCGCCGTAAGGAAGCCCTGGAGCGGTGCTGCCCGTATGAAGACGTACTTGAGGATCTCCATCCATGCTCCATCGTGTGTGAGAGGCAGATGCCACGACAACGCAGGCTCGGTGATCAAAAAGGGAGGGTGGTGGCACCACGGGCCAGGAAATAAAACCACCCCACAGTTCACCACGGTCAGGATCCCGTAGGAAATAACGCTGTCAAACGCGCTCGGCAGTTCAAAAAATCCAACAAAAGGTGCAATGATCGCACATGGAAGCAGGTAAAAGGCCATGAAGAGTGCCAGATACTGCAATGTGGGAACAAAGGCTGCTTGGTCTTCCAGTTTCTTCAAAGACGCCGCATCCAGTGGATTCAGAAAGTAATCGGGACCGAAAAAGTATAGGTTGTGGCACACTGCGGCTATTAAACCCAAAAGGACGATAAACCAAGTCACATACAAGTGTCCGCTATATTCGACATGTCGCACGTACGCCTTAAATTTATTACTATTGACAAGATCCTCAACACATTTCTCCGTATACTGTTGAGCGCTAGCTCCATGGAAATCCTGCGGGGGAATGCGCTCAGACATAACTCTGCACCCTTTAAACAACGTTTGTAAAGAATAATTCTTAGTCACTCAAAAATAAACGCTTTTTAGAAAAACGGAAGCCTTACTTTGCTTTATTTGACCAACAATAGTGTCGAATCGATAATGAAAGACTAAAAAGAGGAAACATTACCATTTCTGGTTACCAAAAGAGTAGTATAATTAGCTTGGCCCGACGAGCGGCCACTGAGTTTGCCAGATCTTTGCCTATCCAAATCTTCTATTTTAGCATCGTAACACTAGCCCTTATGAGATAAATAAGCGTCTATTTAAGCATGAAATTTTTATGAATCGTAGCATGCTCGATATTTTTTGCAATAAAGAAGGGAACCGAAAAAATTTTCTAACGTTAGGTAGAATTATATCGAACCACAAAGTGTTATTTTCTGTGAGGATCGGATTTAGCACAAAAAATTCTGGGTTTCACTTTTCGGCAAGTGCTATACGTATAATTGGTACTCTGGAAGATTAATAATTAGGAAAAAGATTAAAAATATGTCAATCTCACACGACCTGTTGTTTAGTAGTTATGCTCTAAATAATACACTATCTAAAGGCTATTTAAGAGGGTTATTCGCTTTCCTCACGCCTCCTCTTTCAGATTTTTGTTATTTAAAAGGGCCCAAATCTGTAGTGAGAAAATATATTTGTTGCTACTTTTTCGATTACGAGATGTATTTCGTAAATCCCTTATAATCTAAGGAAAAGAAACAAAAGCCTGACACATGGCACTTACCAACCAACATTCTATGAAAATGAATACATCAGTCATCAAAAGGCTGAGATGTAAATCTTTGAAAATACAAAACGCTGTAGAAAACCATTTTTATTCATTAGTAGAGGAATACTCTGCACAAGGACTTTTCCCTTTGTGTATACCCTTTTTTTTTGCATGCGTACACGCAGCCACACCACGCCTCCGTGTCCAGGAAAAAGAGGGAGGAAACGACTGTCTGGCGTGCTTTATTTAATCGCTATCACCGTCCGAGGCGGAGCTGGAGTCAGAGGAGCTAGCGGAATCATCCATCGCCGCCGCTGCCTTTGAAGCATTGGAAGACTTTGTCTTTACTCCTTGTTCTTGGCATTCGCGTTGGTATCGCTCCTTATCCTGCGCCGCCTTCAGTTCGTACGGCTTTTTCGCTTCGTCACTCAACGTCTTCCACTCCGCCCCGGCCTGCTTCATTTGCTCGGTCATGCTCAAATCGGGGTGCTTGCTGCGAAAGTCGTTTGCGAAATACATATACGAAGATAGGGCGCGCTTGGGGCCTTTAGTCTCACCTTTTGAACCCTTTCCATCTTTTTTGCCGCGCTTGTACACCCGGCCCCCATCGGCGAGGTAAGCCTTCAGTTCCTTGTCAAAGCGCACCTTATCGGCCTCTGCAAGCATCTTGTAGCTCTCCTTTTCCTTTTCAGAGATGGCAGCCCAGCGGCGACCCATTTCCTTGAGAATTTCTGTAACCGCCATACCGGGATTATCGGCCTTAATTTTGTCCCTTTGCTCATTGGTGAAAATGATATACGCAGATAGGGCTGCTTTGGGGTAGTCATCCGGTTTTTTATCCTTTTTGGATTCACCACCTTTGCTTTTCTTAGATTCCCTTCCGCTCTCCTTCTGCGAGCTAGCACGCTTCTTCCCCTTTCCACCGACGGGCCCTTCCGCTTTTGCCATCCTTACCTTCGCCAACTCTTTTAGTCCTTCAGGTGAACTCAAGTATTTCTGGACTGCCGCCTCCACTGCGGCGTCGTGGGGGGAAAAGTCGATATTATACTTCGCTGCAAGACGCTTGCGTAGGACTGACAATGTGAGGACGTTAACACCCACATCACGGATAATGTTAAACACGGATTCTTCACAATCAGACGGCAGAGGTCCTTGGGGTAGCTCTGGCATCTTTGGAATATTATGGATGAATTTCTTTTTAAAGATAGACACGTGCCCCTTTATCTGAATATATATGTATGTATATGTATGTGTATATACTTCCCTTTTAAGCGGCGCCCCAACTGCATCGTTTAGAATCAAAAGATATTAATAGATAGAGATTTGAATGCAAAAAAGACATTTGTTCGCACCCACATTAATGACAAATTCTACAAATACCTCAGCTTGATGCTTTCAGTGTTAGACCTGACGCAAGAAGGTGTAATAACTAATAAGATTATTGTGAGAGATCTGCCCCGTTTAATGAACAACAGACTCCGCTCTATCGAGACGACCTTCCGGTATTAGTTAAGTGCTGTAAGACACGTTTTTCTTTCAGAGCATTTCGCTTCCTCCGTTCTGCTGGATCCACTGAGAATGATTGTTTATGAGAATAAAAGACCTGAATCTTCCGATTGTAAAACAAACGATCATGCAATGAGCGGCGTGCTGTAGTTGCCGTAGCTACGTCTGTAAATACCACAAACGCTTGGCCGTACAGTTGCCTAGTTTTCTTGTACAGCACCTCTTGCACAGGGCCGTACTGGGTGCAGTGAAGGTACAGCAATCGCTGCACCTCGTTTGCGGACACCTTATCAGGAAGGCCTCGAATGTAAAGCGTTTGCTTAGGCTCCTCCATCTTCTAAATTCAGTACCTATTTGTGATGTATTGTGGGTGAACCTGTTCGATATAAGAAAAGATACATAAACAATGATATAATATGGTTAGGGGAGGACACATACTCACCAAAAGGAAAGGTATCACCTTCACATACATTTTCTAAAGCTTTCATCGGTTTCATCGATAGTTTCTAGATCCTACGATACCACTAATTCTTCAGATTCAAAATCATGGGCTATATTTTCCTCTATTTATTTCCAATATTTTAAAATTACGGATACTAAACTTCAGAGATTAAAGCTCAAAAAATTTTATGCTGCGTAAACGGCCCGTCCACTAACGTACGTTCGCACGATGTTGGATGGGGATGCTGTGAGGACAATTTTTTGGAAAATATCCTCGTCGTTATCCAATTCCTTAAAGATATGAATGCCACCGTGCTTTAGGGTCGTGTCGATCACAATTGCGTCAAAAAAATACCCGGGTGCGAGACGGCCAATCTTCAGGTCGAGGGAGATACCGCCCATTGTGGTAGCCGTGTAGAAGGCCGTGAGGTGATCGATCTGCGTCGCGCCGCGCTCGTGGGTGCTGCGGGCCTCGCGTGTGCAATTCGGGTCCGTCCCGCTCGCCAGCAATCGCGAGGAGGCCACGGCAAAGCGCATCGTGTCGAGAATCGAGGCGCTGTGCCCGCCGGAGAGATCCGTCCCGAGGCCGACGTGCAGGCCCGCCCGCAGCGCCCCCGCGAGCGGGAAGACCGCGTCCGAGAAGTACACGTTGGAGAGCGGGCAGTGCGCCACGGCGGCCCCGCGCCCCCGCACGCGCGCCATATCCCCCTCCGACAGGAACACGCCGTGCGCGAGGATCGTCTGCCGTGTCAGCAGGCCAAGCTCGTCCAACGCGGATGCGTCAGACACGCCGTAGCGCGCCAGGACGTGCTGGTGCTCCCAGTCACTCTCGGAGCAATGCGTCTGGACGTGGCAGTGGTACTTGTCGACGAGCCCGCCGAGCCCGACGAGGGCCGCGTGGCTGCTCGTCGGGATAAAGCGCGGGATGACGGCCGGGAGGACCAGGCCGCGCTCATTCCCGGGAAGCCCCCGCGTGGCCTGGATAAAGCGCTCCGACAGGGCGACGGACTCCTCCGGGGAGGGATCGCGGTAGTACGCGGGGCACTCGCTCGGCAAGTCCAACGCCACCCGCCCAACCACGGCCCGCTGGCCTTTCTCTAGGCAAATCTTCGCCAACAAAAGGCTCGACTCCAGGTGAGCGGTGGCAAAGTATGCGACACATGTGGTGCCGTTCGCCAACAGGGTTTCCACCAGACTGTTGTAGGCCTTGGCGGCAAACTCGAGGTCACTGTACTTGGCCTCAAGAGGAAATGTGTACTTATGAAGCCACGATTCAAGCGGACAGTCCATGGCCTTTCCAACTTGCGGCCATTGCGGTGCATGCACGTGGAGGTCGACGAATCCGGGCATAAAGTACTGGCCATCGGATAACTCCATCAGCGAATGCTCCTCCTTGGCTGCTTCTAGCAGCCTGTCATACTCATCAGGATGCTTGTCGCGGGATAAAACCTGTTCAATCACACCTTCCGCGTTGACTTGGATTAGCACGTCTTTCAGCACAGATAGCTGATTCGGCTCTGGGGCCTCAAAAATTGTTCCACAAAAGACTTTTTTGTACATCGCAATCGCACCGCTAAGGGAAAAAATAAATGGACAAGTTGATGAGAGAAATAAGATAAAATACCAATAATTCCAAAGCAGTTACGACAACAGCTACATCAAAATAGATATTTATTTAGGATTTAGTTAATAGAGACAATAAAAAGTCTTTTCCTCCTACATCACATTTCAAATATTGGCATACAGTTGTTCATGAGAGTTGTTATTGATAACTTTAAAGAAATAGTTTAGGTACATCGTGAATATGTTTCGAATAGATATGAAGAAATAATAGAACATTATTCAAGTTTATATTTTAGTGGACCCTATTCGCCTAGTTGATGATCCACTCTTACTGTTAAAAACACTAAAGTGTTTAATAAAGTATTACTTTCTGATGATTGAAGAAATAATAGAAACAAATATGCATAAGAGCGATTTAGAATCCATGAATGCAAGATGTATTTCTGGGTTTAAAAAAACAAAGCAAACTTGAAATTATAAAAATAAATGAGCTCATTTTCATTAAGTCTGCTGTTTAGATGCTCCCCGTTTCCATGGCCATTTGAACAAGAACTTTAGAGCCCTATGAGCCATAAAATATACGCAAACAGCGGCAGACAGGACTGAGAGCAACAAAAATTATCACAACGCTTCGCCTTTCTCTTCTTCAGGTTCAGTTGCTGAATATTCTTTCCGGTGGAGGATTAATTTTTTTTATGGTGCTTGACTCCAATACTTCTCCTATCTTTAGTAGTTTTCATTGCCTTTGCGAAAACTGACTGTGTAATGCAAAATCCTCCGCACAGTTTTTACTTCCACTACCACAGCGGAGTAAGATGGCGTCCCCTCCAGGGTGAGAATTCAGAAACGACGTCACATCGTACACTGAGTTGCCTGAAACAATCCATAAAGACGTGCGGTTGCTATGTTCACATATTTCTTCTTCAGCCAACAGAGGTCATTTTGGGGGCCATAAATTAGATCCAAGAAGACTGGCTAGCATTTACGTCACCTCCAAAACAAAAGTGAATAGGACAACTACACACAATCAAAGTGAATATATGTCAATGAAAGCTTCTTTAAGCACAACGCATAACCTACAATGATGGAAAAGTGGGAATAAGTAGTTCATTTACATCTAATTTAAGCTGAAAACTCAGGTTCAGATATTTCAAAAATCAATCAGTCGCGAGAGCATAATGGTCAATTATGCAACACTGAGGCCGCATAATCCATACAAAAATTCAAATTCCAGCTAGATGAATTCAATCCAGTTTTTAGAACTAATATCTTTTTGAACTTGTGGAGGTAAAAATATTTACACATGGGTTCGATGTCATTGAGCCAATATTATATATATATATGAGTTGATAGGATGCGCATAAAAAGGTTTCTCAGATCCCCCGTTCTCTTACACAAAATAAGGTGTCGTAAGTTTTATTGGATTAACGAATCATGAACATGAAAGCAAAGGAACACTTATCACATTGCGACCCAAAACATTCTCATATCAGTAATGTCGTAACATGCCGAATTGACTCTTTTAAGTCTGTTCCTCTTAGAAACATAAATAGTTAAATTTAAATTACAACAAATGTATCAATCATATTTATTATTGTAGAGAAACTTTCATGAGGACCATATATGCAAATACATATAAATATATATAATCATGTATGTCAGAGTTTACACTCACGAGGCGTAAATAGGTCTGGGGCCGTCTCGGCAGCCCCCGCATGAGATGAGCAATAGAGGGCGCGGGCCGAAAAAAGGCGGGAACGCACTTCCCATCTCGATATGGAAATATGGCGCCGTATTTACATGAATACAAGGAAAACAGCCTAGAACCATTCGCTGCCCTCCTCCATCCGTCCGTGTCTCCCTTACACGCACAAAAAAGAAAATATTTAAAAAATACGCTCCGCCTACCTCATGTTCGTGTTTTCAAATTGCAGCGAAAAAAACAGTAACGCATGCAATAAAGTCAATTAAGTGCTTATGGTGAAATAAGGAAAATGTATCTGGATACACCGCGCGAGAATTAAGGGCTCGAAGACCCCATACACGTGAAATAATAAGTCTAGCTAAGTGCTCCCTCCCAACAACAAAAAAAACAGTGAAGTCGGGTTGACAAAACTGTTAACAGTGTTGGAGGGAAATATAAATAATTATATATACTAAGTGGCTTGCAATTAATTTTTATACTCGGTTCACTTATAGACTATCTTTTTGTGAACCCTAACCCCGACCAAGAGGAACCAGTTTGGCTAATCAGTCTGAATGGGCATTGCCGTGACTGTTATGTTTTTTTATAAATTCGTGAGGCGTTGTCCATACAGTTTATGGGATTATCTAAGCCATTTACCCTCCGCGTATGATTTTCATTAATATATGAAGTGCATTGAGGTTCAGTTATTGTTTTTGTTGGGGTATGTGTGATCACGAAACGGTTAGCTTCGGCATCTGTATTGGCCAAATTATTTAACCCTGCCATAGGGGAGTTGGTTCGACCAAGAACCCCTATTTTGAAGGACTCTAGTATTTTACGTGCCCTTGAACTGTGAAATGCCATATCTACCGAACAATCCTTTGCTCCCCCGCCACGTTTTAGGAGAGTTTCAACCCCCCCCGGGTGGGATCCGAGGTAGGAGGTCACATCGTACACGGAGTTTCCCATGACAATCCACAGGGACTCTCGCGTGCAATGACACGCGACTTCTTCAACGGAGTAGGTAGGCCATTTTTTTAAAAGTCCCATATACTGAAGGAGCGAAATCATTATTTGAGCTATGATATTGAGAAAATCAAGTTATCTACTGGCAATGACATGGATGCAGACTATGTTCGAAACTTGAAATGTAGCTAGGAGGTGTTAGGGAGCAGAAAGTGTGTGCAGATATTTCATGACATATAGCTTCCAGAGATATTCTGACATACTCAGGTAACGGTTTTTGGGGAGTGGTGTTTACGGGGAAGCAGAATGAAATGGTAAGACAGTGCAATGGGAAAATATTTAATCTAATTTTCCCATAAACAGAAAAAACAATAGAAATAAAAGCTAAACGGTTTGACCACACACTTTCCATCACGAATAAAATAGATCAGCGGAAAGCTGAGCAACATTATGGTTGCTATCGATTTCCTACACAACGATATGTAGATATGCGCACATAAAAGTCAGCGTTCAGAAAGTTATTATAGCCACCCATCAGGTTAATAACTACGCTGCACGAAGAGGGAGGAATACGAAACATTCAAATGTGATTTTAGCTCGGTGATCGAGCAAAAGCTATTTGATATTATGGAACTGAGCATCGCCTAGAAAAGCTTTAGTTAAGGGCCCAAAAACATGTGAGCAACGATGCCTATATCTGCATTATTGATGTTCTTCCTCTAAATGAACATGCTTCAAATTATAAGGGGGGAAAGTAAGCCAAGAAAAGATTGATGAAAAAAGAGAAGCCTTTTGTGACATCGCAGCTGATAAGGTAAGAAAAAGAAACAACACATTAAATACAAAGATATATACATATACCGGGAAAAGTTACAGTGTTTTGAAAGTAACATGGACTAAGTTTGGAAAAATTAAAATCATAATTCATACTACCTATTGGAAAAGAAAAAATAGTCTGCATTGAGAAGGTTCCTAAATGCAACGCTACCTATTTTAATGAATAATTGCGTTAAGGTGAAGGGACAACGAATACAAGCTATTTCCGTTCTACAAAAAAAAAAAACTGTAAGATATTTCAAGCTACTGCAGTTAATGCTCCTGCTTTACTGAACCTTAAAATTGGCTCCCCGTCAGGCTTCTCTTCAGTGTATTTAATACCTTCATATCTTTGTCGGATAAAGTGATACAACCCAAACCCTTGTATGCCTGGCTGCGCGTTAGCAAGGCACGCCACATGTGAATAAACTCATCTGCCTCAATAACGGGGGAAACCACCTCTACCGCCTCGTGAAGACGATTCATTTCACTCAGAGCCACACCGATTTGAACCTTTGTACGATACCAAAGCTGCCGATAAAGTGATTTGAGAATTTCAGCCTGCTGTTGAGCGTATCGTACAGTACCGGAAGTTTCGGGGGACATGCTTGTGCTATTGATAAGATTTATGGCCTCACGAAAGGCTTCACCATCTTTGGAAAGAGAAGCATCAGATCGGTTTCCAAAAGCCATGCGTATGGACTGCACAACGCTTTGATCCTTCGGTGCGGTTTTCAGAACCTCCTGTAATTTGTCCTTGGGCGCATAAAATGGATCCTGGGGCACAGATGACCGAATTTTATGTATGATTTCATCAAGCGCTTCTGTATTCACACCTTTGAATGCACCATAAATAAGTTTCTTTGCATGTTGCGCTCTGTCAGAACCCCAATCTTCGTATTCCGAGCTGAGAGGAAAGAAATCGTGAAAGTGGTGGCGTAAATTAGCATTGAAAAGAATCAAGGCGATTTCAATCACCTCTTCGTCGCTCAGGTTGTCACCCAACTCTCTTTTTAGTACAACAAAGCCAGGTTCATTCAAAACATCTTTGCTCAAGCCCAGGATTTCTTCTGGAATTGATTCGCCGTCAGCTTTCGACTTAGTATTTCGAATGTTGGAATATCGCAGAATCCTATGGCCCAGTAGTAAAAAGGGATTTGTGTTCTTATCCGTCGCGATTTCATTCACCAGCTTCGAAGGCGTATCAATGTTTTTTTTAATATCTTCCTCGATTTGAATAAAGTCACTGTAGGCATCTTTGGCGTTCCCAAGGTACATATTAAACTCAGCACACGCAAGCTTCACAAGCCAGCAGTCTGGAAAAGCAGCTTTAAACGCATTGTAGTTTTCCAGTGTCTTCGTCCGTATTTCGGAGACCTCGGATTCAGTGGTAGCCCCAAAAACACTTAGAGAAGACTCTTTTTCGTCCAGCAAGTTATCCCATGCGCGCAAACTAGTTCCAATAGCCATTTGCTTTAGCGGCTCATCTTGAATCTTAGGTAGAATGTTACGGATTTCATCAATGGCTGCAGTTGGATTTCTGGAATTTAAATAAACACCAGCCCGGGCAATTCTAGCGGCTATACCAACCAATCCACTACTATTGGACTTCTCCACAATAGAGTTAATTGTCTGAATATCAGCTGGGCGATTCGTACGGATGCCAATTATTCGTCGGACCTTTGCCTCCTCGGAAATAGAGGAAACCAGAGGTGGTTTAAAACCTATTATCGCAGATTTCACGAAGCGGGAAGCTCGAAACATGTTTTATAAATTGATTGGTGTCACTAAGAATGCCTGATTTCTACTTCATTTATTAAGACAATGGAAATTATTAGGCATATTGAAAAAAGTGAATTCTTCTTTGAAACAATAACAGTATCTATAGTGGTAATAACCATACATATGTGGTTGCACCTATATGAATTATATATATATATATATATATATCCCTTGGTTTCACAAAATTGAACATAGGCATATATACACCGCAGCTTTCTGATATACACACGGTTTTTGAAAGCCAAAAAATATTTTCCTACTAATTCTAGTCAATGACCATTTAAATATAGCTATTTATTTTTTAATATTTTCGATAGCCCACTTCAACCCATCCTGGAGTCCCTCCCCAGTTTTAGCACTGCATTTCTGAATTGACCAGGTTCTGTCACGGAGAAGGTGCAAATTGAGCGCAGTGCTAACATGCTCAGGTGATAAGGCAGTTGCGAGGTCAGATTTATTTGAAAAAATGAGTACACAAACCTCACGAAGCTTCTCTTCTTTCAGAAGGGTATCAAGCTCAATTGCTGTCTCCTCAAGGCGTCGCTTATCTGCTGAATCAACAACATAAATTAGGCAATCCACTTCATCAAAGTAGTTTGGCCAATATGCCCGAATTGCTTTTTGACCACCGATATCCCATACGTTTAACTTGAAGCCATCACACTCAATTAACTTAATATTGAATCCTTGTGTCGCCTGTGTTGTCGTTGGATCCTCATCCGATAATTTGCGAAGAATAGATGTCTTGCCTGCGTTGTCGAGGCCAAGAATTAAAATACGTGGCTCTCTATCACTTTTTTTGAACTTTCGGAGTAGGGTAAGAAGACCCATAGTATCTTATTTCGTTAAGATGTTGTATTCCTTAGATTAGTGATAATACCTTTTTTTTTTTGAAAAAGGGACACAAAATCACTTAAATTGTTCTTTTCAACGAACAATAAACATTATAAAAAGTGCTGAATAACAAATGCATATTCTTATAAAATGATGCTTAGTAGGGAAAAAAGTTCAAAAACACTTTATAAGTAAAAAAAATACCCAAGAATTAAATAACTACGTTTTCCTTTTTAATAGAAATTTATTAGGAAACTTAAGAGATATACTTTGTTGTTCCAAGAAGTCAATCAAGTTTCATAACAAAGACTAGCTCATTTGTATTCACAATTGTCTCTAATAACATAGCTAATTATTAAAGTATTATAAAGAACATAACATTTTTTATTTGTCCACAGAAAATCAGAGGATAATTTGAACATTATTGTTAATTCTATTATTATTATTATGTATACTAACAGACATATTTAATAGGTTAAATTACTATCTTAAAAATAAAATAGTCTAAAAGGAGGAGCAGAGATTAGATTTTTAACCCTGATAGACTTGGCATTCAGGAAAAACTAATCAAAAGAGCATTGCAAGAATTTTAATAATTTATAAAAGGCAAATTAATTCAGCATGCTGTTAAACAAGAACTGATAAAAATGCTTTAAATATGTTCACTATTCCTTCTAACTGAAAAGGGAATTTAGGAAATTGATTTGATTAATCGTTCTATATGCATATATCTAAGTAACATTGCATTTTTTCTGAATTCTATACGTGCAATCTAGAAAAAAAAAACATAACAAAATCAGTTAAATAGGAAGACATTCCTGTACATGTTTGTTCTTATATTACTATTCTCAGTTTTTTTTTCAAAATTATCATTCAATCAATACGATCAAAAGCTACGAAAACCTGGGAATTAAAATTTGAAGAGTAATATCGAAGCATCCTGATGCAGCATTATTTACTGTGTTATATAATAAAAGATAATATGTGATTCGTATAAATTCAAAGAGTACTCTTTCCGTGATAATAGCAAGATATGGCAACTTGAACTGTTTATGTTTAACTTTTTTAAAAAAAAAGCCTAAGACATGTTCAAGGGATTTTTTAAAGCATTGTGAGGGAAAAAAGTAGCTCGATCTCTTATTATAAACATCACCAAAAATTACACTAAAGGACATGATAATCGTTTGGGATTTAGAACGAGAGAGAGACAACAGATTGGTATCTGATTTCATACTGATTGCTTGAAAGATAAAAAGAGCTTACCCCACCCTCAAATGAATGTATACAATAGTATATAAATCAAATGTATATGTTCGACGAATATTTTATATGGATCATTTTTTCGGCATTTTTCCCCAGAGCGATATTTTTAAATGATTTTTGACACATAAAGTTAGTTATTTAGACACATTTCCACAGAGGCATTATTCACGCCCTCGGAATTTTCTTTTCAAACATTATTAGCTATGAAAATTCCATTTATACATTTTTATACAACCAGAACAACATATAATATACGACCGCCGGTCTTGAAGACAAATATTTGTGGGGGTACACTGTAAGTAAATCATGACAACTATAGAAACTGCCGGAGCAATTCCCCAAGCTTCCTCCAAAAAAAGCAGAGATAGGAAAAAGTTTCGTCGAATGATACTATAATAATACACATTTGATTCCCATTCTCCATTATAATCGCCTCTAGCAGTACATTTTTATAGTTGTCAGAATCACCTTATGCGAAATACTATCTAAGATGTCCCAAGCGAATCTGGCGACCTTACCGGGCTGTGGGGACTTCTTTTTCAGGATTGGGGGTGTGGGGTGGACGGGGAATACTCGAATTTTCCCAATACCTAACCATTTGAAGGGCTCCAGGTGAACAAACGAGCAAAATTAGCACATTACGCGGAGCCACCCCGTTAACCACTGGCGCCGCCCCACCTTTGGCGTGCACACGCCAGCGCACCGCAATAACCTTCGCGCATTGGATGTGGGTCAGGCGGTTCCCCCCCATTATTTTGTTAGGAAAAAATAAATGCCAGAGCACCCTGGCCTGATATTGACAAGAAGGAATTCTAAATAGATGCTTTCCTTTGGAACCAGCTTCCTTTCTTCACCCGCCCCGCCCCGTCTCTGCACGAAGCTTTTGGAATTTTCCAGTCCTTGTGCGGCGCTTGCGTCATCTCCAAGGGAATGCAGGGAAAAATCCATAAGCCTAACCTTTTAATTTCTTCCTGCGGTTTGGGGTCTGGATAACTTATTCCCAAAGTTATAAAAAAATTGAATCCGAAGACCTTCCCCCCCTCCCCACTTCAATTCCAATATGGGTCGACGAACGCTGTGGCCCCAATGAATTTATTCCCTAACAGAAGGGAGCCAACAATCCCCTTCATTTTATTCACAAAGATGAAGACTTCTTTGGGAAAAAAATTGACAGGGTACCTTTCCACCACCAGCGGTATTTGTGTGTTGGGGATGGCGTGGCAAGTGATGTTGTTCCTCTTAGCCCCCCCGCCCCCCTCCTTTTTTTGATGATAAGGATGGGGGGCCCGGACTTCAAAGCGGCGAGAACGCACCTCCCATCTCGATATGGAAATATGGCGCCTTATTTACATGAATGCAAGGAAAACAGCCTAGAACCATTCGCTGCCCTCCTCCATCCGTCCGTGTCTCCCTTACACGCACAAAAAAGAAAATATTTAAAAAATACGCTCCGCCTACCTCATGTTCGTGTTTCCAAGCTTCCAAATCAAAGACGGTGATGCTTATCGCCATTGGCGCGGATTTTAAATTCATAGTACGACACTTTCGAGGGGTCAAGTATATAGAATATGGCGCAATATTTTTTTATATTTTTTTACAGTGTTTGTGCTAAATAATATTTCAAATTAAGGTGGTGGGCAATATGGCGGCCGCTTGCTTGGAGCTAGGAAGCGGGACGACAAGTCCTGGCGCGTCTTCGATGGAGGTGCACATTTTTTTGAGGATTTTAAACTAGACTTGTTCCACCGTGAGCTTTAATATTTTAACTTTCATTCAAACTTTTTCTCCCACGTCGATTGGGAATATGCAGCGCATGTCTTTATTAGAGTATTCTTTATCTTTTTTCTCCCAAAAATAATATTAATAGTTTTTCAGTTGTCTGTGTGTGTTATTAAGATGCAGTTGCTTCTTATATATATATATATATATATATAATTTATCTTACTCGTTAATCATCGATATGTGACACACTTGCCCCTATTTCCACATGTGTTGTTCCAAATCCCAAACATTATTTACAGATAACTTTTTTCGCACCAAAATTGTGAATCCAATTGACATTAAAAAAAATGACTTCAGCTTTTTAAAAAAAAAATTCACCCATTTTTTTTTTATAAGCTTACTTTTAGGATTAATTTCTTTAGTAGTTATAAGTTCATTTTTTTCCAATTTCTTAAACATGGCATCATTTACATTAAATAAAATAGGAGTACTGGTGCAAAGAGTTGTTTTGGGTCAAGCGCTTTCTTTTTTAATGTCTACGACAGGCCTTTGGACAACCTTTCTTGTGAACGATTCGGTAAGCTATCCAATTTTCCAGTCGTTAACATCATATCTTTCTATTTTTGTGGTTTATTTTCCACTTTTTATTATTCTTAATATTAAATACAGAAAACGTAGGTTTTCAAATTTTTCCTTTTTTTCTCGCTGGTGGAAATATGCCATCCTTGGCTTGATTGATTTGGAAGCGAATTATGCGGTTATTTCCGCATATAATTATACAAATCTCGCATCAGTGCAGTTGTTGAATTGTTTTACTTTGCCATCCGTTTTGGTTTTGAGCTATTTTATACTGCGTATGAAGTTTGCTCTTACTCATATTCTTGGATGCGTCATTGCTATTGGCGGCTTAGCCTTGCTTGTTGTGTTAGATGCCGATGGTCGTTCTTATTCGAGTGGTGGGAGTCATCAGGTTATCGGCGATCTACTATGTCTTTTAGGCTCCTTTTTCTATGCCTTAAACAACGTTCTTACTGAATGGTTTATTAAACGACTAAAACCACATTCAGAAATTTTGAGTGAGCCTTCATCAATGACGCCCCAAAACGAATCCGATCCACTTCAGAATGATCTAGAGAATTCGTGTCAAGCCGTGGAGGAGTCTCAGCATCAAGAGTCCACTGCTCAGAATGAAAACGAAAAGCTTCCTAATGTCCCTGTATTTGTTCCTGTTGTCGAATATCTTGCCATAATGTCCCTTTTCGCGTTGCTATTCTCCATTACACAATTCTTTGCAATTGAGTGGAAGGATTTTAAACAAACAAGGGGAAATTGGAGAGGTGATGATTACGTTTACCAGGTTATGTTTGGCATCACTATGCTCTGTGTTTACACTGCTATGCCCTCTCTTTTCATACTTACAAGCGCAGCTTTTGCGAATCTTTCTCTTCTCAGTGCGGGGATATATGCAATCATATGGAATAGTTCCATGTTTCATATCTATCCGACTGCCTTTTTCATGCTCTCTTACATTATTATATTTCTAGGAACAGTTCTGTATAATATGACTGATATATTTCATCTCACTTTTTCGAAAAAATGGAACTATCCGTGTGGAAATGTGCCTATATCTGATAAGAAGATAAATAATAATCACGAATAAATATGTTTATAACTATAAAATTTTTATAATAAGTTAAACTGTTTTTCGACTTTATAGACGGTTGGAGTTGAAACTTTATATTTTAATTAATAAAATTAAGTTCTGACGCGTTTTTTTAATTATAACATTTTTTTTTAACTATGAAAAAAAAACGTCATTTTTCCCCTTGCCGCAGATTTTTTTTTACTGCCTCTAAATGGATTACGACATAGTCCCTAACCCTATTTTCTTTATATTAGGAAGCACAGGTACTGGAAAATCATCATTTGCAGTTGAATTAGCCACATTTTTTAAAGATAAGCATATATATGAAAATGTAGTCATAATTAACTGTGATACTATGCAGTTTTACAGGGATCTCCCAATCGCTACAAATAAGACACAGCCTAGCGACATGGGAAAAATAGCACATACATTTTTAGGATTTCTTGACCCTCACGATTCATATCTATTCGATCCCGTAAGAGCATTTTTCAGTAGTGAATCAATCGATTCTATGCCTGTTCAAAACGCACCCAATGCACGTTTCGATATTCGGTGTTATGTCGACAAGGTCACAGAGTTTATAAATCAGTACTTTGAAATGTACAATAATTCGGCGATTATTATTTGCGGAGGAACATGTTATTACGCTCAATCTATTTTATTTGATAATACCCTTGTCTCCGAGGACAGCAACGAAATCTCAAGTACACTGTCTGTCGAAGATAGTGCAGGAGACGATCTATGGGATATATTAAATCAAATTGACCCACAAAGCGCTTCTCGTTATCACCCCAACGATAAGCGTCGATTAAGGCGTCTAATAGAAATTTATCAAAAAACAAAAAATCTACCATCCAATGTTTATTCTTCAAAAAAAGTTAGACTTCGCTTTCCCAGGGAAAGGACATTCGTTCTCTGCCTCTGGCTGCCGAGGGGGGAATTATATGAATCCCTCAATGCAAGGGTTGATGTTATGGTCGATAAAGGTTTGCTTTCAGAAGTGGAGGGGTTTCAAAAACTAAATGTTGAGAAAAATCCCCAAACAAGCATAATGGAAGCTATAGGATTAAAAGAATTCAATGACATTTTTGCCAATAAAGATAGAAACACTGAGGAATTTCAGAGTTCTGTACAGTCCGCGATTGAGCAGGTAAAATCGAATACACGAAGATATGCTAGACAGCAAGAGAGATGGCTGCATAATCGAATTCAAACATGCTTACTTTACTTGAAGGATGATTTCATTTCTCATCATTTTATGAGGATTCATTCTTCTAAGTTTAAGCAATTTGGTGATGTTGAGACATTAACGCACGCACTTTTTTCGAAAGAGGCAGGGAAAATAGATTACATTGATTATCTTTATAATATTACACTCGAGCCGAAGAGACCTGTATCGCAGGAGGTCTGCACCGTTTGTAATACAATAGTATATGGAAGGGGTCAGATGGAATCACATATGCTTAGCAAACAACATCGTGCGGCTGTAAAACGGAGGAAGATTGAAATTAAGTTTAAGGAAGCGTTTGGTAGGGATCTACCACCTCCAAAGCGTAAAAAATCTAGTTAACTGCTGAATATTTCGAATATATATATATATATATAATGTTTTTTCTCTGTGTGGGTTGCCTTGTGTGATTTTCTCATGCTTTCTATGAGCATATATTGCCTATCTATTCCCTCTTTCCTAGATTTTATTCATCACATAGTTTTATTTTTTGTTTGACCATTTCAATAGCTGCCTATTCTTTATGGACCAAATATATATTTCCTTGGGTTCTTTATTGACAATGGCGGTGGCCGTTGTATTTTTAGGGTCTTATCGATTCCGAAAATTTTTGCATCAAAACCGGCAATCAGAAATTCTCGAATCATCAGACGCTATTTCCATGCCTATCAAAGGCTCTGTAACCTTGTTGACTTTGTATGTTCTTATCCGTCTAATTCCAAAAGAATACTTTATCATGTTGATTTCTTTCGGCATCCACACACTAGGCGTTATCACATTGAAAGGGTTCATAAGCACGTACTGGAATTGGAGTGTTCTTGTATACATATTTTCTATTTTGATTGGGGTGTTTAGCTTTTGGTGGGGAAGCTGGATTTCAAATAATATCTTGGCAATTATATTAGGAATTACCTCTATCGAATCGTTAGTATGTGATAATTTTTTTACCTCCTTCATTTTGCTCATTGGCCTTTTTTTCTATGACATTTTTTGGGTCTTTGGGTCGGATGCTATGATCACCGTTGCGACAGGAATAGATGGGCCTATTAAGTTAGTCTTCCCGGCCACCTTCTTTGGTAACCACAGTCGGAGGAATCTGCTAGGGCTTGGCGATTTGGTTATTCCAGGCCTTTTTATTGCTCAATTATTAGTCTTTTCCCGTGATTTTGTCAAACGAGGGGATTTTTACTTCAATATTGGAATGATTGCTTATTTTCTCTCTCTCGTGAATACAATGATTGTTATGGTATATTTCCAACACGGACAACCGGCTCTCTTATTTATTGTACCATGGCTTTTGATCACATTTTGTGTGTCTCTCTGGTACAAAGGAGACATAAATGCAGCACGAATATTCAGCTTGCATAACCTCGATTTGAAACAGGAAGAAAAATGCAAAATTAGTAGTTCCACACCAGAGAAAGGTTCTCTGAAGGAGTCATGCGCAACATGTAGGGATCTTCCTACACAAAACCGAGGGGGGAAATTTAATACGGTAGTGGAGAATGGGAAAAAAAAAACGAAGAAGAACAATTGACTAGGACGATGGACATTTATTAAAGCCATGATACACAGAAATTATATCAGACCTATCACTTCACCTGGTGGAATAAAGTATGATGTGTTCGGTTAACAAATAATTGTTTCATTCATATGGGAAGAGCACAAACACGAATTAAGCGGAGCGTATTTTTTAAATATTTTCTTTTTTGTGCGTGTAAGGGAGACACGGACGGATGGAGGAGGGCAGCGAATGGTTCTAGGCTGTTTTCCTTGCATTCATGTAAATACGGCGCCATATTTACATATCGAGATGGGAAGTGCGTTCCCGCCCTTTTTCGGCCCGCGCCCTCTATTGCTCATTTCATGCGGGGGCTGCCGAGACGGCCCCAGACCTATTTACGCCTCGTGAGTGTAAACTCTGACATACATGATTATATATATTTATATGTATTTGCATATATGGTCCTCATGAAAGTTTCTCTACAATAATAAATATGATTGATACATTTGTTGTAATTTTAATTTAACTATTTATGTTTCTAAGAGGAACAGACTTATAATAGGTATCCTTACCACGGAAAAATAATTTTATGAGTTTGCTGCTTTATTATTAGACATTACCGTGTTCAAACATTCCTTATTTTATTCTTTCCCTTTTCTTTCTATCGTATGTTAATAGTTTTTTTTTTTTTTGCTACTTGGATTAAGCTTAGAAACCGCATTTTAATCTCATATGCTACGTAGTTCATTTATACGCTACTCCAATGTTGCGGGGAGTAAAGCTGCACTTCAAGTTTTAAAAAATGTCACCGGACAATATGTTCCAAAGAAGCCCGAGTTTAAGATCAAGTATTATACAGGAATGGCTTATGAGGGTCTTCGCCATGTATACCATGGGTTTCGATTATTATTTATTAATATTCGTCTTGCGTGGAAATACCATCGCCAATTAAAAAAAGGTCTCGCTCTTACAAGACGCGAGCGTATACTTCTGGAAGACTCGACAAAAGATATTTTAAGGTTGGTACCATTTAGCTTCTTTATAGTTGTTCCATTTGCCGAGTTGCTTCTTCCCGTTGCTTTGAAGATGTTCCCAGGTTTGATTCCTTCAACTTTTGAAACCGAATCGCAGGGCCGCAATCGAGGGTTCCGAGACTCCATGAAAACCTTGCGAGCGCGCCAACGTGTAATGGATTATGTTTCCTCAACCGCCTTAACAACGTTCAGCCCAGAGGAGCAAGAGGTTATTCGACGTAGTGCCTTAGGAGATACAATCACCCCAAAGGATATTCGCCTCGTCAGGTATTATTTCGACCGTGATGGTCCATTTAGCGTCTATAGAGTTCCCGACCATATTGCGATGGGTCTTGGCCGCATCTGCAACGTTTTCAAATGGTATCACTCTTTGTTTCCTGCTGCCTTAGTTGCACCCCTAATTCGTCGTCGTGTTATTCGCCATTACCAGAAGATACGTGAGGACGACCGTATGCTTCGAATTGAAGGCCTAGATCTCCTTACCATGGAGGAGCTGATCAAGGCTAACAAAACCCGCGGGATGCGGTGGACGGAAACCAAGGATACCCTCCTAGTTCAACTTGAGTGGTGGGTCTCCCTTGCACATGATCCGAATGTGCCATTCAATACGCTTTTTTGGATTAAGCCAACTCGCTATAAGTTGAGTAAGTCGATGAATAGCCTTCCTGTTGAACAGCGGCGACAGCTGCTTGGGATTCAGAACCTGCCCGAGAGTTTGCGATCGAGCTTAGAGGCCCTCTGTGAAACCGTTGATACGGTCGCAAAAATTGAAGAACAGCGTGAGAGCGCCGATAAGATTGTGCAGAGGATTGTGGAGATAATTGACTCTTCCAAGCAGCCTGGGATTGATATGTCGTTACAGGGTGTGCAGGCCGCAGTAGGTGCCTATTTAACTGAAGAGAATATTGTGACAATGTTTAAAAAGCTAAAGGAAAACAAGCTAGAGGAGGAGCTTATCTTGGTTTCGGACGTTATTGAATGGATCGGAAAAGAGACGCATAATTCCAGCCATGTGGTCTCTACCCTTTTTGACGCCTTTGATTACGGCGCAGGTTCAAAACCAATAACCCAAGAGGTACTGGTTGGAATCGGGGCGCGTTGTCGAGAGGCAACGCAGAAGGACCAGTTGCCGAAGCCACAAGCAAAGGAAGCATCCGGGAAGGAATAAAATTTGGTGAGGACTCTTATTTGTAGTTGAGGAGAGTCTAGTATTGAGGAGTTTCAATACTATTTGATTGACATGATTTCGCTAGTGTTTGTATAACATTTTTATTTTCGGGTGTTTAAGAAAGGTGGTATGTAGGATGTATACATAACAGGGTAAGCTATACAACCTTCTATTGGGTTTAGTGCTTAAGATTTGTACTAAAAACTAAACACTATATTAACGCTAATAACCTTCATTTTATACTCTTGTACTATGCCAACATGAGTAAGGAATTCGACCCCGAACTCTGACTTTCAGAAGGCTGTCCCAAAACAACAAGAACATATAGGACACTTCTTTATATATATCCCAATAAGTACAACAGTGACTGACTATAGAACAATGCCGAGAGTTAGGAGACGGAACCAAGGGGCACTACTTGTCTCCGTGTTTTTCGTTTAATTGCCTTTATATTAGAGCTAATTGATGACACTATCTGTATTTCTGATTAAATATGATCACGCGCGTTGGGAGAAATTTGTCGCGTTTTAAACATTGCTTTCTATTCCCCTCTCTCACCATTTATAGTGATGTTATTGATATTTATAATTGTGTAGCAAACTAAAGTGAATAGAGGTAACAACTAATTATCTATCTTTGCTCCAGTTGTGATAGCATGACGTAACATTTTATCCTCCTTCTTGCAGTATTTCTTATTGCTATCTTTGCCCGCTATATATCTTTGTATCCTTCTACAATCTTTATAGTAAGTATAATCTTTATGCTCCGAGAACGTGAAGGATATTTTAAAATACTTTGGCGCAATAAATGCAAAAAATGCATAAATAATCGTCATCAATGAATGACAGATACACGAGGTAATATTGTTCATGGTCCCTAGAGTTTAAATATAGTTTACTATTATTGAAAATTCATTTTCTCAAAACATTTAGGTCCTTCTCTCAGTAGGCAAATGCCTTTATAGCGGCAAAATCGGTTTCTTACCCCTTTCGAATACTGATATTGGAGTTTTATAGGCTACTTCCATCTTTTAATATAGCTTCAACCACCATTTCAAGCGATTTAGTTTCCCTTTATTCATCCTGCTCGATTTACCTTGTGTTGGCGTTTGGTTGGAGGTGGAGAAATTTGGGAAAATATTATTCTGCAACTGTTTATTCACTCCCTCTGAGGTTCTGACAAACCAATTATCTAGCCTGGTTCTTTTATAAGGAATCCTCAGCATTGAATCACAGGGAACTAGTTTCATCTGTTCCATACTTTTGGCTTCTCTTTATTGTTCTCTCCGATTTTTTCCCCGATTTCCATCATTTTTGTGAATTTTGTAAGTGCTTATTATTGTTCTGCTGCCTTCATATTATTATAATAATAGAATGCAATGCCACTCTTGGATTGGACGAACAATGCGCCCAATGAAATCCCTTCGATGGATTATGATGCAGAATATGCTTCACTGGTTGAAAAAAGTGCTACTATTCTACAACTTATGCATGGACGTCGTGCAGGTCTCTCTGACTTTATAGATGTGGAAAAGAGAGCTTCTACACTCATTGATCACGTACCTTTAAACTCAAATATCCAGATATTCCCTTCTCAAAGTGACAAAACCAAGTGTCATTATTTTGGGGAAGGTCAATTAAATTTGACATCAGACATTCCGAAAACGCGAAGAGATGCATACACTCAGACTTTGTCACCCCAAGAAAACGCATCTGAAAATTCTTATCAGCCGGATTATGATAGGCTTGAGGCACAGAAAAGTGCCTTTGTGGCTCAGCTATGTGAGCTCTACACGCTACTTCATGTTGTATTCGCGTAGATGCAAACTATATCAGTGTCTATTTGTCAACGGGTTCGATTATGCTTCAAACATCCATCCAGATGTATCACATCCACCCCTTCCCTTCTTTTTCTCTTCTGTTTTTTCTTCTCAAATCAGAAACTTTTTTTTTAGGGGGGGGGAGGGGAGAGGTCATTATTTACTTTTAATATATCTTTACTGCTACACAAATAAACCCACGTAATGAGGATAAAGGAAAAGGTGCGAAAAACTAAAGAAGCGAGGAGTGTCTGAAGCGTCACTGAGGGAAAGAAGTGCTTCAGTAACTGATGACCCTACTTTCATCCTTTTCTTTAGTAGACAGTATCATATTTTCTCTACAATTCAATTTCAACAGTAGAAAAATCACCCTAACTAAGCTTATGAAATAAATTTGTGTATTTTAATCAACCCTAAAATTCCTTTTTTCATTCCTTATTGTATTCCCTTCTTTTCATATGACTACTATTTGCTTTTACAGTGCTAAAGAAAAACGAAACCAGATGAAACCAATTTCCATTAAACATATTTTCGGATTGGATTCAGACTTGAAGTGCAACTTGGCTACACCACGTAGTATTTTTAAGCAGCGCACATCAAAAATTGACAGTGGTTATCCCGTTCAGAAGGCAGAGAAAATTCAAAACTATTTTCACAACGCTCGAGCTTTTCGAGAAGATTTTTGACTGCCTGGTATATGAAGAATCCTTTACGGTCGAGCCAGTTCACAAGTTACGCCATCCTCTCATCTTTTACTATGGCCATACAGCCTGCTTTTACATAAACAAGCTCTGTGTAGCTGTTATTTCGCCCCATATCAACCCTAGATTTGAAGGGATGTTTGCTGTTGGGATTGACGAGATGAGCTGGGATGATTTTAATACCGCGCATTACGACTGACCAAGCGTGAAAGAGGTCCGCGACTATCGCCTGAAGGTGTGTGACTACCTCGAAGAGTTGATGCGGAGTGGGAAGTTTAATCTCAGCCTGCCGCTCACCTTCTCGGATAGCGTCGCGAATGAGTCTAACGCGTTTTGGTGGGTGATGCTCATGCGCACCAAGCATGAGCGGATTCACATCGAAACCGCCAGCGTCCACGTCCGGGAGCTTCCCATCGGCTTCGTCAACCCGTCCACCGCGTCCTTTTGGGTTCGATGCCCCCATGGCGGGGCGGAGGCACCTACGAATGAATTGGTCCAGATTTCCGGCGGCCGCGTGCAGTTTGGCCGCCCGCCGTCGTCCGCGGTCTACCAGTGGGATCAGGACTACTCAGGGGGCTCGAACTGGGTCGAGGTGGCTCCTTTTAAGGCGAGCAAGTACCTCGTCTCGAACGCCGAGTTCCTCACGTTTATGCAGGCCTCTGGCTACACTACCCCGCGATACTGGGATGAGGAGGGGTGGAAATGGGTGCAGTGGAAGAAGCCAGACCACCCGTGGCTTTGGGTGCCCGACGAGAAACGCCCGGGTGGGTGCGCGCTTCGTCTGCAGACGGAGGTGATCGACCTACCGTGGGATTGGCCCTGTGAACGCAACAACCTGGAGGCTCACGCGTTTTGCAAATTCAAGAGCGAGGTGATTGGCGAAAATGTGCGCCTGCTCACGGAGGAGGAGTGGACGTTGCTCTACGATCGCTATATTCAGAAGGACCAGATCGAATGGGGAGGGGCGCCGGCGCCCGGCAACGTCAATCTTGAGCACTACCAGAGCAGTTGCCCTGTTAACCAATTCCGGCATGGAGACTTGTATGATGTGGTTGGTAATGGTTGGCAGCACTGTTGTACGCCAGTTTACCCACTCAAGGGGTTCGAGGTGCACCCCTTCTACGATGACTTCTCCGTCCCCACGCTTGACGGCCTTCATGCGAACATGAAGGGCGGGACATGGGTGACCCCAGGGAATGTGGCCACTCGTGACGCGCGTTTCGCTTTTCGGCGGCACTTTTTCCAATACATTGGCGTGCGCTACGTAGAGGGCATTGAGGTCGAACTGTCGAAGTACCTGCGCGGTCCCCTTGGCCTGGATCCGGAGGTTGATATAATTACTGACATGTGTTATCGGGATTACTTCACAGGAATCCCGAACGGCTGCTTGAGAATCGCTGAGGTTGCACTTCAATCCTTAAAAAAACACGCCAGGGTTCCTCCAACCCGTGCTATGGATTTGGCCTGTAGCTCGCGCCGCGTCTCGTTTGAACTCACGCAGACGTTTCCAGAGGTCATAGGTGTGGATCGCAGCGCGCGCCGTCTCATCCCCGCGTTTGCAATTTCTGAGAGAGGTAAGTGCTCGTACAGTGTGGTGAACCCGACTTCGGGCGAACAGCGGGGGTATGAGGTTGAGGCTGACACCTACCTATGGGGCCCTACTCGTTCGCGAACCACCTTCTTCCAAGCTGATTTCACCGAACTTCACACCCATCTGGATAATTTTTCGCTTATTGTTTGTTGGAACTGCCTCGAACAAAGTTATCTTCCATCGGCGGTCCCAAGCCACCTTCTCCGTCCCCTGCAAAAGGGTGGGATCCTAGTGATCGGCGGGGATTATAATTGGAAGCATATCAAGTATTCTCTCACCGATAAGAAGGAAAATGATGGAGACACTAATACTACAGATCCATTCGTGAGTTGCAAAGGAAGCAGCAAAGATAAAATTTATGAGCTTCTGGGTGGCTCCGCGACTGTTGATCTTGTAGGTGAGGCGGCCAGCATCCCTGTTGTGTTCCCTCGGAATGATAACATGGCTGAAGTCCTGATCGTTCATCTCGAGGTCTATCTAAAGAAATGATTCTAAGTGCACATATTCTATTCTGTAGCCTATTCTATGGAGTGATATTTTCTATAATAGTACCTAAAGAGATCCCCCCCCTCGCCCCTGGTAGTGGCTCTGATTGACACAGGATCGTACATTTGCACAATACAAATAACCAAAGGGTAGTGGTATGATAAAACGTGATCGCAATTCCACTTTTTTCCCTTTGACCTCCCTGTTGCATCCAATTTTCTGTCACCAGATGACAAAAATGACACACCTATTCAGATTTTCTTCTTAAATATGCCAGTTGAGTATCGGTAGTGTTCTAGAACATCTTTTTATAAAGCTTTTTACCTTTTTGCATGTATACGCTTTGAGAATTCATCTAATTTTCAACTTTGTAAGGGTATTTGAACCCAGTGTTTGGCTGTCTCTCAGTCGGCGTTGTCCGATTAACCAAGGTCGTCTTCCTAAAGCCTTAAGCTCTAGTGCAGTTGAGTTGCTAGTGACGTTTTTGGAGAAGAATCTAATAGCAGCCCCCCCCCACTTTTCCATGAGAAAGGGTCATTAATCTATAGGATTGTGCTGAAATGCACAGTGATAGTTTCCCTATTAAGGGGTAATTTCATCAAGCATAACAATTATTGTCGTAAAATTTGGGAAAATATTTTACGCCATACATATATATATATATGTAGATATTTATTTTTTTTCTTAACTTTTCACCTTTCTAAATATATTTAATGTTATTATGTTTGCTAGCTTATTTATTTATAAAAATAGGTTTCTAATTTCAGAAAGTATAAGTTAGGCCGTTCTATTTGATTATGCGAATTTTTTTTTGAGAATATTTTAATGATGTAAAATATATCGATTTCTAATATTTAGTTGAAATGTATGGAGGATAACTGAGCCAGCTATTTTTGCTCAGCTCGGTATTACGAAAATCGTAAATCACAGCCCCAAAAATTCCTAGTATCTAATTTCCAAGCATAAAGGTCCAGATATGGTATTTCCCCCCCTTATCTTGAATTGAATGACTTTGACACTATTCTAGCCTTATTTGATGGGTATAATACCCTATCAACACTAATAGATTTTTATCAATTTGAAAGAATAAGATTTTATGCGAAAATTTTAATGTGTTTCTTACTATTATTTATTGCTTCCATTTTGACAACCTTGAAGGATTTGTCGATCGTCTTGTCCATAGTGCGTATATTCCTATATATATATATATATATATAGATAGATAGATAGATAGATACAGATATAGTAAAGGTGAGCCTAAAGATAGCGTCGTGTCCCCCCTGATGGGTATCCTCGGTCGCTTCCCTCCCCGAGCCTCGTCCGCGTCGTCGCTCGCCCTGTTCGTGTCCGCGGGGCGGCGGGGGCCGTTCGCGCGCGCGTGGCAGGACTCGGGGCCCCTCCCCCGCACGGCCGGGGGGGGGTACGTCCAACGGCGCGGCCTCCACCCGCCGGCCGGGCGGCCCGACGACCCCCC
>MJCC01000002.1:219049-234163 GCA_001766655.1 Phytomonas francai
GGGGGGGGAGGGTGAGAAAAGGGGGGAGGGCATCAAAGAGGAAAAGGTGTTTAGAGTATTTGAATGCCTTTTTTTCTGTATGACCTTCTCGACTCCCGCACGGTGTACCCCTGTAGCTCACGGGGATCGGAAAGACGGTTCCTTTGTTTTTTAGGTCTGTTTTGTTTTGTTTTTTATATATACATCTATGTGCAATTTTTCTATAAAGTAGAACGTTTCCAGCTATTTGTGTGATGTTCTATTTATATCTTTTCCAAGGTTATCTACTCGATCTTCAGACACTCGATGCAGGGGAAAGATCTTCAAGGTGTACGTATTTTAATCGGATGGCACATAGTTCTCATTAGCGTTCTGTGTAAGCGCCGCACAACAGAGCTGATGTTCTATAGGTGTGATTCCCCCGAAATTTTATATTGTACACGTTTTCCATGCAGATACGCGCACGCATACTCCCTTTCAATGTATATACATATGAGCACTTCAGCTTAGCTATTAAACATGAAGGATATGCCTTCACGCCAGGGAGCCGAAGGTAAGGAGGGAATATTGAATGTATGCACCTTTACTTAGTTTCCATGTTACATCTTTGCACACTCTCCATTATTTTTAAGTATTTCATTTCTCAAAAATGGCTTTCCCTTTTTTTTTAAAAAATTTCTGTACAGATCTTATTTCAATAGGTTATTGTCTGTGCGTGTGGGATTACTGATCTAGACGTATACCGATATAGGAGAGAGCTGTAGGAAGGTTCTCATTTTTTTACCCTTCATTCGTTTTCGTACAACCCTCAGAAGGCGCTGTACGGTTTTTCTTTCTATTTTTTATTTTTATTTTTGCCGCACTTCATCGTTGTGTGAGAAGTGGGGTGGAGCTGTGTTCGATTCCTCCAATGTCCGACGCGCAGCCAGGGATCATTTGCAATATCCCGCGGGCCGCCTCGCGGCGGCGGCGAAGCACCTCGCACCGGGGCTCGGCCGCGCAGGCGCTCGCGCGCGGCCGTCCGGGCGCGCGCCCGCTTTCCGCGGACTTCTCGGAGCGGCTGGCCTTCCTCAACACCGCCCTGACCTCCATCTCGGGGCTCGCCCTCCGAAGGCTCTTCGCGCCCATCCTCCGGCTTCGCTATCGCGTGCGCAGGCGGGAGAGGGCGACGGCGGCGCGGCTGCCGGCGGGGGGCCGCGCGGCGGCCGTCGGGGCCGCCGTCCAGCAGCTCGGCAAGGCGCTCGTGGAGGCCTCGCGCGAGCTCGTCGGCGGGGCCGCGCCCCTCCCGCTTGAGGCCGCGGACCTCGCCGAGCTCGACGGCCTGCTGCGGGGCCGCGCGGGGCTGCGGAGCATGGGGCCGGGCGGGGTGCTCTCCTACCCCGCCGAGCCCCCGGAGGCCGCCTTCGTGGACGTGGTCCTGCGGGGGGCCGTGCAGGTCTCGTACTACCACCCCGACCTCCCGCCCTCCCAGCTCACGGCCCGCCGGCGCTTCCTGACCTCGCGCGAGGCGGCGTTTCCGCTCGTCGGGGGGAACGCGTCGGTGGCGGAGGTGATGCGGGGGGGCAGCCCCGCCGGCGCCTTTTCCATCGCCGGCACCGACTGCGGGCCCGAAAACGACGCGGGGTCGGCGATGAACCTGACGACGACGATCCAGCGATCCTTGGGGCGCGTGAGCCGCCCCTGCGGGCAGCCCACTTTGCAGCTCCTCCGCCGAGAGGTGCTCCGCGGCCCGCGCGTTCTGGGGGTGGCGGAGGCGCTCGGCCTGGCCCCTTGCAAACACGTCAGTTGCGTGGTGGTCGGCAACCCCAATGGCCCTGGCGGGGGCGCGGATCTTTCGGCGGACGGCACCAACACGATGGGTGGCGAGTTTTCGAGCTACACCGACGTCGTCCGCTTCCGCCTCCTCGACGTGCACGAGGCCCTGCTTACCCTTGCCAAGCGCAAACAGGCGGCCGAGCAGGAGTCGGGCTTCACCTCAACGGCCGGGCAACAATGGACGTTAGCCAGTTTTCTCGTGGCTGCCCGTACCAAGGCCCTGACGACCCACTACCCCCTGAATGAGCTCTTTTTGCGTCAAAGCTGGCTTCTGCAGGACACCCCTGCTTCCATGATTCAAAATTTAATTCCGTGCTTACGGCCCCGAGTCTACTTACCGGGTGAGGTGATCGCATGCCCGCACAGCCATCGCACGCGCGGGGTGCGCCAGATCTGCTTTCTGCGGCGTGGCCGCATCCTCGTCGTGGAGGCCTCCCCCCCCCCCTTCCCCTCCTCTCCGGCCTCAACGGAGGCCACGGCGGCGCGTCCGGGCCGGTTTTCCGACGCGCATCGGCTGGTCTGCGGCTGCCCCGAGGACGGCCGGCGCGCGCGGGAGGCGGGGCGGGTGCTGGAGGTCCTCGAGCCCGGCGCGCTCTTCGGCGAGCTCGCCCTGCTCTTCGGCGAGCCCCGGACGCACGCGCTGGTGGCCGACGCCGCCTGCGACCTCTGGTGCCTGCCGCGGCCGGACTTCCTGGCCGCGACCCGCCACGACGCCGCGCTGCGGCAGCGGCACCTCGCGAAGGCCTCGGTGCTCCGCCGGCGGTGGCTGGACGAGAAGCGGCTGACGCCGTCCCTCGCGGCCCACCTCCGCGCGCGCTCGGAGCTCTTCCGAGGCCTCGGCGACACGGCGCTGCGGCTCGTGCAGGAGCGGCTGGAGCCGGTCTTCTTCTCCTCCGGCGCGATCGTCGCGAGCACGTCGGAGCGGTGCGCCGGGATGTTCTTCATCACGCGCGGCCGGCTGAGCGGCCTCGACGGCGGCGCGGCCACCTACGGCCCCGGCGACCTCATCGGCGAGAGCTGCCTGATTCCGCACCGCTGGCCCTTCGCGCTCGCCGCCAGGACCATCCTCGAGTGCTGGTGGCTCCGACGCGAGGACCTGCTCGACGCGCTGGAGCGGATGGAGATCTTGCACATGCTCTCCGGCCGCGCCGACGGCCAGGTCTTCGCGTACATGAAGCATCTCTTCCGACCACCGGTCCCGGAGGTCGGGACGAACGCGCTGGGACAGCAGTGCATGCCGATCGTCGAGGCGGCTCCGGGCAGCTGCGGCTACGTGGCGTACGCGAAGCGCCTGGCAGAGGTGCAGCTCAAAGCCCTTTGCTTCCTTCATGGGGGCCATATCAAGCTTGCGGATATTTTATACGCTACGATACCCAAAGAGAGGGGACGAAGCACCGACACGGGCTATCTGGATGATGACACCATCGCGCATCGATACCTTATATCCAAATTGAAGCACACACATGCCGCGACTCATGACGGGGAGGCCGTGGACGTGTACCCGATTTCTGATGCGGTGGCTTCGAGTATTGAGCAACACCAAGTGAACTCTGTGAGATTTCTTAAGTCGATCAGTGCCTCATTGAAGCGTCGAGTCCCACAACTCTCGGCTGTCATCGACAGGTGCATCCGTGAGCGTGAGGAGCAGTCCTACGGAAGTAATTTATTGCTAACCAAACCCCAGAACTACAGCAAAGGTGCCAGTTCAAGGGCGTCCTCGGGATATACCCAGATATCGAGTCGCTCACGACCCTCGAACCGGCGAAACGCACACTACCATACCAATACTGGTTTTGGAGCCTTTTTGCTACAGGTGGGCGCTAACACTGCCCCATCGCACAGGCCCCATCCACCACGTCGTCCACCTTCCTCCTCAAATCCCAGTCCGGGTGGGCTTTCCCAACCCAATCACCCACAGTCTTCTTTAAGCGCGGGGGAGCGCCTTACGACTCCTCAGCGGAGTCGCCGCAATGTGGCGCGCGTGCGCGATCAGGGAGCTGGCAAAGGTGCCTCCCTTCCACCCTTGCTGCAGAAGTACCTTAATATGCTCAGCGAACGCGACAGGACTATCGAGGCTGAGAAAATCAAAAGTGGATGGGAGCACAACCAACCTCAAAAACAGTTGACTCAAGGCGAGGCCTACACGAGCACTCCGTTCGAGTCGTCGTCTATCCGAAATCCTTTGACTCAGAGTAAGGTTGACGGAAGCCCAGCTGACGCCGCGACAACGATAGTCGCAGCGCACGACAACGCCCTACAGCCATATTTGGCCCGACTTCCCCCTGTACACTTATTCTTGATGGCTGATAAACCGAAAGCGGTCCTCAACATGGAAGAGGCGTTGTCCATTGGCTATGTTCTGCAGTTACCGAGCATCGATAACATCCAGTGCTGTGTATCGTTGGTTGATCCCGACGTATCCATTTGCCCACTTGCGCATCGTGCTCGTCTGCGGACCATGGCGATGACCCCTAATGACCGTTTTCACAAGCATAACTTTTACTTTGCGGCTGCCTGTTTCGAAGAGGATGTCAATAGACTTGGCGTTAGCTCATCGGAAAATCCAGAAGCAAATTTAGAAAGGGATCGAACGTTGAAGTTATTAACGATGTTACGTGCCGATGCCTTATCCCACTTGTCCACCGAGACGCAGACGAAGAGATCCCCCAACGAGGAGGAAACTTTACAAGAGGATGAGGAGGATTTGATAGCAGCAGACCGATCTAGTAGCCAGTTGCTCAGCGAGGCTAGGATGACCTTATCGTCACCCTCCCCAAGAGTAGTACCTGTACCGAGCGTTTCTGAGAGTGCTGATAAAAAGAGGGAGTCCCTCTTGCATTTGTTGGGCCAAAATCCGGATAAGATGATAGGCGTTCTAAATAAAAAACACCAGCTCCCACCACCCGGTGCACCAGGTATCAAGCGGGAGCTCAGTCCTTCACTCGTGCAGTCAAAAGCAAAGGGGGGGTCGTCTGCCATGTCAAGCCATCAGACCTCAGTCCTGGACCGGCTGCTGGCGGCGGTCTCCACAGATCGGGTGGCCAATGACCCCCACCAGCTCGCTCCCGGTTCAGAACCTCGCAGGGATCCTTCGGTGTCGTTTTCGAAATCCGCTACTGTGTCTGCTCCCAACATCTCGGCCTCAAACATGAGTCCCTCCACCTTGGTTGAACAGAACCTGCAGGAGACCTACGATCCTCCTCTACATATCTCTTTGAAAAGTCCGAATTCTTCCTTTGCAAGGAGATTCTCTGAATCGAACGCTGCACTTTTGAATGGCATCGCTTTCAAAGACCATTTTCAGAAGCGTGAGCCCTTGCATGTTGTGGACCACTATGGTTTGCTTAACGACTCCAATACGGTCAGCCTCGAAGCGGATAAGGACTCGTTACACATGCCGAGCCACAGAAACTCGATCAGCTTCGGCTTGAAGGGGTCATTTTGCGGGCATTCCAGTTTGGATTTCATCCACTCCTCCTTGCTGATGCACCCCTCGGGGGCCCTCGCGGACACCCGTGGGCCAGTGCTGAGTCCAAAGGGAAGAGAGGCGGCGGGACTTGACCCAAGGGACTTTGTGATGCCAGACGTGGACGACGCAGCGGTCATCGTGTCCTCCATCCAGCGCGATATCGAGGCCATGAACGCGGTCGCGAAGGAGCAGGCCTACGAGCGGGAGTTGGCCCAGCGCGACGCCGTGGGGGACCTTTCCCAAGGCCCTAGCGACGAGGTGGCGCGCGTGTGGGAGAGGATGCGGAGGCTTTGCCACGGGTCTGAGACGGAAGCCGCGGAGCCGATCGCGGTGCCTAGCATTCTTGCCGCTGAGGCGGGGCCTGACTACTTAGCTCGCAGCTACTCGGAGGTCTATTCTATGAACGTTGAAGACGGGACCCATTCGAACCTCTCGAAGGGTGTGCAGTCGTGGCATAAAACGATGAGGCATGGCAATCTAGTCGTTGCCGATACCGAAACCGCCGGTGCCCAGGAGAATGATGCCGCGTGGTTAGTTGCGGCGAACATTGGTACGAAGCAATTCGGCTATGACGCTGCGCCCCTGACGTCTCCGATGCAAAACCTGACCCACGAGGAGTATGCAAAATTGGTGAAGGGGGGGTGAGGCTCTGCTTAGTGCTGACACAATCTAGAAAAAAGCCGAGGATACCAACCAGTCTGACGGTTCTGTGGGCAGGTTTTCTCTTAAGCTAGCCTATCTTCCCCAGAATATCAGAAAACTCTTTATTGCGGGGCAGAACGTCAAGCCCGCACCAGATGTTACTACAATATGCATTTTTTTTCTTACCAAAGAGCAAAATGCATAGATTTTTTAAATCTTTTTATCTGTATATTTCCCCTACTATGTCTTCCTTCCTTTCTGTAGCTTTACTTGATGCTATTTTTATTTACTTATTTATTCAATTGGTGCTCTCAATTATTGTATTCAAGACACTCATCAGCTTGTCTTGATACATAATCCTGATTCAGATAGAACAAAAATAGTGATGTAAAATACGTGTATGTATCTCTCTTTCTTTCTCTGTGCTTGCCTTTTCATCAAACACGCATTATTCATGTGCTTTCAGATCCCACCTGTATGATATAATTTTATATGGCTTTCAGAATTATTCATCATACTCTTTGACACTTTGAACAACAGAAAAAAGGTGTTTTGCAAAAAGGTTCCTATCTTCTGTCAGCGGCGTGCAGTACAAGGCAAGGATTGGACTCCAGACAAGTAGGCATTGGTTGAGCCGAAGGAGCGTGCAGAGAACGTGTATGACAAGCTACGCGAATTGGTTAGAGGAAACTATCGGCTTCACTGAGGACGACTTCCTTTTAGATGAAAATGTGGAAGCTAAGGATAGCGTCCCCTATGGGGACCTTCCATATGCATTTGATAGGGATGCAGTTTTGTGTTTAGTAGACTGTCGTAGTGAAATGTTCACCTTCCCGACTCAAACCCAATATAGCACAGTTTCACCGAACCAGACGGTTGAGCACAGATTCAAAACAGAAGAATATGACTTATCCACGCCACTCACTTCACCTTGTCGGAATTTTGACGTCCGTTGCCAGGGAACGGCTTCCACGTTAGCGCATCTAACCGCCTTTGGTCGAGCGCTACAGGGGGTTAACTGCTTGTATCGAAGCAAATCCATTTCACGTGACCATGATGTACTAGCTCTTGTTCTCTACAATACTGCGGTCGAAAGAAATACCCATGGATGTCCAGGAGTCTATATCTATCTCCCATTCAACGAGTTAGATCTAAATAGCGTGTATGAAATCGAGCAGCTCGTGACTGCAGCGGCAGATCCTGGCTCAAAGGCCTATATGAAATTTGTTCGTGAGGTAGGTCACCTTCCGGCTCACCAGCCGCTGGTGCTCAGCGAAGCGCTTCGTGCAGCACATTGCATGTTTCTGGGTCTCGGTACGAAGACTGCCAGACACAAGCGTATCTTCGTTTTTACCGACGATGACGATCCGACTCGCGGTAGCGTGCTGGAGCACGATCGGTGCATCGCTCGCTCTCACAGTCTAGCGGATATGGGCGTCATTATTGAAGTTTTCGGGGTTGGTGGATCCGTTGTCGAAAGGGCGGTTCCAGCAACCACCGTAACGACTGTTAGCGTTGAGGACGGGCACGCCGCTGCTACTCCCAGTGGCACCCCTGCCGATGCGAATATCATGACGATGGAGCCCCCAGTGGAGGAGCATGCCTTCCTCCCAAAGGGTAATGCCGTTTTTGTGGAGAATGTGGGTAATGCGGCCTTCACAGGGTGCGATTTCTGGAAGCGTCTGCTCTATGAGGTTGGTGAGCGCAAGCCACAAAGTGTATCCTTCAGTACGGGTGAGTTGACTTTCCACAACAGCAGTTGCCATACGGACTGCGATACCAGGACTGTGGGGATCGGCGGTAGCTTAGGCAGCTCTTTTGAGGGGTTCTTGGAATTGATCCGATGGAGGATTCACCCGCAGCGCCCTTTTATGAACTGCAGGTTATTTATTGGTGCGCGTGCGGACGGCGAAGATGTGCCGCATATGGCCATAAGCCTGTACTCACCGCTCTTGCCTGCCACCGGACAATCGACGGGGTGGGTAGAAGCGGCCACAAAGGCCCCCGTCAACCGGCGGGTTGTTCTCAAGGTGAAGAAGGAAGATTCCATCTCCACTCGCGATGATAGTGACAACAGACAGCTACATTCAAGCGGGGCTCAGCACCATTTTGAGAAGGGTGCGGGGCGGGGTGACGGCTGTACAAGCCAGCAAGATACCGTCCTACGTCCGGAGGAGGTTCGGTACTGCGCACAAATAGGGGGCTCCACCATTATTTTTTCGCGTGCGGAGAGGGATAAGATAGCGGACGTAGCGACCGCACAAGCCACGGACGGCCTTACTATCGTATGCTTTAAGCGGTACGAGGATGTGATTCAGTACAAGCACATTGTCCATCGCAGTGCCTTTGTGCACGCAAATTTATCTGAGGGAGGCCACAACTCACTTCGACTGTTTGTTCAACTGGTGCGAACGCTGCGTGCGCAGGGAAAGGTTGGCATCGCGCAATATGTGATGAAGAATGTCCCCCCTAGACTTGTCGCGTTGGTTCCGTCCCCGGACTTTGCTGCGGTTCGGCAGCATATCCCACCCGAGACCAGTATACCTACCCAAGGGCTTGGGTTCTACATGGTTCCTTTACCCTACGCGGACGACATCCTCCCTGTTCCTGATCTCGCCCTGTTACCTAGCCGTACCAAAGAACCTGCTCCCAAAATCGGCCCAGACGCCGTATCCGAGACGGATATACAACTTGCGAGGCGGGTCATCGACGCCCTGAGCGTCCGCTATGACATCCTGACCGTGCCAAATCCCTCGCTGCAGTTGCAGCACCGCGTGCTGGAGGAACTTATGCTACGTCAGCCCGTTTCCCCAAAGCCAGGACAAGTGGTAGGGGAGCCTTTGCCGAGGACTTCACCGTCCGCGACAGCTTTTTCAGGTTTCAAAGACTTAGAAGCTGGGAGAGCTGCGATGACGACGGTGCGCGACTGGACGCTACCCGACAAGGCTGTTATGGCGCGTCATGCCGAGCGGTTTCAGGACTTCAACGCCTTTGTCCTTGGCTCGTCGTACGATGCGGATGGGATGTGTGGGCAGTCCCGCACCACGGCAGGCGCATCGCGACGTCCGCGTGCGTGCATCGACAATGCTAGCTACAAGAAGGACAACATCAGGGGTGAGAACCCGGCGCCTGCACCCGGCACAAACACACACAGAGAGTATGGCAACTGTAATCAAAGTGAAGGAACGGGGGTCTACAGTACGGTCGAAGAAATTAAGGAACTTGTGAGGGATGCGGCTGATCGCAATGCGTGGCACCGACTAACTGTGGTACAACTGAAGGAGTACCTCAGGACAGTTGGACAATCAATAGGAAATGCCAGAAATAAGGATGCATTAATTGAAAGCGTGAAGGATGCTTACCTCAAGAGGGAGGGCTAAAAAAAGAGAGTACACCCTTCCTTTCTTTTCTCTCTCTCTGTGTGGAAGATTCCTTTTCGTCATGAGTCCTCTTTTTCTGAGAGTCCCATTCTGTGGAAAAGGGGTTCTAGCCAGGATTTCTTGTCGCATTTTATACAGGGGGATAAATATACCACATATCTTGGGTTTGTAATTCGTGTAAGCCCGAGAACCACAAACCTGCGTGTTTCAAGACTAAACCTTCATTCCTTATGTTCCCAATGACAGGAGCTGCTACTATACTCATTTGAACGTATTCAAGTAAACTTCTTTCATCATTAGCTGATGCTCAAGATTATCAATATTTTCAAATGGGGACATTAGTCATGCAACTTTATGATCTACGGTGCTATTGATGTGTATATCACATTAAATACGTCTTGAGTCAATGTGTTTGAGCACATCTAAAGGCCCAAAGTCAAGATATACTGGTTATCTCAAGCCTGAAGTGGGAAGTTCATGCTTGTAGAGTCTCACCACATGTCACAAATTCACTAAAAAAAAGGTAAACCAAAAGTGTTACATCATTTCACCTACCTTCATTGGCACCGTTTGCCTCTTCTGAATGCCTTTTTTTTTTTTGTAACATTCTTTATTGTTTTCCTGTCCTATTTTTTTTTTCGAATTGATATTCTATTTTAAATTTCGGAAGCTGAGGAGCTTTACTACTACGCAGGTGACCAATATTATAACCAAAGCCTGATCACTATGACTGCGCGTCCATCGGTGAGCGTGTACGCGGCGTCGTCGGACGCGGTTGTCGGGACGGTGCCGCTGCCTGCGGTGTTCACGGCGCCGATCCGGAGCGACATCGTGCAGTTCGTGCACACGAACATGGCGAAGAACTCGCGGCAGGCGTACGCGGTGAACCGGCTGGCGGGGATGAACCGGTCGGCGCACTCGTGGGGCACCGGCCGCGCGGTGGCGCGTATCCCGCGCATCAGCGGCGGCGGCACGAGCATCTCGGGCGCGGGCGCGTTCGGGAATATGTGCCGCGGCGGGCGCATGTTCGCCCCGACGAAGATCTTCCGCCGGTGGCACCGCAAGATCAACCTGCACCAGAAGCGCTTCGCCGTGGTGTCGGCGCTGGCGGCGTCGTCGCTGCCGTCGCTCGTGATGTCGCGCGGGCACAAGATCGAGAACGTGGCGGAGGTGCCGCTGGTCGTCGAGGACGCGATCCAGGGGTACGAGAAGACGAAGGAGGCGATGGCCTTCCTGCGCGCGGTCGCCGCGCTGGACGACGTGAACCGCGTGAACGACTCGCGGGAGCTGCGCGCGGGGCGGGGGAAGATGCGCAACCGTCGCTACGTGGCGCGCCGCGGGCCGATGCTGGTGATGCCGGACAACAAGGGCACGCGTGCCTTCCGCAACATCTTCGGGCTGGACCTGGCGAACGTGAACGCGCTGAACCTGCTGCACCTGGCGCCCGGTGGGCACGTGGGCCGCTTCATCATCTGGACGCGTGGCGCGTTCGAGCAGCTGGACCGCGTGTTCGGCACGTTCACGGAGGCGTCGGCGGTGAAGAAGGGCTTCACGCTTCCCGCGCCGATGCTGACGAACACGGACGTGACGCGCATCATGCAGTCCGAGGAGGTGCGGCGCGCGCTGAAGCCGAAGAAGCTGCAGGAGCGCAAGACGAAGGCCCACCGCCAGCCGACGAACGGGCTCAAGAACCGCCGCCTGCGCAGCAGCCTGAACCCCTTCGCGAAGATGGAGCGGATTATGAGCCAGGGCCTGCAGCACCCGAAGAACCGCGCCGCCCGTCGCACGAAGAAGCTTGCGCGCGTCGCCAAGGCCAAGAAGGCCGCCCTCGCCTCCGTCAAGAAGAGCAAGCAGTGAGTCGTTTTAGAACCTCGAGGTTGTGCTTTTTCCCTTTAAAATCACTTTAATAGCAAGTTTTCAATTATTATTTTAATCCGAGTATCTGAAAACATTTTTATTTCCGAAACATTTTTTTCCCTCTATGTTGGCTGACACGGAATCCACTGATGCCTAACTGATAAATTACTAGGAGTTTCCTTTTTTACCGTATCTTATGATTATTCAACTTATTCTCTTTTCTGTCTTTTTCTAGCTTGAATTAGTTTATTTTTTCACGTTTTCGTTGCACCAACTTTTTTTATCAAATATATTCATATAATTTTTATGAAAGTTTCGTGATATTTTCGTTTCTATAATACATTTGCATCTCTAAATAGCCCTCGGAGAAATTTTTGCCATTTTTGTTTATCTGTTGCTATTGGTTTAAAGGGTTTCTAAAAATACGAAGAGGTACAAAATTGTCAGTTCTCTTGTGGTATAGTGTCATAGTATACTAAATACATACGATTATACTTACTTGTTTCAAAGAGTTAGTATCATTGTATAGTGAGTAAAGAGGACACAAATGTCTAATTTCCCCAAGCTATCCCGTCTCAAGGTGGATGATGAGAACATGGAGAAGCTACATGCAGCCGCCCGCAGAGGCGATGTTGACGAGATCCGTCACCTCATCGCGAGCGGGATTGACTCCAATATAGCCAACCGCTTCGGATGTACTGCCCTTCACCTCGCCTGCAAGTTTGGACAGATCGAGGCAGCGAAATACCTGGCGGAGATGAGCTATGTGGAAACCCCTTGGCATGGCCAAAAACCACTCCACCTCGCCGTGCTGTCGAATAAAATTGAATTAGTAACCGCTCTGATCGAGGGTGCGCAAAAGCGAGGGTGTCCTTTGGAGAGCATGCTCAACGAGTGCGATGAGATGGAGGTTACCCAGATAGGGGAACATTTTAAGAAAACAAGGTCACAGAGCGCGCTGCACTGGTGTGTAGGCCTGGGCAAAGATTACCTGCCTATACTGGAGCTTCTCATCAAATTCGGGGCCTCACCAACCACTCGGGATAAGGAGGGCGAAACTGTCCTCATGCGGGCGATGGAGTTCAATAACGATGCGGCGATGCAGATTATGTTAACTCGTACACCGAGGAATTCGCTAAGACTTGAAGTAATTGACCGTCAGGGCTGCTCTCATTTGCACTGGGCATGCTTTACCAACCATGAGGACTACGGTCTTGAGTTCGTTGAGCGAGGTCACAATGTCGACGTGGAGGACGAGCAACACGTGGTGCCTTTGTATCTCGCTATACGGGGCGTGATGGTGCGCCTCGCTGCCGTTCTTATCGAAAAGGGTGATCCCTTCTGGATACAGAATGCACCTTTTCACAATGGCCGCACAGTCATGCTAGATCGGATCGAGTGGCTGCCGTTTGTGAAGCCTGAGGATGAGAACAACCCGAAGCAAAATCTAGCCCTTGATGCAAAAAAGGCGGAGGTAATCGATCTGTTGCAGAAACGCCTCGACACGCTTCTCGAGAGTCTGGAATCGCAATCGAACGGGCCCACGAAGCGTAAGAAGGGAAAGCCAGTTATTAAGGAAATGCACTTGGCACCCTCCGCTCCTTATCGCCCACGATCTCGTAGTCGCGCGATCTCAAACTCAAGAAAATCGATTCATTGATTTAGACAATATTTTAGGTATTGTACACATACACAACGTCGATGGTTCTTAAAAAGGAGGACCTATATGTATGTAATGAAGCTGAACGAATGAATTATAACAACTAATGGAACCTTTTCCATTTCCCACTTGCACAATGTAAGCGCAAGGGCAGGACTTTTGGCAGCGTACAAACTTGAAGAGAAATGACGCCCTCTTTACGTACAGGGAAGATTGTAACATTTATCCTCTCATTTCTATTTTGTAGTCGATCGATAGGAAGCATATTGACCGTGTCACAATTAATACTATCGGGAATGATTGTGGTTCTGAGTATGTAATGTACACATTAGTTTTTTAATGTGATCAAAATATAGCGGAACAAAAGGAGAGCAGGTCCTTTTTCTCCCCTCAAGAATAGCGATTGATGATAATGATTTGAGAATTCTTCTAAATTTATGTTGACTAAGTTTATGCGGTTATTCACCTCAGGTATAAAACTCGGTTCTTTTTTCAGAAGATTTTACTGAAATATGCGAACAAATGAGGGTAGGACGGCATCTTATACGCTTGCACATTTAGACTTAACATCAGTTCAATGGTGAACGGGAAACTATTGAGGAAAAATATTCGCACTTACACGCACACGCACAATAGCATCTAAAGTAGCATGTTTTTCTCTCCTTCCCCCACCTCTTTTTTTCCTTATGCACTGATTTTCGGATGATGTGAAAAGACACGAAAAGAAAAGACGTGATGCATTCCTTCCCCCCCTCCCTGTGCTTATTGCAGGTACATACACTAATGTTTATGAAAGTGCAATTTGATTCGCATCATCTTATTTTAAATGTCAAAAGCTTTGAAAAGCATCATCATGCTGAAGGTAAATTGTTGTTGCGGTGCTCGGGGGGTGAGCTATATAGTCTCTATTCCCCCGCCCCTTGCACCTTTTGTGGTCTTATGTACTATACTCGATGTAACTAAATTTAGTGTCGTGACAGGATCAACTGTCTCCTTCGCACCCCCTTTAATGTAATCTTTCCTTTTTTCTTTTTACAAAAAAAAAGAGAGTATGGGTGCGTTCTCAGTATGACAGTTATATTTTGCTCACGAATTTTGTTTCCCTCCAGGATCGGATTTACTCTATCCATAATGAAATTTGAATGTAGAATATCGAGTTATCCAAATCCATCGTTTACTTCTTAAATTTTTCAAGCTTTCTTTAGGGTACCTGTAACAACATTTAACCTTCCTTTACAAGTTGAAGGTACGGGATCTAAAGGAACTTCAATTTGTGACTTTTCCTATTCTAAGCCGTTGAGTCATCTGAATATTATTGGCATGGTGAAATTATAATATGAAATTACGGGTAGCGATATCCTAGCGGTGATATCAGAAAAGTGAAACTATGCATTAGTAACCATAAGTTCTGTCATTTTTCTTTATTTACTATGTTCTAGTAAACTTCAAAGAAGTATATTACATATATTTATAACCGGAGTTTCTATTTTGTCAAAGAAACCACCCTAAGCAATCCTTCTGTAAGGTATTTTAAAGTGCTTAAATATAAAAGAGAACGCATCAGAGGAGGTTCATCTAAAAAGTGGGGCAGATAGTAGGAAAAGGCTAAGGGTTTCATTCTTCGGTCACCCCGAGTCCAGGTTTCTTTTTACGTGCGAGTTAAAAGACCCACGGTAAAAAAGTCAGTATTTCGGTGCAAAGTACGGGCATCCCAGGGCGTGTGAGTTGGGTGAACGTTTTCAATTAAGCCTTTGCACCCGTACCGCTTGCGATTCCACCGGGGACCCCCTCTCGTGCAGGCCCTTCTCCCCCCCTTCCTCCCCCTTTCCCATGGCGTTCAACCCGATCTTGATTGATGAGGAGGTCAGCCAGCTGGACCCCGGGCGGGTGGCGCGTGCCGGGGCGGACGGTCGGGCCCGGTACGACGGCCTCTTCGCCGCGCGCGGGGAGGCGGCCGCGTCCGGCGCGGACCCTCTCCCGCTTCCGCTTCCGCTGCCTTCGCCCTCCCCGCCGCCCGCGCGCGAGGAGGGGCCCTGTCTCGCGCCGGACCTCCCCCTCGAGGCCGCGATCCGGCGCTGCGAGCGGCGCTACTACCACGACCTCGGCTGGGCGGTCGCGCCGCCCGGGGTCCCGACGGGGCCGCTGCTGTACTACCCGGCCGACTACGCGGCCCTGCGCGCGGGCGCCGCCGGCGTGATGGCGTCCGAGCTCGACGCGATGGCGGAGGGCGTGCTGGCGGGGCTGCCGACGACGGAGTTCCCACTCCGTCCGGACGGGCTCCGCGCCGCGCGCGCGGCGGCCGCCCGGACGCG
>MJCC01000002.1:234203-251187 GCA_001766655.1 Phytomonas francai
GGCGGCGTCGGCGGCGCCCCCTGGCGCCCGTCGGAGGCCAACCCGCAGCTCGACGCGGCCGACGCCGCGCTGCTCGCGACGGACCTCGACCGCGGCCTGACGGAGCAGCGGGACATGCCCTCCCTGACGCTGATCCAGCACCCGCTCTACACGGACATGGGGCTGGTGCCGCCCGAGGAGCGGCATCGCGCCCGCCGCGAGCGCCTCGCGCCGCACGGGAGCCTCGCGGGCCCCGACGGGGACCTCACCGCCCCCGCCCTCGACCCCGGCCCGCCCGCCGACCCCGCGGCCGCGCAGAAGCAGTGGCTGGAGGAGGTCCAGCGCACCTTCCGCCACGCGCGCGCGCTGGATCAGCAGTTCGACCAGTTCATCGCGGAGCTCGCGCACGGGAAGCTGGGCTTGAATAAGGCGGACGAGGCGCATTTGGGAATCGCACGAACGCTCTGGCGTGTGCTGTTTGAGGGCACCACACGCACGCAACAGCGGGAGGTTTGGCACGCGATTTGTTGTTTTTCCTTCGCCTATGGCGATGCCGAGTCGAGTACACAGGTGGTGCAGGCTCTGATGACCTCGCTGGAGCGGCGGCACCTTCCGCAATTTTTGTCCTCGTGGCGCCCGCTGCTCCGCAGCTACATCACCGCACTTGGGGAGTATGTCTTGTCCTTAGGAGGCGACAACGCCGCACGGAAACGCCAGCTCCACTTCAACGAGGCTGAACTGGATCCTTTGTACACCGGTGGTTTCCAACCGGAGCTGGTGGTGGGCACCTGTCTGCGCCGCAAGGGTACCGAGTTGGGTGAGAATCACCTGCCCTTACCGATATACCCGACCGAGGTGATACCGGTCTTCCCAACTGGCTTCACGTCGGCCGCGCGGGAGGGCATTTTCGCCGAGAAATTGACCGACGGCTCGTTCGACTTCCTTGCCGAGGATGCGGAGGATTTACACCATCTGGTGCTCCCCGGCGCCGTCATCAACCCGGCGCAGCTGAACAGGCCGCACATATTGGTGGGCGACACGAACTTGCTGGTGGTGGAGGGCGATGTCGAGGCGCCGTCCGCGGATGCGGTGGCCTTACCGGAGCTCGGCCCGGCCCAGCCGCCCACAACGTCGGTGGTGCAGGCCACGGAGGGGGCCGCGATTGGTTACCGGGCCACCGGCGAGAACACCTTTCGACTGCTTTACAGCGATGACGCGAACACCAGCAGCTACCTGATGCGGCTTTGGTCGCATCCGGGAAAGGCGAATGACGGTGTCCCGGGCGTCGAGGCGATGAAAGGGGCTCTGAGCAAAGAGGGCAAGTACATCACATACGACCGTATTGGGACCTGCAATATGTATGTCAAGGCTTCGAACGTTGATACGCCGGCCTTGGGCCGACATATACTTTTGTTTTCAAATGAAGATCTTAATACTGACGCGGACATGGTGAATAAAATGGATAGTCTGTCAGATGTTGGGAATCCTACTGTCCACGAGTCTGCCACTCCACAGGCGTCGTCGCAGCATATATTGGGACAAAAACGCCCTCCTAGTACGACACGCGATGATGACGACGACGACGGCGCGAATTATAAGGTAGCAAGGTCAGTACTCGATTAGCAAAATTGAGGGATCCATTCAGAAAACTCGAGTAAACGCATACCCATGCGTGTCTAGGTATTTTCAGTACGTTGTGTAGATGACGACGCGCATTTAGTTGATATTGTTTCTGACTTGCATATATGTGTAGAACGTGTGCTTTTAACGCGTTTAATGGTAAGGCGATAGAGGGGGTAGGCAGCATCGTGTGATCTGCTTGTATCTTTTACCCCATACCTTTCCTATCGATGCAATTTGATTTTGGATTGACTTTTATCTATCCACTTGGATGTTTTAATGCATTTAATGCCTAAGTTTATATTCGAAGGGGAGCTCAAAAAAAGAAGAAGAAGCAGGCGATGCCAATTACTATGCCGGTTACAGTCACACTTTTAAATATAATAACTCTCTTTATTTCCATTCTTTTTTATTTTATTTTTCCTAACTCTTTGGCCATTCTTATTGACAAATAAACATACCTTTATTATTATTATTATAAAGGTGTATCATTCCCTAACAATTTATTTCTTGCTCAAAAACACTTTATTCCGAGCAAACGATTTTCTTTAAAGTGTTTCTAAAGGGTAAAGGATATAAACAGCAAGGCGAGACGCAAGAAAATCCGAGGTTTATTGAATTGTCATCGCTGTATTCCTATTTCAAAGTTAGGGAAGGACAGGTTTGTAGAACACTATTCAGCATCCTTTCTCACCATTCACAGGACGCTAAAGTGAGAGGGGTGTTTGTACCTACAGGAAAAGCAACACCAAGAATAACAACTTGCTAAAAGAAAGGTGGCACCACGAGTACAATAGAAATCAAAAAATATTAACCAACAACTTCAACATCTTCCCACGCACTAACGCATGCCTATATTAACAGCTAATGTGATGTTTCAGGCAACTGTATCATGGAAAGAGACATCCTCAACGAAGTCTGAGAGTCCTACTCAGGACCCTTCTGAGGAGCTCAATCTCATACCCACACCACCGCGGCCTCTGGAGTTCAGCGATAGCATCCCGACAGACGTGTCTAACCCCTTTCCTGAGTATCCGTTGCTGGCGTGTCGAAACCCAATACCATGGCCCGTGAGAGAGTTCGACGGAGAAGAACTCTATCCCAACCCGCATAACCGCTTCGTGTCTGTGAGCCCTTTTCTCTCGTTTAAAGGTCGCGCTTACGCCTTTATCCTGCACCCCCCGTATGGGGAGAGCCCAACGAGCGGCGGTAGAGGGGAGTTTTCGAACAGTATGACTGCTCCCAACACGAACTTTCCTGGTTTTGGGGGCGCGCACGCGCCCACCGCTATGGGTGGGTGGCGTCATTCGGACCTAGTGGCGAACCCCCAAGGCAGCGCGCCGTCGTGGGGGTGTGCATTCTACCGCCACCTCCTTTCATTTCTGCAGGATCGCTTGCAGGAGTGCGATATTGCGCGACAGCGGGACGGAGGTGGAGGAGAAGGGGTCTCCTCCACGAACGTGGCGGCCGAGCTCGCGCAACGCATGCAGCTTCCTGGGGTGGTCTGGCGGAACGATCCGTACAGTGTTCGGGTTTTGGAGGCCACCGAGGAAAAAGAGGAGGAGGGTTCTGTCAAGAATAATGAGAAAGAAGGCGGTGAAAAAGAGTCCTACACCTCAGCTGTGCGTAATGCTTTCGAGGGCGTCTCCGCGAATCGAATGGGGCTCGACTTTTCTAGGTATCCGCAGCCGACAGGATTGGTTCCGGCTTATGCCACACCTCGGAATGCGGTGGAGTGCCCTCTGTCATGTGCTGGAAGGGGAAGCGTTCAGCGGATGTTCTTCTCAGCTCTGGAGCGCCAGGTGGCGGGGTATAGCACTTCCGTCGTGAACGACATAACTTCCAGCCTCTGTGCTCACCGTCCGCAAAACAGGTCAACCATGCATGGCGGAGAGCTCAAGAGTGCTGTGCCACCCACCGTTGCCTTGGCAACGGCAAAGCACGGGGGCCTTCCACCGCCATTTTTTCCATACAACTCCGTCAAAAGCAGTCAGCTCGAAAATTTGGGTTGCGGCTATGAGCGCAGAGGGAGTCATTCGCCAGTCCCGACTAAAAGACGCTACGTAGCGCCCGGTACGGCCGTTGTGATCCAACACACCCCAGCAACGACCTTGTCGACGGCGCAGCTTCCTTCTTCGCATCCCTCGTGCCTTTTTTCCTGCGAAGGCGCTTCCACAGATGCCCCAGGGCGTTCTGAGCCCGATCCGCCCACGAGGGCCTCCGATTCGCCGCCCTCGAGTCCGATTTTGATCACGTGCCTACGCCCGCCGGCGACGGGCGAGCCCACGCTCGCGAGCTCCCCCCCGGCGAAGGGGCTGATGGGGCTGCCGCCCTTGCCCGAGCCCCTGCCATCGCACCCCGACGCGGAATTACCACCACCGCCACCACTACCTCCATGTCCACGACTTCGACCGCAGCTCCCGCGGCATCTGCACGCCCTGGCGAAGCCGGGGATGGCGTCCAGACGGAGATTCTTCGCGGGTGCCTCCGCTTCGTTCGCGAACTCCGCGAACGCGCAGGATGGGCGCCGGCTCTCCGAGCGGAGCCTTCGGTCGCTTCGCCAGAAGCTCCTCCACGGCCTCCCCGACGACAGCGACACGGAAAAAGGGGAAGGGGAGGGGGAAGAAACGGCCTCGGAGTCCTTGCCGAGCGCGCCGGGGGCGGTGGGAAATGAGGGAGGGGGAGACCCCGACGGGGATTGCGTGGAGGGCCGTGTGACGGGGGGAGACCCTGACGGGGATTGCGTGGAGGGCCGTGTGACGGGGGGAGACCCTGACGGGGATTGCGTGGAGGGCCGTGTGACGGGGGGAGAACCTGACGGGGATTGCGTGGAGGGCCGTGTGACGGGGGGAGAACCTGACGGGGANCGGGGATTGCGTGGAGGGCCGTGTGACGGGGGGAGAACCTGACGGGGATTGCGTGGAGGGCCGTGTGACGGGGGGAGAACCTGACGGGGATTGCGCGGGGCGTCTGAGAGGAGGCCCCCGCGCGGTCGTCTTTGCGGCCCAGCTGCGCCGGCTGGCACAGCTCTTCGCGCGGCTGCGCCACTCGGGCTGCTTTCTCGACGTCCTCGTGGCGCGCGAGCGGGGGCTGGACGGGGAGGGGGGCGGGCGAGGGNGGGCGAGGGGGCGGGGGCCGGAGGGGGAGGGCCGGCCGCGCGGGGCCCCCAGCCCGCCGCAGCGCCCTCGCAAGCCGCGAGACCCACTACGTCTACCTTCTGCAGCACCATCACCGGCGGTCCTGGGGGGTCGCGCAGGTGTTCTTCCCGATGGGGACTCTCGTGGTCGTGGACGGGGATATGGGGGTGGAGTCGGCCGAGGTCCGCCTCGTCGTCAGCCGGGCCGAGTACGAGGCGTTGACGGTTGAGCAGCGTCAGATGCAGGGGCTGCCCTCGCGGCTGCTGTTCGCCCAGCAGTGTTTGCTCTACCGCGCATTGACGGTCGCGGAGAGGGAGATTTATACGAAGCTTCTGATGGAGATCAATCAGGCGACGTTTGAATTTTTGCGGAGGCTTCAATATCACCACAAATTTGAGGCCTGTCGGATCGAGCTGATGATCTTCCTCGGGTGTGAATTTCAGGTGGATGGTCAGAAGTTGTACGTCTACTATCAATCCAGCCAGCCGGTGCGGTTTCTCGAACTAGCAACCTACCTCCACCATATATTTCATTGCCGTATTTGGATGCAGGAGACACGCACAAATCTTATAAATACAGAAAACTGGAGGGAGAATAACGTGGACTAAACTATAAAGAGTGTGCCGGCTTTTTAGCCGATCCTTTTTCACTTTTGCTATTTAGGAATAACGTAATGCCGATATGCGGCTACTTTCCTCTGCTTTTCACCTTTTATTGGTGCGATTTTCCGATCACATTCCCATCACTTTTTCTTAAACTATTTTAGTGGTAGATCATGAGTTAATAAGCTAATTATGTTACCCAGTAAGGATGACTTTGATCAAATCAAAGCAACCTAAATATTGAAAAAAAAAAAGCAGTGATTTCTTCTACACATCTCTCTCTCTCTCTCTCTCTCTATATATATATATATATGCATTATGGGTGGGTTCAACATCAAGCAACAATGTTAAAAAAACTCGAGATCGATCACCATTATTTTTTGGGTTGATAATAGCTTTTATATTTACCATTGATTATGTTTACCTTTTTACAGCAGCAACGAAAAGAGATACTAGTAATACAGATATTTAAAATCGAGTTTTATGAGCGTTTTCTTTTGTAGTTTACATGATTTCCTTTTAAATTACGTCAAAGATTGTAGAAAAAAGAGGGCAAAACTAAGGTAAATAGGTAAATTTGTCCCTTTTCAGATTTTTATCCGTCGAATTACTAGTAAGAGGAAATCGTTTTTCTCGTTGCCAACTTAACTCCCTAATCGATTATCTTATTCACAAATTATTTACTGGCAATTGCATTTTCGACGTCTTAATTTTTTTAAAAATATATGAAAATTTGCTAATATTAGTATGTGTACCTTTATACATATTGATTAATATTCACAAATGAGCATAGACATCCCACCAAAAAAGTACGCTTTTTTTTCGTATGATTCTCTTCCCCCAACCCCACCCCTCTCCCAATGTTATAACATTGGACATCTAAATATATCTAAGTGTATATTGACATGTGTTGGGTTTATTCACATTTATAAAGTTTACAGTTTCTTACGATACTCATATTATTTTTTTATTCATTTTTCACAACAAACTTTCAGGAACCCTTTGTACGAGACATTTTTTTTATTTTTGAATGGGTTTTTCGATAATTTCTTTTTCTCTTTCTTCAACTACCGTGGATTCATATTTTCTTCAAGTCACTTTTTCAAATTATTTCCAATCACCGACAGAGCATAAATTATATGTTCTGAATTTATTTTGGAATCTTCTTTGTTCTTTTATTTTGCCTTCACAGATAAATGAAAATTGTAAAAAAAAAATACATTCACCCCATCCGGTCCTTTTCACCTTTTTTGCTATATTTCCTGCACTCACAGAAAAACCGACAACCCTAGGTGTTGAAAATAACACACAGAAAGCGAATTTTATATAATATCATCGCTCATAGATTATGTGCAAAGTCATTAATCCTTTTGTTAGGGTTTGAGCTTCAGAGAGGATAGAATTAAGCCGAACATTTTTTCCCATTCAAACTACTCTTCCGTCTTTTTCCCTCTATTCACATGCATTTTATTGTTATTACATTTTCAATTTAAGAAACCTTCGCATTATTTCTTTCTTTTTCCTTATATATTTAGCTAAATATTTTTATTTCCACCACTATAATATACGTTTTTTATTCAGAAATATTGAACTTTTAGCGGGTGTTTCTTGCAGCTGAAAATACTAACAGCAAGCAACATATTGTTTCAATTCATAATATCGAATAGAATTTCATTTAGGGGTAACTAAAAAGGTTTCGCTGTGGATGAATTTTTTAATGACGAACACAGTGCCCCTTCTTTTTCCTTTTTCCTATTTGTTTCATTTAGATATCTTTTCACCACTAAATTCCTCAAATAAAGGAAAACTAATAAAGAAACTAAAAGTTATTTTCAGGTCATAGTTTCACCACTCTTAGTGTCTCTGGGAATTTGTTTTTAGCGAAAACATTCCTTAAGGAGCATCAGCTTTATTTGTCATTATTTTTTACTACAAAAAAAATTTAAACTTTCGTTTTGTATATAGCCATAAATCTAAATAATTCATAGCGTACAAATACCTTCACTATCCCAAACATTCCAGAACCATATAAAAAAATGCTTTTTCGCTCTTCAGGGCTTTTAGGATTGCACCTTTTACAGTGTGTAATTACAAGCATTATGCATCTTTCTCAATTTGTTAGAAGGGCAAGGTATCTATACCTATTTAGTTTAATAGCTTCCGGGTAAGCATCGTATGAACACTTCACTCCCTTTTTAATGAATACTGCAAGTCACATACAGGGCAAGTGACCCCTGAGTATGCTTCTTTTCGGGCTTTCCCAAATCTTGGTGAAGGCTCGTGATGAGTTTTTCTTTTGCTGTTAGTTTTCCAACCCTCAGATACAATATTCAAACTGTATTATTTCTACATCTTTTGCCCCCTTATTTATCCTTCCAAAGGGGCCAGCACATTCAGTGGAAAGCTCGGTGCGTCGAGCACTGGAGATCACTATTAATGACAAAGTATTTGCAATCTTGGATACTTGCTGAAAGATAATAGTGATAAATGTAAAACGCTACCTTTTTACTTACCAAGTAATTATTTATGCTCCTTTCCTTTCCCTTTCTTAAAAACACATCAAAAATCTCTCTCCCATTTATGTATGTCTATTTGGATATGAATGGCATTAATTCATTATCAATAGTTCATTGACCATGCTTTTCTTCTCATTTAAGCATTACTGTAAAGCGCTTTCTATTACTTCTTGAAGCTCGCTTCAATGGAATGAAGTCCTCAAAAAAAAAATTGGAATTATGCTTCCTCGACTCATTTTTCGATTAGTATTTTCCCGCTCTCCTTCCTTCTTTTCCCAAAAATTATTGTCGTGGCTTCTGTTTACCTGATCGTTACTTACCTCATCGACCTCTTTTATTACTTCTTATTTTTTTTAAATTTTCATCATTTCTTCTTTTGGGTGGCTAGATTTCATATTCCTAAAAAAAAGTCTTCGCTATCTTTATAAACTATCTCTGTTTGCGTCTCCATCACTTTAAGAAAAAATTATTTATATATATACACATATATATATAAAGAAATGTCAGCCCTCACTAAGCTTATTCCCAACACCGAAAGCCTCCTCAAGCAGGCAGCCCAAATCCCCCTCACTTCCATCACCTCGAAGTTCGTTCTCCTGTATTTCTCTGCAAGCTGGTGCCCCCCATGCCGCGGCTTCACCCCCCACCTTGTTGAATTCTACAACAAGCTCCACAAAGAAAAGGACTTCGAGGTCGTCTTTGTCTCCTGGGACGAGGAGAAGGAGGACTACACGAAGTACTATGAAAAGATGCCCTGGCTCGCCATTCCGTTTGAGAAGAACGACGTGGTGAAATCACTCGTTGAACGGCATTCAGTGGAGTCGATCCCGACGTTGATTGCCGTCGAGGCGGCAACCGGGAACGTTATCACGACTTCCGCACGCGCAAGGGTGCTGGAAGACCCCGAAGGAAAAGACTTTCCCTGGCCGGATAAGAAGTAAGCGTAGGATATATTCGTTTCCTTATCTCTTTTTTAAATTATATCATTATTTCAATATCTATTATTATTAATTCGAAAGGTGCGTTCTACTTTCTTTTCACTTCCTAGAAATGATACCAGTCATAGGAGTCTGGAAAATTGGAGTAACATGTTCCTGAGGAAGTCTTGAAGGTTTTTGGACTACACTAGTCGTGTTTTCCGGAAATATTATTTTTATTGTCGTTTTTGTTACTTTTTTAAAATCACACTTTTTCACTAAATATTGTACCATTATGTTGGGATGAAAAGGCAATGATACAGGGAAAAATGAGTTTCTTCCATTAGAATAAGGTAAACGATCATGCGCTTTTTTTATTTTTACACCTTTTAAAGTGTTACAAGTTAGGTTTTAGTGTCTCAAAAAGATTCATAGCTTTCTTCTGCGCACAAGCACACTAACATTATTATTATTTTTGTGTAGATAAAAATATACATATTTACCGAAACAAACGAGCGGGAAAAAAAGGATATGGCCGCCATTGCCTTGGCTTCGGGATGTAACACGCAGACACCTGCGGCCCCGAACGAATGCGAAGACCAGACACTCCGTACTTTCAACATATTGGATAGTGAAAGCCAGGAGCGGTTGATACGGTTGAAAAGCCAGTACGACAACCTCCTTCCAATGGAAAAGCGCGCCCTTATCGAGATGCTGGGATTGCCGATCGATGAGCGGGTGATCGCCGCACTCTTCGAGGCCCAGGATAAGGTCTATCTGAATAAGTTGTACCATAGCGAGCGGTACGACGAGGTCCGCCGGCGCGATGTCGGCTTTGCGATGCTGCGGCAGGGCCAGCCGCCGACCCTGCACGAGCCCGCCGTGGCCACCGACGAGGCGATTGCCGCCGACGCCCTGGCCGTCTCTGACGCCGAGTTCCGCGGCCTCCTCACGCCCGCGGTCTTCGGCGAGGGCGAGGTTCCTTTGCGGGTGGAAAAACTGGCCCTTTACGACCGAATCGGCATGCTCCGCGGCGACGAAGAGGATAAAAAGGAAGAGGAGGCGGTGGAAGAGGAAGATGTGGAGAAAAAAGAGGAGAGTTCGAACAAGCTCAGCTCCAAAGCCCGTTCGCATCGGAGATCGACGGCGACGACGATCAAACCTGCCATTCCCGGGATATATCGCAGCAACGGCTACCAGTCCCTTCGGCTCGGCTACAGCTTTCCTGTCCAGCTTAACCTCGAGCCCACCGCGGCGGGGGGCGAGGCGTGTATGCGGGTGTACAACCTCTCCGGGATCCCGATCACCCAGGATCAGCTCCGGCAGTGGTTCGATGCCCTCGCCCCGCACCGCCTTTCTGATGACGACGACGACGACGACGAGGAGGCCGAGGACGAGGCCGAGAACAGCACCTCGTTCGGCTCGAACGAGGATAAATATTACCTCGACGTAAAGACCTTTCTGGATTACATTCGTTCGCTGGATCGCGATTTCGGCGTGACGAGCACTTACATGCAGCTTCAGAAGGATTGCGAGGCGCTCGCCAAGGATGGGGATAAGCTAGGGTTCGATGCGTTCGCGTGCTTGATGATGCGCTTTCTGCGCGCGTAAGATGTGAAAATTATCAAAACCTCGAGCGAGAAGAGCGGTCTGAACGGGGAGAAGGGGAGGGGTGGGACGAAGATGCCCCCAAATCTGTGTATGCAATAAGGAGAAGAGAACTCACCCCGGCCACGGATCGATCCTTGTCTTATTAGTACTCTTACTGTCACTATTAGCATCTTGCCTTTTGTAAAGTTCTTGTAGTGAGTATGTAAATAACGGAATTTCATTTTGATTTTTTTCTTTTGTAAATGCTGAAGGGAAAAGACAAAAATACGGTGCCCCATTTTCACTTCTATATATATATATTAAGAGAGATAAACGGAATGTGTGCCGTACATTTTTTCGAGAATGTATCTTATGATTTTCTTCTGAGTTATAAAAAGGGATTGATTCTTTGTTACGTATTATTTTAACTTGATGTTCCTGAGAAAGATTCAGTATAAATCTTCCGGAGGATGCCATAGACTATTATCCCGTCTTTTATCGATATTTGGTATGCTTATTACCTTCTTCCTCTCTTCGCTTTCAATGGGGAAAATAAAACTAAGAAGATGTGTAAATAAATGAACAGACGATTTTATGTAAGTATACACTTTAGGGGTTTACAAACCTGAAGACTTCAACGTACTGGGGTCTTATTATCCCTATTCTTAAAATTTACGCGATCTGAAATGGTGGGGCACCCCTTTTTATTACTCTATGTTTACTTTTCGAGTGTCCAGTGTCACATCTTTTCCTCGTTGCTTCTGTTTTTATTGTCTTTTTGATCCACCACAGCTTCACCTAGTACACCTTAGCAAAAGAAAGCAGTAGTAGAGTTCAAACTTTTTTTTTCGGGTGGGGTTCTAGGGGCTTTGAACCCTTTTCTACAGGGATTTAGATAAACTCCCATATACTTGTGAAATATTTCTCCCCATCTATCACACACCTTCGGACCCATCATTACTTTTAGCTACATATATTGGTATCTTCACCAGAAGAGACGGCCAAAATTAGGTCGCGTCGTGATTTCTGTGGTTTATTGGTATAACGCCTTTTTTTTTTTGCTTATACACTAAAGCAGAATTCGCAACTAAGCATTCACTAGTTGATTGGAATATGCTAAGCTACTAGCGCGCAAATATTTTCAGAATATTATTTTCATATTATCCTTAAATCGGGATAAAGAGCATCCCTATATATATATATATATATATATATATATATATCACTTAAAGTTCATGGAATACCTACTGGGTAGCCTTTTTGCAACCAAATGCTTCGAGGGACACGACAATTTATACATGCAGCCTTCGATACTGTTGCCTCCCCAGCTTCTAGCCGCCACCACGGAGACGGGCCAACAATCCTGTGCTATCAAACTCGATCCCGGATTCCAAACGACGCCGAAGATCTCCAAAGAAACTTCCTCCTTTACTGCGAATGACATGTTACCCCTTGAAGTTTCCCTCTCCAACGATGTCAGCCCTTTGAGCGACAGTGGCGGTTCGGCGGCGCCCATCACGGGGCTCTCCCGTGTGGCCCCCAACGCCAATCCCAGCTCCTCCATCTCGAAGCTTTCCCCGAGCTCCGTGCAGTCCGCACAGGGTGCCGCCGCCAACACGAACACCCTTTCTCCATCTCGAGGGCAGCCGGTGCGATCGCAGGTGCACCCGCCCCCCGGGAAGCGGCAGCGGTACCTCTCTCTCTCGCTTTCGCTATCCCTTTCCCACAACTCCGGCCAGTTTTTGCTCCCTTTCCTGCCGGACGCGGGCGCGCCTGCGGGGGCGGGGAAGAGTCGTCCGGAGGACCTCACTCCACTGTGCGAGCTCAAGGGGAAGTACGTGCTGCTCTTCCTGACCTCCCCCGACGCCCAGGCGGAGGCCGCGGCGCCGGCGATGGGCGGCTCGCTCCACCTGAACAACTCCACCCGGAGCGCGTCGATCCCGCTGGGGCGGCGGGGGGGCGGCGGGGTGAACGGCGCCGATGGCTCGCTTTTCGCCTCGGGCGCAGGCTCGCTGAAGCACCCGACCTCCGAGGGCGCGGCCTCGCTCTCGAAGATCGCCGTCCAGCAGAGCTCCTTCCTCTACTCCACGTCCTCGCACAGCGGCGGGGGGGGCGCCGTGGGGGCGCCGCCCGCCGCGCGCGGCCCGGCCTGGTCCGCGGCCCACCAGCGCCTCCTCGCCTTCTACCACCTCCTCCTCGACCAGCTCGCGCGCAGCGAGGCGGCGGAGGCCCTCCCCCTCCCCCCCGCGAGCGAGACCCGGGCCCGCGCCCTCCTCGAGCTCCTGCCGTCCTCCCTTTCCGGGACCTACCGGATCTGCCCGGTGGCGGTGCTCGAGCTCGCGTACGACGCGGCGGCGCCGGCGCTGCAGGGCCCGCTCTCGCCCGTGGCCCCCCCCGGCGCGCGCCGCCGGCTGGCCTCCTTCGTCGAGCACTCCCCGCTCCCGCTCCCGGCGGCGGACGCCGGCGCGGAGCTCGGGCCGAGCCTCGCCCGCGTCGAGCTCCCGCCCGCCGCGCGCCCCGTCAGCGGCCTGCTCGCGCCGCTCCTCGAGGGCGCCGTGCACCCCCACGACGTCGTCTTCGACCCGGACACCCTCCGAAACCCCTTCTACGGCGGCTGGCTGAGGCTCGAGAGCACGGAGGCGTTTCACCGCGTCGTGCAGCTCTTTGAGGTCTTTTCCTGGCCCGCCGTCGTGCTCCTGGACCCCGACGGGCGCCTGGTCACCGCCAGGGCGCTCGACCACATCGAGGTGGAGCTCGAGGGGTTCCGTCAATACCTCTCGAAATGCTCCCGGACGCTTCACGCGATGCGGCCGGAGCCGGCAGACCTCGACACCAGCGGGTCTGCCTCAAACTTAAAACTTTCCAGAGACCGCTCCCCATCTCCGCACATACAGGGGCAGCTGTTGGAGAACAATTTGCTGCGGGAAGAGGACGAGGAATCTTCGCCGATGGTGGCCGCCGCCACCCCCACCCCCACGCCCACGAAGCGCGGATGCGCGCGCACGCCCGAAGAGGAACACTCGCCCCCGAAGTCACCTGGCTCAGAGGACGTGAGTGCAGTTAGTACAGGTCTGAAGCGGACCGCCTCCCATGCGTTTTACACTTCAGATATTAAATTTTCACCTTCGCAGAGCCTCAACAGCGTTTCGACCACGTTATCTAGCGAGGCGAACGCCACGCCTCCTTTTTACTTGAAGGACCCTAAAATTCCCACGGCACTGCCGACTCCACTCAAGATCGTCCAACAGGGCAGCTGTAGGCCGTACACCCCGACCAATGAGTCCTCGAGGCGACGCAACAACGATAGCGGCTCGCTGAAGAATGTCCTCCGACCTTCTCTTTGCGAGGGTTTGTGCGCGCAATTGCAGCAGCCTGACTCTGCCGTTCCCGCCGACATTCATATAGAGTCCACAGATGAGACTAGCACCTCCACGAAAGCTGGCACTTTTGATGCACTTTTTCCCACGAAAGAGAGCGAACAGCAAAGACTTTCCCCGCAGCTCTCCGGGGATTTGCCGCTCGACTGTGACGAAGCCAGTCGGCTTCAAATGGCTTGCTTGCTTCACAAAGACTCTAAGGTAAGGGAGGAAATTCAGCAGGGAAACTCAAGATGCATCACACCGGCGTCCGTTTCACGCAACTCTCATAATGAACACTCCGCGTCGTTCCTGGTTCCGTTAACTCCGTCGCCTCCTACCTTTTGTACCTCGCGGCTGGCAGGTTTCCACAGCGCGTTTCCGTGGAATCTCCCCTTAATTGCATCGGAAACCCCCGCTGTGGTGGAGATGTCCTCCCAGAAGGCCACCTCCCCCAAAACCTGCCTCCTCACCATGCTTCCCAGGGAGGCGGAGGGGATGACCCTTCAGAAGCTCCACATCACCGATACCTCGCGCACGGCCAAGTCGTTCAGCGTCTCCTGCACGACCAAATCGGATCATTCGGAGATGCTACGGCCCCCCATCACCCCGCAAGAGGTTTCCGACTTGACAGACGTCTCCGCCACGGTCGAGTCCTATAACGCGTTCAGTCTGGGGGCGACGGCTTCTGCCCGAGAAAAGGCCGACTCCCCTTTTATGATTACGGTCGAGCAGGGCGCAGCGCATGCGCCGAGGCCCAACCTCTTGCCGCTGGAGTCTCAAGGGTTGTTCTTCTCCCACGTGATTCGGCACGCGGTGCGCGTGGAGAGTTTCATCCGTGTTACAGAAAGCATCTCTGAGGGCGAGGCGCCGCAGACCCTGAAGTCCACATCTCTAGACGCGGTCGTTTCGCCGGAGGGGCCTGAATTTGAGGGAGTGGAGACCCGCAGCAATGCCGACGCCGGTGAGGATACGGAAAGGGCAGCGGGTGAGGGGCGCAAGACGCAAACAGACGGGCCAGCTGAACAGGCAACACACCTGATTCTGCTCTTCGGGGCGGGATGGCATCCTGGTATGCGGCGAACCGTTGATTCTCTGAAGCAGCTGGTTCGGGGTTCCGAACGCGATGGGCATCTCGCCGGTCCCGACGAAACAGTCTGCGAGCGCATGATAGGTTGCACGAATACGACTTCCGATTTGCACAGCGACTCAAGTGAAATCTTCAAGGCAGCATTAGAGGTGAAAGGGGCTGAAATCGGCAGTAGCGAGTTGAACTCTGCTATATTTAAACCCAACAGTATCAGCCATCTTGACGAGCAGGAGCGCCCGATCTCACGTGTCGAGAGTGACTCAACCACATTAGCTAACGGTAACGGAGTCCACAAACTGTGCTTCACACCCGACATAGCCTCCAATAGCTCGCGGAATCCTTTTGGAGTCCTTCATTACCCATTTGGTGGGGGGTTTGTACGTCAGGACAGTGAAAATCGGGAGAAGGGCGTCGATAACAGGGCAGGTTTGCAAACAACGACGAATCTCTCCTGCCATGGGAGCGATCCACGAAAAATTCAAGTTCTCTACCTTAGCGCTGATGAATCCATTGACGAGCTTCGCGCCACGCTTGACCAAATGCCACCAACATGGCTATGCATTTCCCCGCTTATACAGCCTTACGAAAAAGACGCTAGCCGCAGCCTGATCGAGTTCGCCGTTGAACTGTTTCAGGTAAATTGTTTTCCGCGCCTGGTGGTTCTCGCGGCGAACAATCGGAAGACATCATCAACTCTAGATCGTGAGCTACGGAACTTTAATACCAAAGAATCGGACAAAATTCAGCCGCTGACGCTCAATTCTGAGAACACGGACATCAACAGTTCGATGCGGTGCGATCAAGCATGGATTGTGTTGCACAGGCATGGTGAGTCAAGACTTTTCAGCGATCCGGAGGGTGTGGAGTTTCCATGGCTTGACGACATCCATTCTGGGGTACCCGACGAGGTGTTGAAAGCATCATCTTACTTTCCTTGTGAGTCCCTTGACAGTGGGGGGAAATGTGCGTTTCAGTTTGATGCATCCGAAGACCACCGAGCCGATAATTTGACGAGCAGCAGCAGTGACGATGATGATCATGTGGAGAGCAACAGACACGATGAGCTTAGTTACCGAGATCCTCGCTTCCTTATTCAGTTCGCAAATATAAAGGAGATGGTGGTCCAAAAGGCTTACTTTCCACCTCTACGTCTCTTCAGCAGCGCCATAGACCTTCCTTTTTTGCTTGAAAAAGGTGGCTTCTTTGTAGTGTTGGGCTCGACGGGGTCTGTTGATCCCGTCATTCACCGTCGTTGCGTGAGGAAACTTAATAAAGCGCGTAGCTGGCTTTATGTGGCGATTGAAAAGCGAAAAGAGGAGCTATGGGCGTCCCATTACCGGGCTTTGAGCACGGGTGAGCAACCCACCCGCCTTTCGACATCTCTGTCGGTGCCGTGCACGTTATGTACGAGCCCTTTATTAAACACGATGCCGATAGAAGTGGGGGATAAGGCACAAGGGGAAGGAAGCTCATCGCCGCCTTTCACAAGTGCACCTTCTCCGATCAATGCGTCTAGTTGTGTTAACAGCAGCACCGCGCATACGACTCCGATGAAAGGCGTCCAGATGCATCATGAATTGCACGGGGAAATTCCTCGCCAGCAGATTATCCCGAGTGTTTACTTTTACGATTCTGTTTTCGGTTTCACAGATAGCGATCAAGCGTGCGAAGGGTCGTTGCTCAACCTCTCCAATGACACTATCAAATATACAAAGAGGTACGACGCGCGTACGGATAGCTATTTTAAATGGAATAAGCGGGATTTTGAACTTTTTCAGGAGTACATTCTAGCGCCCATTATTGATCAGGATGAGAGGCAGTTGCCGCCGTTCGAAGGCGAGTTCTTTCTCGCGTGTGTTCGCTTACCGCACCGCACGACCGCTGTCCTGCGGCGCCGCTTTTCTGTCGATCCGCCCCCCGATTCCAACGCCAACCCCAGTCCGAGCGCCCTTGGTAATGCGGCCTCGACGATAGGGGGGGGGGGCAACCACAACCCCGTCGTGGGGCTCAGCGGAGGTCGCCCGCGTCCGCCGCCTCCGGCCCCCCTCGCCGGGCAGAAGCCGCCCCTGCGCCAATCCGCCATCGGCGCAAGCCGCCCGCCGCTCACCCCCTCCCTCCCCCCGGGCACCCCGGCTGGGACTCCTGTTACGGCTGGGACTCCTGTTACGGCTGGGACT
>MJCC01000002.1:251232-552384 GCA_001766655.1 Phytomonas francai
CTGTTACGGCTGGGACTCCTGTTACGGCTGGGACTGCTGTTACGGCTGGGACTGCTGTTACGGCTGGGACTGCTGTTACGGCTGGGACTGCTGTTACGGCTGGGGCTGCTGTTACGACTGGGACTCCTGTTGCGACTGGGGCTGCTGTTGCGGCTGGGACTGCTGTTACTGTGGCTGCGGTTCCTTCACACGGGATGGCGTCAAGTCCCTCCAAGGGGACGGGAGGCGCGGGGCACGCCGGTGGGGGGGCCGGGGGATCCGGCCCCGGGGACGAGGCCGCGGCCCTGGCGGCGTCGACGGGGAGGTCTTCTCCGGGTGGGGCAGCGGTGGAGGGCACGGCGGCGTGTGGTGGTGGCCTGTGCACGCCGGCCTCGAACTGCGCTCGTGGTTCTGTAAATGAATCGGAAAAGGTGGATGACGCGCCGGATTCCCCGGTTCTCCCTTTGACCTCGCTTAGCACTGTGAAGCAGTTTTTAACAGAGCAAATTCTTTCGTGGATGGAGTAAGGCGTAAACTGAGAAGTCTGCATGAAGTCTGCTTTCTTTCCTGTGAAGTGATTTATATTTATTCCCGAACTACCAACGGAATAGGATTTGTTTTCATTTACGTTTTTTCCCGTATTTTTAGAGAGAAAAAGTTTCCTTTCAGTACGTCTAAGGAGGGGATCTAGGATGCAATCCGATGCTTGCCGTAAATGTGCTTAAGATTCGTAAATCTTTATAAAAAGGTCCAATGTGTCGAATTCCAATAGATAAGCGACCTTATTATAGGCTTGAATGACTCGCTTATATTTATAGTCCTCTTGAGGAAAATAAAATATGCAGCATCAGCATAGACCCAATCACCCATTTTCACTCGATACCTGTGCATAAATTTGCCAAAAGGAGACATTATTCATTCGGATTAAGAGCAACAAAAACAATGGATATTCAGTTTTTGTGGATGTAAAAATTAAAAAGCATTACAGAAGCACCAAAATACGGGGATAAAAACAGGATAATTTCATATATTTTTCTTCTCCTCTCGAATTTATCGCTTTTTAATCAAAACAGCACTAATAAAGGTAGTAGTAGAATGGACAACGCAAAGGTCCTGTTTTATGGCTTTCTTTTAGGTTTTATTGAAAGCCTGGGGATACAACCAACTCGCCAGGCCACTTCGTCGTCATCGAATTTTGCTTCGGTGCCTCTTTTTAGGAAGGAAACCGCGATAAGCGATTTTCTTGAGTGGGATCTTCAACTTATGCCATCATGGTGGCTGCTGGAGCGAGATCACCGGCTATGGCGTTTAATGCGCAAGGCGGTGCGCGTTAACTTTCTGGTATTACTGCTCAGTATATTTCTATCCTTTTGTACAAGCCTTATCGCACGTTTGGAAAACTTCTTTCGTGCTGCCTATGGTCGATACACATATGAATTTAGCACCCCGACGTCGACGATCCTGTCATACTTCTTGTTTCGATTACCTTTTCATGGTGCCCGGGGGATTCGCGCGTTGCTTTCTCTTGCTGGACAGTGGCCGTTGTACATCACCCTGCAGCTTGTGGGTGTGATGTGGTATAATCAAATCTACTCGGAGGTGTGGTTGATTCGAAAGGGGCTGTTGCTGAAGCCGCGTAGTTTGCCAAAGGGAACCTCTGTGGTGGATAATTACGACTCGCTAGATGAGGGAAAGGCTCGAGCCGCGCCAATTAAGATTTCTGATTTGCCTTCTTTATATTCTTCTCCTCTTGCGAAGGGGACGTTAGGGCTTGTGTTGGTGATCTATCGATTGTTGCAACACTCCGTACGCCTTACGGTGTTGCTTTTGATACGCAAAACGCCGCCTACTTCTCCAACACAGTGGCTGATGGGGGACCGAAAGCGCTTTGCAAGCATGATAGGACGCGCTTCTTCGCTAACAGCGCACCTGGAGATCGTAAGCGAGTCGGTCTTTAAACTAGTTGCCACCTCCGTTTTTGCATTCTGCTCTGCAATATTCGAAAAGGTGCTCGGGGGATTGCCCATTCTACCTTACTGTGGCATTTCACTCGGTACGATCGTTGGTTTTGTCATGAACAGCTTCCTTTATAGCTTTTACGTCTTTGATTACCGCTACGCGCTGCAACTATCGCCCACTCCAAGCTCGCGCCTAACCTTAGTCGAGCAACTTGAGCACTTTGGAGAGTGTTGGGCATACAATATCGGCTATGGTAGTAGTATGACGTTGCTTTCGTATACCTTAACGTTTTTTTTAGGCCCTGTGGGATCGGTTTGTATTGTTTCCGTCATCTATGCGTGGCAGGTAGCTTGCTCAGGGTATGCAAGACCGATCTCAAGCCCGTGCACGTTCCATATATTTCTTCCTTGGTTTGAAATGTTAGATTTTATAAAGCAAAACCTAGGACTCCTCTGGCGCCTTGTAGCAGTTGCATGCTTATCAGTTTTGCCACTGTGGTATATATTTATTTCCAACTAAGTAACACACCAGCATTGACTTGGTTTTCATCGTCATAAATATACCACTATTGTTACCCTCATTCACTAAATGATATGTGTGTATGAATGAAGACATAGAGATGAGGAAAGCGGGAGGGTGTATAATATCATTATGTTTACTTTTTTTTCCTTTTTACGAGGTACATTTTTAGATTAACGTTTTACTGATACAATACCGTAGTTTACTTGTGTGCTGTTCATAAGAACTTACAAACTGCTTCCTACACAATGTCCCCTTTGGCATTTAAAATTATGCCTGCATCTATATTTATACATCGTGCAATATATTCAGATGATTTATTTTCTTTATCAAGTGCTCACTAGTGATTGAGTACGCGGATGAGGCTATTTTTGTCTACCCTAAGGGTGCTCTTTACATTTGTAGACATTGTTCACTATTATCTTATGTACTTTTATAATTTTCTTTTTAGACAAGGGACAAATTTCTTCCACTTTAAAGGATAACACCAATATCGAAGATAAAAGGAAACCCACATTCAGAGATAAATTAGCTAGCAATGAAAGACAGTTCGCCCCCTTTTAGGCCACTAGTAAGGGTGCATTTGAGGGCCCATTCATCTTTCTTGCCCTTTTTCATAGCCTTTCTTCTTGCGACCTTGCTATTAGTATCCGCAGAAAATACAGAACACGCACGGGTATCTTCAAACAACTCACCAAATACCGTGCTAACAACTCAGATGCCTTCCAACACCATAGCACCTCTGTCCTTCTCGGGAGGCAGCGATGACCCAGTTAATCCTAGCCATTCACCGCATATTATACATCGAACGATTTCTTCGACTGCTATAAATCCACGAAACCATTATACGCTTAAACTCCGAGAGAAAATTGTTGAAATCTATGGCAGCAATTTGACGGTATGGGCGCCACCGCCGCTAATAAAGGTGCACACCCCATGTCTTAAATTTGGGCTTTCTTGCCCGCCCGAATACGTGAAGTTTTTAGAGGATACTCTTCGTCAGGCACTTCATGAAAATGCTACGGGAAACGCGAGCTTCAAAGAAGGCTGCGATATCGCTTCGTTGGACGTCAGGCGTTGGGTTTTCACTGGAAGCTGCGCTCCGGGTGGGACTGCAAGCGAGGCTACGGAGGAATCGTATTCGAATTCCTTATCCGCGGACAAAATAGACCATATAGCGGGCTTGGATTCAACGAAGAATGCAATAAAGAAAGAGGATACAAAATCACCACCAGCCCGTTCAACTGTATCCTTTCCGGGCTGTCCAGGGTGTAAATTGGGGGATCTTACCCTTCTCGAGAATTTACAACAATACGTGCGAGTGCTGGAGAATAAACTTGCGCAGGTTCGTCGTGCGAAATGGTATAATGAAGCTTCTGAAGTGCATCAACAACTTCGTAGTCAAACAGGAGATACTGAAAGTCCTTTCATACCAAGGAAATACGCAGCCTGGATTTCTCGAATCCTTCTGGAAAGGACCGGCGCTGTACGCTATACACGATGCGCGCAGCAAAGAATCAAGAGATGGCTAATTGATATGTTTCTTATTATTGATTTGCCGCTTACTTGGCTTTTTTTTTGGGTTTTCGTGCGTTTACTTCCATGCACGGGGATGGTAGCGTTTGGGGTGTGGGTGTGGGCAGACATGCCATGGCCTGACAGCGTGATAGCGCACGTGCTAAACCTTCCAAAAAAATCGCCGAAAGTGTGTATAGAAAACACATCAGAAAAGGATTCCGATGGTAATGCAACTAAGCTGCCCGGATCGCACTTGAAAGCATCGAATTTGCATGAAATTCATGATACTTTCGCTGCCGAAGTTGCTTCCGCACCCTTAGCTTGTTCACCTAGCCCAGGAGCGAATGGGGAGGTTAATCAAGCAGAAAGAATAGAGACATCAGTAGAGCCCTCAACATCGGAGAATGGAAGGGGCTCGATGTTGAGCCCCTTATTAGGTTCCAATAGCGAGCAGAATAGGTTTGTGGGAGAAAAAGGATCCACTAACCGCGAATCGTGTGCATTGCAAACCAGACATGAGGAACCGCTTAATATTCTTGATCACCAGATACGACCTTTGACGAGCGAAAGGAATGCTGCCTTGCAAGCGCGTCAGCATCGTCGCCAGGTTGCCGTTTCCTTTACCCTGATGGATGATTTCTTTAGCATCGATTCGACCTATTTTTTCCTTCTTAGGGTGCGGCTTGCGTTGTGTTTGCTTACCTTGCTCGCGCTTCTTTGGTGTGGGTTTGAGTGTTATCGGCATGTGCATCGTCTTTTGGCCTATGGGAGCGATCTGCGAGGGTGGTCAGGCATCAATAGCAGCGGTGCACAGGATTATCGCGGGGGTTGGATGCGGATGAACGCACTTCATCTTCAAATTTCCTCCGCCATTTCCGCCTCGACGCGCGTGGCTGGAAGGTTTCTTCAACGATTGTTGCCCTCTTGGCTGTCGGCTTCGATAGGGCTGTATGTGTTGTATTCTTTTCTTGGTTCGGTCGTCCTGGTGGCATTTCGGGAAACTTTTAGCGCCTTTCAAGAACTGCTAGAGGCGGAAAACGAGTCTGCTGTACGGCAGATACCTATTCTACGTCTTGATCCTATGGATGAAGTGGAATAGTTATGCATTTGTTAAGAAAACACTCCATGGGCCTGTATATTTATTATTTTTTTAATTATTTGATTGACGCAAATTTATTTGTTGTTTCAACTTCATAAGTAATTAAATATATTTTGAGGTGCTAATGCCACTTTAGAATTAATACACTCTTATGAATTAGATTATTACTCCCCCCTTTTAAAAAAGACTAGTAGAGTCAAGCTAGTTGACGGACTATCGATGGGACAGGCTAAGCACATAATTCATATACCCCACATTCAAGTCAATAGGTCTTACAACAAGAAGTGAGGTCAGACAAAGGAAATAAATAAAAATAAAAGCAATAAATATAATATACGCATATAAATATGAATTCCAACAGAATGGAGCAGATTACTGTTTATACCGACATTAAGTGTCCTATGTACCTTGAGGTAATAAAAGAATATGCAACACGCCTATGCCCTTCCAAAACGAACATTGTTTCACTTACTGCATCGCCTGACGACCCAACTCCTTTTCTAAAGTACTGGGTCAATGAAGCTCCGAGAGAGCTCACTAACTTATCGACTTCGACTACCTTTATGAATGATTTTGAGTGCTTTATCACCGGTAATCAGGATATTCGCTCAGGCGAGGTGATTTACGCACTTTATCAACGTCAAATGCCTGTTCTCGCGCTTCTTATTGATGCTGATCGTGAAGCTAATCAAAAAACTCCTCTTTTATCTACGGATAACATTCCTACTATGTATACTTCTCATATTCAGGAAATTCTTTACCACTCGCGGTACCCAACAGATTATCATAGCGAAACTCCTTTAGATTCGGTGGAAAATACGATTGAATCATTTTTCCGTTTTCCTCCTCAGTTTGGTCGTATGATCGCGATAGAGTCGGAACTTCCATCTATATTTAACTCTTTTTCTTCTGGAAAGGCAATGGAGGATTCTTATTCTCCTTCAACTAGACTGCAGAATACCCAGTTGCTTTCTTCTGTAATCGCAAACGTTGCTTTCTCCTACATACGCGAGGAACTCGGGCATAGCGGGGATGCGGTAGATTCCATTAAACTTACAGGTATTTGGGAGGAGATCTCGAAAAATAATCCTGATTTTTGCGGTTTGGACAGAATGGAGAAGGTGGTGGTGCTTCGATCCGACGGCTATCCGCTCTCAGGCCTTCCACCTCGCACTACGGCCTTTATGCCTTCGCCTTTGCCAGCTTTCCATCATCTAAAGGATTGTTTTCAATATCCCTTGTCTAATACAATGGGGTTTCATGGGGAAAAAAAGGATTTTGCTACCGAAATGAGAGCGCTTTCCAACTTTCTTGAACAGAACCCTCACCTTTATAGCTCATTGTGGATCTTTGAACGATATGGCAATCGCCGGATGATGCGATACCTTCTTCAACGCGGCTATATTCTCATTATTCTGGATCATATGTCAAGCGCTTTTCACACAATACACAAATGCCTGAAATTTTCTGAAAAAGGTGAAAGTGAGGGCCCTTTGCGTGCGACGTCGGACGGCAAGGTCTTGAATGGCAAACCTCAAAAAAATGCACGGGAATTGAGGGAGAAGTTTGATAAGCTTAGCTCTACTCTCATAAAATTTGAAGAGCATTGGATAGAGATGCCAATGCCTTCAGCGGTGGTCTTTCTTTCATGTGGAACCGATAACAGTCGCTATAGAGTGAGGCTTAATGGAGATGATATTAGTTCGGATTGTTGGATCTTGAGTGCACTCGATTCTTACTATAATGGCCACATAGATGAACTCGAAAAATGCGTGAAATGTGATCTAATTGAGACGCGGCTATTTTGGAAAGGTTTGGTGAATCCGCGCGAGCTGGAGCTCGTAAAGTCCCTTCGGGAATACATCTTGGAGTGCATTAAGCATTACATTCGTTAAACCTCACTCTCCCTCGCCCCTTTCCCCTCTGCCAGTGTATTTTTTTTTGTATTCGCTGTTCTTTATTTGTTGTTGCTCTTGAAGTTGGTGCATCGCATACATAGGTTCGAAGGCAATACTAATGCTTTTACCATCTCTAGAACGATTTTAGTTCTTTTAACTGAGGGCAAAGGAAGGTATCCATCTTTATAAAATTTACGGAATACGATATTAATGACTACGTATTCCGACGCGCTCACAGGTGATCTAGATGAAGTAATTTATATATAACAATTCATTTTAGAAGACGTATCGGTACTATTTTCAACACAAAGTACTTGCCATTTAACCTGTATGTTTATCCGATTAGCCAACCGATTTTCCATTTCTTTTCAGTTTAAAATAGTTAAGTTTGGGAATCAATTCCTTTCGCTGTACTAATATATAAATGTATATTAGTACATTTGTGAACTAGCTTATCACTAAGCATCCTTTTTGCACTTTTAAAGAGCTAGCATGTCAAAAATCAACGCAACGTACAGCTCCGGCTACTACCTCACCCCGGATACAGATTACAGAAAACTCGAAGAGGAGCAGCGATTGGAGCAACGGCGAAAGCGCGGCCGCCCGGGGGCGGAAATTGATCCTTCCGCAAATACCAAACGTCAAACCTTCGCCATACCGTTTAATCTCATCTGCGGGCATTGCCATCGCCATATTGTTCGCGGGACCCACGTCTATACGAATCGAACCCCGACGAATCGGAAGTATTTAAATGCGATACGGATCTGGGAGCTGGAGATTCGCTGCCGGTATTGCCAAGGGCTTTTTTATCTTCACACGGATCCGGAAACGCCGAAGGAAACGGGCGGGTATACCTGCGCGCGGGGCTGTCAGCGCGGCGAGGGTGATTTTTACGCGCTCAACAAACAAAACGAGGCGGTTCGACTGCAGTGGGAGAAGGAGAAGGCGGAGGCAGAGGAGAATCCGTTGGCCACGCTCGAGCGTGAGAACGAAGCTGCCCGACAACTCGCGGAGCGGAATCGGCAAATCGAAGCGGATGTTATCGCGAACTCTGAGGGCGATGATTCGGGGTTGTTGGCCGCTTTGCGCGCGCGTAATTCGAGCAATGCCTTTCATGAGGAATCGGTGTCGTCGTCGTCGTCAGTATTATTGCCTCACACACCAACCGATTTCATGCTTTCCGCTGAGGAGGCAGCGAGGGAAGAAGCGGAGTATCAACGATTCGAGGCTGAAATGCGGCGGCAATGGCATGATCGATGCGGTCGAGATGAAAAAGAAAAGGGCTCTGCTTCTGCGAGCGGGTATGAAGATGGTGGGGCGCGATGGGGAGGAAGACCGGCATTGATGGAAGGGCCTGCTATTGCTCAGGATGCATCCGATTTGGCGGAGGCGCTGCGAAACTACAGCGAGAGCGCTTGCTTTGCTGTTTTAGATCACACTCGTGAGGACAGCGGTATTGCACCGGATAATGGGCGTTCCGGTAGTAATGGCAGCGGTAGCTCCGGCACCGCTCGAGCTATCGTTCGAGGGACATCCAAAAACGCCTTCATACTCGAAGAGGAGGACGAGGATATTACTGGTTCTCTTCCAAAGCGTAAACACATACGCGAGGATGCGAACGGCAGCGTAGTGCTCGCGCAATCTGGTTCACGGCCTACTTCTGAATTGAAGGCACCTGCACTGCATAGTTCTGTTCTGAAAAGTCTCCTAGATGATGATTCAGATTAAAGCACCGAGGATGGAAGGAGCTTATTTTTGTTTCATCACCGTAAAGGAAAGAAAAAGAAGATTGCAAACACATACCAGTTGGTGTGATATGACCTAAAAAAAAATGCTAAATCTCTAGCCGTGTGCAAGCATTATCACGCTAAAAATGAAACGATTTTTTTTATTTTAATATCAGAGATTATTCTTTGTTGTTAGTGTCAATCCCTCCTTATTATTCTTTCTTCTTCTGTCAATGCATTTTTCCCTGTATGCTTTACCCATTTCCATAGTGATAACAGGTCAAACACATTTTTGTGAAAATATAGTATATATATATATCACTATATTTATTTATTTTAATAACTATAAGCTCACAAATGTCTGGAAACCCACCTATACAGGGTAATTATTTTGCGGGGAGTACCTCTTACATACCACCACCACCTAAGCCTATTGCGAACCCCGCCTTCGGAGCCCCCAAAGCGAGCGGCTGGGATGCTCCCAAACCAGGGATCAAAGCACCCCACGCCACGCTCCATCCACCTTTACCAAACTCCTCAAGCGCCGGACATCCTTTCAAGTCGCAAGCTATCGGCTCTCCGTACGATTTTAACACATTTCCAGCTAACACGGCGCCGGCCGTCGAGGCCAACACCTCCGCAGGGGCTGAGTCAGGCGAAGGCCCCGCCGCGAATTTCCCAAGCTCTCATGGGTATTTAACCGCGCCTTTTCCCCTGCAGGCGGAGAGAGCGACCTACCATCAGACTTCTCTGCACAGCCCGCCTCGTCGATCGGGGCCTGAGGGGGTCGGGACTCGCTCCGAGGCGGATTCGCAAACGAACGCCTTTGCATCAGCGTTGGCTGCTCGACAGTCTGCGCGAATAGGTGAGTCCGCTGGGGGGTCACCGGCTTCTTTATCCGTTCGATCCTCGAACCCCCTGACCGTCCAGCGCACCACTGCGACCTATCCGATCGTCTCTTCGCTGGAGACAAAAGAGCAGGGTATACAGGGCCGTCCTTCGCGCGCGTCGGGCGCTAGTTTACCGCACGAAATGCCGATACCCTGCGGGGGTTTGCATCCCTGCCTGGAAGCTCCGGATACGGCGGCCCCCACGGAGGCCGCGCCGCACCAGTGTCCACCTCGCGCTTCCCCACTTCAGGCTCCTACGATAACTGGCGCCCCGACCTGCAATTTCTTAGACGAGACCGGCCACTTTAGCGGGAGCGCTTTTTCGCGAAAAAGCAGCTTCAACTCCCAGCAGCTGAGCACCTTTCGCTCTCAGATTCCGAACGGAGAGGGCCCGCCGTCGTCGTCAGGAAGGCCCCCCCGGGGTGGTGGGGCCCATCCCGGGAAGCTCGGGGGGTTCAGCCGAGGGCGCAGCCGGGGAGAGGAGCTGCTCGCGGCCGCACTCGAGCGGCGTCGGGCGAGCGCGTTGGGTGCGACCTTCATGAAGACGTCAGGAAAGGGTGCTCAGGACCTTCTGAGTACGAAATCCAGCCTATCGCGGGCTACCGGTCCTAATTCTCGTCGCCTGGAGTCGACCCTGCACGAAGGGGAAGGTTCCTGGGGGCCTCTTCCAGACTCGCACCACAAAGCCACCCAGCCAAGCGATTCCCGTCAAAGAGACAACAGAGATCGTTATCCAGCGGGTTCAGCTGTTCCGTACGCCAGTAATGTTGTCACGTCCATGCAAGGGAACGCGTATAATTCTCCCAAAGGGCTTTCTGAACAACCAATACAAAACGCCTTCAATGTGCAAAAGGGTGGGGATGCGCCCCAAGAAATGGAAAATGCAGATGAGCTGTTTTTTCCAAATTCTACGCTAGATAACAACAACAACAACAACCGTGCAGAGGGAGCTGAGGAGCCCCCCAACTCGGTGGAGTATCACTTCCCAAAGCCGTCAATGGTTAACGGCCCATCATACAGAGAAGGCGCTTACGAGGAGAATATACACCTAAAAGGTAGCGACTCACGTCGAACAAGGGCGCCAGCCTCGATGAAAACCAACCCGCCTCCTATCCCCTTCGGCAGCAATGCAAATGGCTCTACCTCCGATGAAATCCATGATCCGGTCAACGACTCTGCTGTTGAGTCCTCCAACCTCTTTGCGTCAATGCGTTCTGCGAAAGCAACCCCAAAGTTGTCTATCCTTAATGGGGAAGATCATAATATCATTCTCAGAGAGGGTTATGCCATCGATAACCCCCCTGTTCTACGACAAGAAACTGGAAAACTACCTCAGTCTCCGTCCGAGGACCCATTACCCCGGCCTACGATCCTAAGTGGAGGGAATCAGGCACCGGTGCAACCTGACAAGCAGTCCCTCTCCCTGCTCCCCTTTCCACACCCACAGCAGCAGGGACGTCGTCTCGAGCTCGAGACGCCCCGGGACCTGCCCAACGGGCACACCCTTCCAGACTCTTTTTTCCATTTGCAGCGCGTGGCGGCCGGCGAGAAGCCGTCTTACCGCCGCATGATCTCAACTTCCGAGAAGAATGCGAGGATTTACGAGGAATCGCCTGCTCCGCGGTATCCTGAGGTTAAAACAGAAAGCGAAGCTACCATTCAGCTTAGCGGCACGCCCGCGGAGTTAAACGCAAAGTCCTCGAATGCTATCAACTCAGCTGCCACGACTCCGGAAGTGCAGAAACGGGGAGGGTCCGTAGAGTACTTTGAGCATGGCGATGGAGCGCAAGGATTAATGGAGGATTTCAACAATAGCGCGGTGAGTGTCGAAACGCGTTGGGCAAAAGCTGGAGCAGACCCTAATGGAGAGCCAAAGTCTACCTCTTTCGATACAAAGGGTTTGGTAATTGCATCGTCCCCCGATGGGTGTGAAGGAGGAAAGACGATTTCTGAACCGACCCACCTCTTCCTTAATGGAGAGGTGGAATGCGAACCAAATGCTGCTGTTGATGTGGCTAAGGGTTCACCACAAAACGTACCTGAACAGATGACAATGCCCAAGGAGAGTAACCTACCGAAACCATCGGTAAATACCTCTTCTTCAGCCTCCGCTATCCAAGTAACTCATCCAGACAAGATGGCAGCGTCCACGGGGGCTTGCACATTAACGCCAACCCTGAAGTCAAAGGATGGGTCCTTTACATTAACATCCATCCTTAACGATCAATCTCTAGCGATGCAGAAGGAAAAACAGGAGGAACAAGAGCCCGACGCTTTGGTGAATCCTTTTGCAAGCTCCGTCTCTTACAGAACTCCGAACTCTTCTAATTCCGTGTATCAGAGGTCCTCCCTGCAGGTTGAGCCTTCCAGAACGTACGCGCCGTGTTTCGCCCTATTCCACCCCGGGCACGGTGGTATTATCGCTCTGTTCAACCAGCCTGAGGAACCGGCGAAAAGTAAGGGAGCGTTAGGGGCGGTAAAGCAGCCTCCAGTCAAGAGCTTCGTGCGGGACATGACCGACAGAACGTCTAGTAGCGATACCAACGAAAAAAAGAACACTAGGCGCAGTCATCTTGTCTTTTGCAGCCTTTCCGAAGCCATGTCTCGTTTCGACCCCTTAGGAAAAGAAAAAGTCATTAAAGGAACGGAGGCTGGGCGTCGTTACATCGCCTCTATGGAAGCTCTGGCACGCTCTCCTTTCTTTGCATCCAATGGTGTGACACCCCTATCAGACTTCACAATTGAAAAGGCTCAGGAACTGCTCGGCATCCTTCAGAAAGGTGAAAACGCTCCACTGACTCAAGTTCTTGAGATAATGTTAGCGGATGCTTTGGCGCCGAACGAACACGCCTTTTTGTGGTCCAGGGGTGGCGACAAGAAGCTAGTGCATCTGTTAATGCAAGAGGCTTCGGCGATTTCCTCGTCAAGTGGCTTTCGTGACATGGATAGTGGGGGTACTGGTCGCATGAGGTTGCTTCCCACCCAGAAAACGCCCTGCACAATGACAAATCCTCAAGATGGCTTAGCCAGGGTTCAGCTACTGCTGTGCGAGGGAAACCGCGAGGCCGCTGTCGAGGTAGCTTTGGAACATCGCCTTTTTCTGCACGCTGTCCTCATTGCGATGATGTGTCCCACCAGGGAACACTACATGAAGAGCATCAAGGAGGTTGTGTACAAGGAGCTCCAGCCTCACTCACCACTGTCTCACGCATATTGCTTGTTCAATGAGTTGCCTCTTCCCCCTCTGGTGCCGTACCCCACGTCGCACACGAGGGAAAGCGACTCCAACCCATTTGCTGGGAATGCGAAAGGTGAGCAGTTGGGAAATCCCTCCCAACAACATTCGAAGGAATCCCTATTACAGTGCCTGTTGTCAAACTCCGAAGAACCCCTCCCCAGTGCGGCGGCGGCAAAGCAGGAGAATTGGGAGTACTTGAAGAGTAGCTGGCCCCAGCAGGCTGCCATGTTAATTGCAAATTATACCAGGAGCAGCGGGGATGGGCTCTTACAACTCGGCGATACACTGCAGCAGTCTGGTCTGGTGCTAGAGGCACATACATGTTTCCTTTTGGGGCATCTATGCCCCTTGGGAACGGCCAAAGGAGGAAAACACACAAGTCCCGAGAGGGACTCGTTCAGAAACCAGCTTCGATGCCGTTTGGGTGTTTTAGGTGGGCTTTACGCCCCAAACATCACCGGGCGCGCTGCCTTTCTGACCCCGACATCCACTTTACTCACGGATCTTCTCCAGGAAGTTCGGTGCCACTTGGACCTGCGCCTTCCACCTCCGCTTCCAGAGGGCGGGTCGCCAGACGAGGGTGAGGCGGAAAACCACATCGTTTCCGTATCGCCCCGTGAGGATGTCCAACCCCACTCTCCTCTTCCATGTCATGGTCTGCCCATGCGTCCTTTCCGATACGCTGTTGCATTCCATTTCATGCAAGTCCTGTGGCTGCAAGAGGTTGGTATGCTTGCGGAAGCCAATAGAGCTCTGCACGACCTTCTGAAGGTGATACCACCACCTAAGTTCGCACTGTCCGGGCCCCCACGTACTCTTAACGAATTTGTGTATTTTTTTGCCCAACTACCATTTCCAGAACAAACTGCGCCGCAAAGCGGGACTTGTGCAGACACCTCACACCAGCCAGATGGTCAAAGTGACTATCAGAATGTAGAGATTAAAAGAATGGGAGCCCCATCACAACCAAGTAGTGGTGAACACCCCCCGCAGCCAACACTATGCTCGGAACCAAATATAACTCCATCCCAGGTTCCGCCATCACGGAAGCAGGAAGGCCCTGCAGCTCCTTTGTCATATCCACCACCACCACCACTACCCTTAAATGCTTCTTCCAATCGGCCACCGCAACCCCCGAGAATAGGGAACCCTGTTCCGAAGGCCGGGATGCCGGCACCTGTTGAGGGAGCCCAACGTCCGCAACCTCTTGTGCCGGCACCCTTCGCTACTGCACCGGCGCCGCTGCGCGCGGAGGCTCCCTCTACGCAACCACCACCCTCGCCGCCGCCGCCTCTCGAGCGAGCTAAATCACCGCCCACGGCCGCATTAGGGACCCCAGAGTGTCCGCCTTCGCCATCCAAGACCAGAGGCTACAGCACGACGACGCCGACTACCGCATCGGATGGCGATGGCCGCCCTAAAAGAGAAGGTGGTGGCTCGAAAGGCGGCAAACACCAGCGGTCTGGCTCGATAGAGACCTTCCTGGGCTTCTTCCGCCGTGATAAAGGCGGGGATCTCTCTGATGCCAAAAAAGCTGAGGTGGCCAAGCCGATGATCCTGGACACGAAGCCTGTGCCTCAGTTCGACCAGGCCACGGGCCGCTGGATGTTTCCACAATCTGAGGAAGACAAAGCGCGCGAGGCGTTGGCGAAGGCAGGGCCACCAAAGATGCCCCCTGGTGGTGTTGGCAGCAAAGGCCCTGGCGGAGAGCCACCATTTCTTCAAAAGCGGCGCGGACCTGGGAATAAGCCGCAGTATGTTGATATGTTCAACACTTAGTCACAAATGCACGTGTCTATTGAAGAGGGAAACAAGAGGGGGGGTGGGGTGGGGGGTGTCCCGCGACGCCTTATTTATGTTGATAGGATTTGGTGGCGAGTGTATGTCTTTGCGTTTAGTGAAGAGGAAAAATGTGAGGGAATAGTGAAGGCCATTCGTTTAAAATTATTTTAAAGGAAAATATCTCGACGGATTTCTTTCCCTTTTTCCGTTTTCTTTGTATATATATATATATATATATATACTTGAGATATTGTCGTATCTTTTGTCAGGGTGAATCAAAGTTTTAATCTTTAAGCAAACAACACTCGTACGGCAAGCTATTAGACTCTTTTCAGCAGGTGAATATGTATGTATTCATTGATGTGTTTATATATATTTATAGTTTCCATTAAAATCTGCAACCCTCAATCAAGATTGACTCTCACAAAACTCTTTTCCCAATCACAGTAGATCTATTTCATATATTTATTAACTCATTTACTTTCATCATCATGCCAATGTTACAGACACCAGAAAAGCGCGTGTTTTTGGGGATAGACTTCGGGGCCTCTACGACGCGTGTTGCGCTACTTGACCCCATTAAGCCAATGCCCATGATTATCCGCAACGATCTCAGCAACGAGTCAACTAGCACCATAATTTCTTACCCCATTAACGAAGCGCGCTGCATTGGTGAGGCAGCCGCCTCCAAGCAGATCACGAGAGTCAAGGAGACGGTTGTCGACCTCGCGCAGTGGCTTTTTGGGACCAGCACCGAATGCGCGCCTAACGGCACGTGCACTTCACAACCCACCGCCGAGGGCTCCGTGCAAAGTCTACGCACGCGAATTATCGGAGAGACCGAGTTTCACCCAGCGCAGGTGGCAGGATACTACATAAAATGCATCCTTGGCTTCGTCCCTGGCCCGCGTAGCTGCCAGTATCCTGTGTGCCTTTCTGTACCACCGGCGCTATCCGCTCCGGCGAGGACTGCTCTCCTTCAGGCCTGTCTCTTGGCAGGGATCCCGAGGCCCCAGACCATCTTGGTTCCCAGGGACGAGGCGGCCGCTGTCTATTTTCACCACATGCAATTCGGCAACCTGGCCGAGGAAACTCCTTCCCACGTCGTGATTGTCGACGTGGGCCACACCAGCGCAAGCGCATGTGTGTTGGCCATGACGAAGAATACAATAGAGAAGCTCGGTGTGTACGCGATCGGCATTGGTAGCAGCTCTATTGATGCCGCGCTCTGTGAATTTATTGTCAACGAAATCGGAAAGAAGCATGCACAGTGCCAGTTATCTGGAGACGCTAAGACGTGCCGAAGGATCTTACGTGAGTGCAAGAAGGTCAAGGAGACTTTGTCAACGATGGATGAAACGCGAATACAGCTAGAGGGATTAAAAGACGATATTGATTTTGCCCTACCAATAAGTCGCTCCTTTGTAGAGCAACGTGCTACACCATTTACCCAAGCCCTCCAAGGTATGTTGCAGGAAGTAAAGAAAAACATACCGAACGCCGCGCAAACGGACGAGGAACATAAGCCGGAGATGGCTGTGGAGCCACGTGTTGAGGTTATCGGCGGCGGCTGGCGGTTCCCGTGCATATCGGATCTCATTAAACAGCAGCTGGGGGTCTCACGCCTAGGTGTGTCGCTGGATGCAGTGATGGCTGTAGCCGAGGGGAGCGCTATCCTCGCTGAGTTGTATTCCCAGCTCGACTCTTCTTCAGTTTTAGCGACTGAAGAATGCGAGAATAAGGGCAACGAAGAGGCGGGTGAACCACAGCAAGCCGAGAGCAGCGAAGGGGCAGCGGTGCCGTCTAGCGATCGGCACCCCGTTCATCAAGTCCGTCTTTTGAACTTCTCACAGAAAGGTGGTGATCTCGCACCACTTTCCTCCGAAGACGAAGCGGCGGTGGAACAGTGGGCCTCTATCGAGGCGAAGCTCTCCGACGCCGATGCTGCCATCCACGAACGTCTTGACGCCATCAATCAACTTGATACGTGCGTTCTGCAGACTCTCGATGCAGTTGATCACTGTGAAGCCACCAGTACCGCCAAGGACGCCGCGCGATCGTATCTGTATGGAATAGACGACTACGTTCGAACGGAGTGCAACGGTGATGACAAGGGCACCATCCTAGCGAAACTGGCCGAAGTCAAAGCATACATCGAGGAGAAGCACCCGGAAATTGAGAAGTATTATGAAAAGGTCCGAGCAGAGGCAAAAAAGAAGGAGGAAGAACTCATCAAGCTTAGTCAGCAGCAGAAGGAGGAAGAAGTGGAACTGAAGAGCGATCCACAACGACTTCGCGTGGCGCAAAAGCGCCGAGAACAGGGGCAGACCCTCTTCAAGCAAGAGTGCTGGCAAGAGGCACAGACGCGCTTTGTGCAGGCTTTGGCTATCTTAGGCCAGCTTTATGACACTAACAGCGAGGAAAACAAGGCTAAAAAGGATGAAATCTCTCTTTCTTGTCATCTCAATATTGCTTCGTGCAGTGTGAAGCTTGGACTATGGAGGAATGTGATAAACAACTGCACCAACGCACTGGAATTGTCCCCGAACCACCCCAAGGCGTTATTTCGTCGTGGCCAGGCGCACCTCTCGATGAAGGACTTTGACGCGGCGTTGAAGGATCTAGAGATAGCACGGGAGTTCAGCAAGGACGATCCTGCTGTTGTCGCTGAACTCGCGCGTGCTAAGAAGGGCCTTAGCGAGCAGAAGGCTCAGGAAAAGCGGATGTTCAGCAAAATGTTCTCATAGGGTCGTTAGCAACCACAGGGTGTGGATAGCCTCTTAGGCGGAATAAGTTTGAAATTCAGAAAAAAAGCCTCGCTCGCTCCTTTTTATAATTATATATTTTTAATAAGCCTTCAGTATTACTATTAATTAAATAAGAATCAGCTTAAGCTCTTCAGGCTCTTGTCTTTTTCCTTTCTTTGGGATTACAAGAAATATAAATCATTTTTATATAGTTACGTCAGAATTTTTAACTTAAGACAGTTTGGTATGCATCCGCGCACGCCTATATGCACTCTTGAGTCATACATATTGAGCATTGTTGCCCTGCTCTTTCAAATTTATTACCAAAATGGATAACTAAATAGCAAAGATACCAGGGAATGGTGCTCCAGAATCTTTAAATTTATTAACGGTAAATGGGAAGAGCTAACACGTAATTATACAATTATAAATGAGGAGAGTTAATGTTTGTCAGCCTAAAAAAAAAGGCGTACAGGCAGTTTATTTATTTTATTTGGCTGACTATTGTCAGTTCGATATCATGAAGGGAGCAGTAGAATAGTTATCACTTTCTTCTTCTTCCTTTTTCTTATAGAATTTAGGCCTTTGAGTTTGTCATAAGCATAATATTATTTCATATATGCCATCGTTTTAAGCCTGACGTCAAAACTCGTTAAATAGAAAAAGCTTGTACGTCTTTTTCCTGGACCATCATTGTCTTTTCGAGAGGGGAGGGGGAAAAGTAGTGGTGATTCATTTGTAAGAGATATTTTTTCGCATACTTTTCCATATATATATATATTGTGCACTCTGATGGACAACTCTTTACTGAATCCTTTTGTTGCAGAGCCGCAGCATGGATTTTTTTTTACCATTCCAGAAAACATTGGATTGCCATGTGTTAATACTCCCATTGTATCGGTGCCAGAGTGCAATACGCGTTCTCTCGAGCATAACGACACTAAAATAACTAGCAATACCGCAATTCGAATGCCCTCAATAAGCGGCATAGAGGATGGTGATCGTCGTCGGAGAGACTTTGACAAGCATGGCAAGGCGGCCGCAACAGTGGAATTGCAGGTGGAAACCATGTCAACTAACACCACGCGCATCTTTCTCATTTCCTGGTACGTTATTCTTATCATCGCCCTTGTTATACAGATATATGTTGGCTTCCAGTGGAGTATGCGAAATTTCTGTGATGCAGATTCATGCTCTTTTAAGAATCTTAGTATGTGGAACAGCAGTGCATGTTTACAATCGCTGATCGAATGTGTGCCAGAAAACATGGCAACCTGCCCATCTCTCAATCCGCGCATTCCTTCATTGAGGGAGCTAAATTTGATGGAGTCTAATGAAACAATCCCGCGTCAAAGCACTTCGAAAATGAAAAGGTCTATGACGCAACAAATGGCTTCTGACGAAATGGATACGTATACTAGGCGTGAAGATAACCATAGCCTTTTCCCATGCAAGGGGCTCTTTGAGGAGCTGCCTGCCGATGCTGTGAGGGAAACAGGGAAATCTCGGCCTGTTCATTCGAATGGCCTGCTTCAAACGGCGGGATTTGCTCTATCAACGTTGACAAATATGGATGCCACAAAAACAGGGCTGAGCTGTCCCCCAAACACAACCGAAGTTCACTTTATGCGTTGGGAAGGGATCAATTTTGGCGACCTTGTTAACGTCAAACTCAACCGCTTTGCGCACCTGGTTCTGAGCTTGGGATCCCCGATGACGAACATAACACCTCCGGGGTCCAAACAGCGCACCTATGAATTGCTTGTTCTCTTAGATCAAGTTCCCTCATCCGACGCGTGGAGCATTCCGGGGGATGGCGGCTCACTCTCCAGTACCGCTGGGCCTTCCCTCCTGTTCTCGAATACCTCGCTGCGCTACGTCTACCAAACCTTTGTGACGTGCCACTTTGATGAATCGCGATGTGCCACTGTGATAGTACCCCCCAGTGTGGCTCTGGCCACCACGAACTCAACGTACACGTTGACCTTGCTCAACGTGGATGCTGAGTTGTGGGGGGCGGCTGCTTCGGATTCTTTCGTGGGCTTAATCTACCAGCGTGAAGTCTACACCTTGGCCACAATAATTTGGCGCTACGGCGGCATACACTATACATTGCTTTTGATGGTTCGATTTATCACATACAGCCGTCACACACGCATGCTTTATGAGCAATACTGCGTGCTTTTGTTGCAATTAGGCCTTATTCTGTATTTGAATCCGTTCTTTGGTTTCAGCATTTACACCACGGGTGCGCTAAGCGTGTGGCTCCACTTCTTTGAGTTCCACATCCCAATATACTTCGCCGCTTTGCTCGTTTGTTTTATGTTTGCCGTTTTCACCGCGACAATTGACTGGAATGTTACCACATATGGTTCAGACAAAGACAGAAAAGAGGAGGAGCCATCTGAGGAAGGGACTGGGGATGGTGTTGGACAAAATAAATCTGGCAATCGGGGTCACCATGCGGCCTCACGTATCTCTGTCTCTTGCGATTCAAGGGATTCTTTGACGGCTCCTGGAGGTACGGGCGGCATACACACGCCGCCCCCGATATGGGTGAGGCTTGGCCTACTGGCCTATTTCACGCTTGTTGTCTGTCTGGATATTTTCAAGGCCTTTCATGAGGACTGGAGCTGGGGAACGGAATCATTCTGTACGACGCATGTTTGCCTCTTTCTTCGCTATGCTATCCATGCTGTGTTGCTAGCTGGTTTTTTTCTCACCGGTGTCGCCTTTTTCTGGATGAAGCGCAATCTTAGCAGACGCTCCTATCTCGAAAGCCGCCCGCAGCAGCTTGCTGGGCGTATTCTTATCTTTTTATTTACCTCGAGTATTGTATACATTTTTACTCAGGCTTATTTAGTGAACCTGTTATATCCACAGATATTAACGATCGCCTACTTTCAGCCCCTTCTTCAGCTTTCTCCACTGACAGTAAACATCTTCTTTGTCAATCATATGACCTTTGTGTACACCACCATGAGCACCTCCAAAATAGTCCCTATCCGCCCTGACGACGCGGAATGGAAGCGGATCACGTGGCTAAGGCGATGGTTTCACTGGCTCAGGTGCCATGGCGGGTGCCGTTATATATTTTTGAGTGAGTCTGAAGAGCGCCAGTTTTACGCTATTCAAGACGGGACAAGATGGCCCAACGCAACGAGTGGCCGTAATGATGTCCACCATCACCGAATTCATCAGTATCATCATCATAATCGTCATTGCGGTGAGGATGGTGGTGTGCTGCCGCGAGCTGATTTGACAAGGTGTTTCGATGAAGTCGGGAGGCGCCTGGGGTATGAAAGCGATGGCTCAGACTCGCCAACGGAGACCTCCCGCTTGGTGGTGGACGACACTAAGGAGGAGAAATGCCGTGCCGAGGGCTACAGATGCTTCCGTCGTATGGCAGGTGCTGCAACCAAGAATTCCTCGGCAACCCGAGGTTCTGCTCACTTTTCCAAAAACACAAGCGTCAATATGGAGGACGACCAAGACACCGTATCAATCTTCTCGATCGACTACCATTCAAGCGAAGCGTCGTTTCGTGAGTTAGATCCGCATTTTCCTCTAATGGAAATCCGAGAGGGGGGGGTGTTGGCCAGTGAAGGATCCTTCCCCACGGAAGTTGCGGGAGGAAAAAGGCGGCTGGATCACCAGCCTCATTCACCCATGCGGGGTGAGAAAATCCGGCAGAAGAAGGCCGTCCGTGACCAATACCACTTCTTCAATCTCGAGACGGCTATTGACTGTTTCAATATATCTTGGGAGGCGTACGCAGTGGAGGTCAAGAACGCGCTTAGAAAGTCTGAAATGCCCCCTACAGAGGAGGAAAGCACACCAACAGAGCGCGTTGCCCGACGTGTGTTGACGTACTTTTTCGACTGGCGAAATACAAATAACGCGATGGAGCTGGAGGGGAACAGCCCTTTGTGTGAGGCTACAGCGGATTTTCCAGCACCCGGACCTCTGGGCGGTCGTGAAACGAATAACCTAGGCGCCCTAACTGGTGCAGCCTTGTGCCACCAGCCGACTTCCTTATACACGCACGCCTTACCCACAGACAGGCCTTGCTCACCTGCGCCTTGCAAAAGCCACGCCAACAGCCAAGTAAAGCAAAGAAGTGTCGCAGAGGATTCCTCTGAATCCAACAAGTGCTCACCCAATAGGAGGGGTCATGTTGCTGGAACAGATTCATGTTCGGCAAACACAGAGACGACCACAGCGACTTTCCGCCCGCAAGGTGTGTTGCAGAGTGTTCGCTTTCTTTGCCCCGGGCGCTTCGGGTACAAGCTGTTGGCTGTGATTGAGGTATGTGAGATGCAAGTGATCATCACCCAATTAGATACAACCCTTGCACATCATGTTGGGAAGGCCCCACGGATCGTTGTGGCTTTCCGCGGCACGCACAATGTCATGAATGCGCTACACGGCTTGCGAGTACGCAAGCGTGTGTGGAAAGAGATGGATAACGGCGCGCTGAGGCCTGACCGACGGGCTTGCGTCCATAGTGGGATCTTGGAGCTGTGGATGTCGCTTAATGAGAAGGTCTTAAGCACTGTTCTAACGGCACTGGGGCGTGATCAAGAAGGTAACCACGCTAATCCGGAGGGGGGGGGCAACCCCTGTAGCGGTGACAACCACAGGATACCTTGCACTGAATCATCTAGTAGTTCCATCCCTTTTGACACAAACTGGCCACGTCCCCTGCCTGGTATGAAGGAATATTACTCGGTTTATACAACTGGCCACAGTCTGGGAGGGGCCCTCGCTTGTCTCTGTGCGTACAGTCTGCATCGTGCGCTATCCTTGGCTCACTACCCTAACACGGGCATTACCGTGTATACCTTCGGGCAGCCCCGCTTCACCAATCGAATATTTAAGCGCCTCTACGACCGCGCCGTCCCCCGCACCTTCCGCGTGGTGAACGAAGACGACGCGGTTTCCTATTTCAACGTATTCTCCGGACACCACGTCGGAATCGAGGTCGACATCGATCGTCGTGGGAACTATATCTGTCGGCCAACGATGGTGGAGCGCACGTTTCGCCCAACGAGTGGGTTGGGGTTTGCAGTGCGACACCACACGCTTGAGGCGTACGCAAGCTCGCTGAATGCGATCGCGGACCGCCATGCATCGGCAGTGTGCCCTGTACGTTGTATCACGTCATACATCTATCCTATAGCCAATAGGGAACAAAGCACTGATGAATGAAAAGGTTTCGGGTTCGACAGCGTTGGAAGTTCACTTCCGTTATCAAGAATCACGGCTGAAGAGATTCGTAAATGGGGATGGCTGCTTTCACAAATGAAGGTTAGGGTTGCTTTCTTTTTTTTTTTGCATATTTCAATTTATCCAATATTATGGAGTGAGGGGCATACATAATGCCCATAAATTATCATTAATCTCATTCCGTACAGTGCTTTGCTTGATTTTCCTATACTGATCACAGTCTGCTTTCTCATATATAAGTATTTCCCAAAATGAAGCGATACCATTTTATACAACACCAATAGAGGGAATCAAAACTAAATGACTCATGAAATTCCTTTTGACACTCCACTTACTTACTTCCCCCTTCCTCTGGCATTCTATACAACTTGCTTCCTTCAAGATCATTACGCTAAAACAAATCCAAAACCCTCAAAATACGACGCATATTTACATCATCACATCTATTTCAAGAAGGCACCAAGAACCGTTTATATTTACTCGAATTTATTAAAAGGCTTATTATTATTATTATTATTATTATTAATTATTATTATTTAATTGTTATTGTTAATTATCATTTTTAAAGCGTATATATCTATATATCTATATATAGATATAATTTGAGTTTCCTTGAATTACATTTACTTGTAACTTCAGAGTTTGATTACACACCTTACACCAACATCCCTTTCCAGTCCGAGCGAAAACTACAGCAGAAGAAAATCAAACAGAGTTACAGGATATCATGTCTGAGGAGGCCCAGGAGAAATGGACGCAGGCCGCGTCAACGGTGATTGTACGCACTGCTGCTCTTGCGCGCAGCCATAACAACGGCTATCTCGATCCTGTTCACCTGGCGTGCGCCATGTTTGAGAATGAAAACGAACTTCCGACGCGTGTGCTTCGAAAACTGAACGCGGCCTCGGTGAAGGAGGGACTGGAGGCAAGACTTGAAGCAATCCCAAAACAGAATCCGCCTCCAACGCAACCGAAGCCTAATCAGGATATGCTACGCCTGCTTAACACAGCTGAGCAGGAGCGCGTTGCCTTGGGCGATAGCTTAATGGCACTCGATCATTTCCTGCTTTCGCTACATGAAAGTAAAGAGGTCGGGAAAATCTTGGATGCTGCTGGCGCAAGCAAGAAGGGTATTCGCAGCGCCCTGATGGAGTTGCGTAAAGGCAAGAAGATTGAGTCCGAGTTCCAGGAGGGGAACTATGACTCGCTGAACAAGTACGCCTATGACATGTGCAAACAGGCAGAGGAGGGGAAGCTTGACCCCGTCATAGGCCGCGCAGACGAGATCCTTCGGACGATTCGAGTGCTCTCACGGCGAACCAAGAACAACCCGGTCCTAATCGGCGAGCCTGGGGTTGGCAAGACAGCGATAGTGGAGGGGATTGCGCAGCAGATTGTTCGCCGCGAGGTGCCCGACACCCTTGCAAACACACGTATCTTTGCACTGGATATGGGCGCCCTCGTCGCCGGCGCAAAGTACCGCGGTGAATTTGAGGAGCGACTGAAGGCCTTGCTGAATGAAGTAAAGGAAAGCCAGGATAAGATTATTTTGTTTATTGACGAGATTCACTTGGTTCTTGGCGCGGGCAAGGCCGAGGGGGCGATGGATGCGGCCAATCTGCTGAAGCCGCTCCTAGCCCGTGGCGAGCTGCGCACGATCGGCGCAACCACCCTCGAGGAGTATCGTATTCATGTGGAGAAGGACGCGGCTTTTGAGCGACGCTTCATGCCGGTGTACGTGAACGAGCCCTCCGTTGAGGAGTGCACCAGCATCTTGCGTGGGCTAAAGGAGCGATATGAACAGCACCACGGCGTTCAGATCACCGACAGGGCTGTGGTCGTGGCGGCACAGCTCGCGAACCGGTACATCACAAATCGCTTCATGCCAGATAAGGCGATCGATCTTATCGACGAGGCCTGCGCCAATGTGCGGGTTATGCTCTCCTCGCGCCCGCCCGAGGTCGATATGCTGGAGCGGAAGAAACAGCAACATGAGATCGAGGCCAAGGCGCTGGAGCGGGACAAGGACACTGCCTCGAAGAAGCGCCTGACGGAAGTCAAGGCGGAGATACAGCGCATCAACGAGGAGCTCGGGCCGCTTCTCGAGAAGTACAAGCAGGAACGCGGCCAGATCGATGAGCTGCAGGCAATGCAGACTAAGCTAGAGGATATGCGGGTGAAGCTCGAGCGGGCGACGCGCAACGGCAACATGGAGCTTGCGGCCGACCTCAAGTACAACGCCATTCCCCTCTTGCAGGATCGAATTCAGTCATTGAAGGAGCAGATCAAGGCTCAGAAGTCTATAGTGGCTACAGTGTCAGAGGAAGACGTCACCGCTGTAGTTTCACGCTGGACCGGGATCCCCGTTGACAAACTGAGCCAGAGTGACCGGGACCGTCTGCTGAAGCTCCCTGATCACCTCCACAAGTATGTGAAGGGGCAGGACGAGGCAGTGGATCGCGTCGCAGATGCAATTTTGCGGTCCCGTGCGGGGCTTTCGCGCGAGAACCGCCCTTCCGGTTCGTTTATCTTCCTCGGACCGACTGGCGTTGGGAAGACGGAGCTTGCTAAAACCGTCGCCAGGGAGCTCTTTGACAATGAAAAGTGCATGGTTCGGATTGACATGAGCGAGTACATGGAGCAACACTCTGTGGCGCGTCTGATCGGGGCACCGCCGGGGTATATCGGACACGAGGAGGGAGGGCAGCTGACAGAGCCGGTGCGCCGACGCCCACACACCGTTGTGCTCCTTGACGAGGTAGAAAAGGCTCACCCCAATGTCTTTAACATTCTATTGCAGCTTTTGGATGACGGGCGGCTGACTGACTCGCACGGGCGCACGGTGGACTTCAGCAACACGATTGTCATCATGACCTCAAACATAGGAACGGCCTACCTGCATCACATAGGATCATCCCCACACGCGTACGAGTCAACCCGGGCCAAGGTCATGAGTGAACTAAAACAGTTTTTCCGACCTGAGCTTCTTAACCGGATCGACGATATCATCCTCTTCCGCCATCTTGGCCTTGACGAAATGAATAGCATAATTGATCTCATCATCGAGGAGCTCAACGGGCGCCTGAGGGAGCAGGCGTTGCGTGTTTCCGTCACCGATGATGCCAAGCATTTCATCATCAAGAGTGCGTTTGATGCTGAAATGGGCGCGAGGCCGCTTCGCCGCTGGGTTGAGAAACACATCACTACAGAGTTGAGCCGGATGATTATTGCGCAAGAGATTCCTCCAGGCAGCACTGTGCGCATAATATACAATGAAAATCAAGAAAAGCTATCTTTTCCCATAAAACGTGCCAGTCCGACGTAAAAAGATGAAATTGGGCTAGTCCAGAAACGGCAAATCGATTCAGCAGGCCAACAGACCCCGTCGCACTTCACACACTCAAAAGTAGGGCCTTAGCCTAAACTCTATATTATTATTATTATTATTATATAATATGGATAAAGTAATTTAACAACTATAGGATCCACCATCGAATTTCAAGTGGTGGCGGAAAATGAAGAAGAAACACTACCATTTTGTTTCTTTTCAGAAACTCACATTTATTATTGAAATGGGAAATAATGGTATAAATTTGAGTAACACAAAGTGTACGCGTATCTCTACCTATCTTCACATAATTCTGAGAGATTTTTTTATTAAGGTGAAAAATTTTCTTTTGGTCAAATGTTTTTTTCTTTTGTGTTAAAATATTTAGACAACCGCATTACTTAAAAAATGAATATATTTTTGCCCCCAAACTACCCACCCATTGTTGGTTGATTTAATGAACAATGTGCTATTGAACCTATTTCCCACTTCAACAACCTTAGAACGACGGAAGGAAAACACTTTCACACCGTCATCTTTTCTTTTCATTAGTTCTATTTAGTTCAACTATGTAATGTCCATAGTGCCAGATGCGATGAGTGTAACCCGATCGCAAGAGCTCTTGACAAATCCAAATATATCTACACGGCCACAGGAAAATGTGAAGCATTCGCAAGCCAAAAAGAAAAAAAAATCTGAAAAGCCTGTCCACCGCACCATCCCACGTGCTCCACACCGACAGCTTTTTCTTACAGATACCTCCAGGTTATTACCCTTTCACGTTTCGAAAAGAGGCCGTGATTTTGCGAAACAATTGCTACACCAAGAGTACGATAGCAACACCCAGCACCTTTCCTACGGCCAACAAGACAAGTCGTTCGTTCCTTCTTCCGAAAACAGGATTCCACCTGATTCGCTCCCTCGGCAGGACACATCAGCGATTCAGCATTCTAGACTGAGTAGGAGTCATGAAGTGCGTAATTCTGTAGCCTCAGATGCATTCTTTCCTCGCGATCTCCAGCAGGGTGAACAGACGCATGACCAGAGGGTTCAGGATGACATCCACCAAATGCAACACCGGAGCAAGGATTCTTCACATGCGAAGTCATTACACAGTCGGCATATACATACAGAACGTTTTTTTTACATTTCAGAACCTGTGGAACTTCAGATCGAGACGATATCCGGGCCTTGTGTCCGCTTTATGCTCTTTTTGTGGTACTTTACTTTCCTTTTATGTATCTTAATCGATTTCTTCCCGCAACTACGGTGGGATATGGTAAACATTTGCGATTCCAAAAGTGTTAGCTTGAAAGGTTTAGGTAAGTGGAGTAGTCCTTGTTTCCAAACCCAACCGTCATCGTCGAAGCCTGGACACTTCAACGTGACGTGGATCCCGAACCTGCAGGAAGATCGCATCACTCCATACTACGCGCTACGCCATATTGTGCTGAGTATACCTCGTTCCTCCACGCAGCCCGGTGAGGAGGTTCGCTACAGCGAACCTGTAGGCGTTATCACGGGAGATGTACAAGATCCGGTTTTCATTGGGCCCGTTGAAATGACGCTTCGTTGCAGCCAAAAAAATAGTCATTGCGAAGTGCTAAAGCTTCCCGGTGGGGTAACGTTTCCTTTTCGTGGCTTGTTTTTCCCTGAGCTCTCACCTGACTTGACGGATGCGATAACTAAAGGATCAGGTAGAGGGGGCCCACCGGTCTCTGTTGGGATCATCTTCGAGCGAAAAAATTATACTCTAGTTTCAACTATCTTCCGATACACTTTAATAGCCTTTTCTTTGCTACATATGTTAAGGTTCACGGTGTATCGCAAATTCACAAGCCATCTGTACGAGCAAAGTTGGGTTATCGGGTTGCAAATATTCTTGATCTTTTATTTGAACCCGCTTTTCGCAGCGAATCTATCGTCATATCCATCTTCTGGGGTTCTAAAATTTTTCGAAGCATCTCTACCGACTTGCTTTGTAGCAATGAACCTAGCTTTCATGTATTCCGTTATGACTGCTTCCATGCTGTGGCGACAGCACAATGATAAACACAAGGAAGCTCATGTGAAGGACATGATTGTGGACGGCGATGAGGAAAGTATTGATCTCGATGGTGCCATACGAACGAGGAGCTGGTTAACCAATCTTTATAAATTTGTATTCTGTAGCAAAAACCTCTACGATCCACCATTCTGGACGAAGGCCGTCGCCATTCTATACGTTTTTTCCATGCTATTGTACCAAATTATTCGCTCAATCAGCAGTCAAGACTACGATTTTGCTGCTATAACCTTCACCACTAGGCTCCGTGACGTCAACTGGGGCATTTTTTCACTCGTCTTAGGGTGTTTAATTTGCTTTGGATTGCTCATATATCTGAATGACTACCTGGGTAAAAAGCCTTACCTTGAAAGTCGCCCTCAACAGCTTGCTTGCTGTATGTTTCTTATGATATTTCTGTTTATTATTTTATTTTATATCGTTTACTTTGTCACGTTCTACGTGTATATAAGCCGTTATTACCCCGTCACGAATCCGCAATTTATGTTCACACATCCTACCTCGTTGGCATTGAATACGCTTTTTGTGAATATCATGACATTTGTCTATACCACTCAACAACGAGACGAAAATGTTCCAATCCACCCAAAAGACGAGCGCTGGATGTTTATGTTGTGGCCACACACATGGCATATCTGGCTCGCTCGGCACGGTGGGAGCCAGTATATCTTTTTCACCGAACGCCAAGAAACTAATTTTTACACCTTGCAACTCGATTTTCGCAGGCGTCAGTTGATGGTACGGCTGAAAAGGAAAAGGGACTCTAGTAAGGAAGGTAAGCAGCGGGCCCATGAAGCTGTGCAAGCCAACTTAGATGCATCGTTACCAAGTGGGGAGGGGCTCCAGACGGTGCAACCGAACCAAACGAAGGGCTGCATCAGTCATACCAGTCGCTCTGGTGTTATCGGCCCCAGTCACAGGCCAACTGACCCATGCCCATACGCGGAAGAAGCCAAGCAAAACGAAAATGCTCTTTCAATTCCTAGTGCGTCAAAGATGGCCATCCCGGGTAAGTCTCAATCATATGATTCACATAAGGAGCACCTCACTGATGCAGAGACAGTGACGGTGCCTATACGCGTCCGAACCAGTTTTAGCCCTAGCGAAAGTAACTCTCCAAGCTTGACTAAAAAAGCTACGAAAAACAATCAAGGGAACCTTCCGTACGGGTTTTCAGCCTCTCCAAAACCTCCCTACAAGTATCATTCACGAATGAATTCGAAAGTGGGGTTTATTGAAGAAAACTTGAACCAGCGTAGCGGAACCTGCAAAGGAGACATTGAAAATGCAATCAGCTATATGGACCGCTTCAGCAGCTCTTACTTACCAGAATTACCTGAGAACGATGCTCTTTGCGTGTTCTCAGGGTCAAGGAGACACATGGCGCGAGATGACAAGGCCCCATTCCTCACCACAAACACCGAACCAGCACGGGTTGTTGAACCGCATGCGTCAACCTTGCTGAGCCCTGGGCTTGTATGCGGTCTAGAGGGGCCCGCGAAGCATTCCGCACGACTAGAAGCGAGTGTGCAGCGAGAGTGCACGGGAACGACCACTGAATTAACCCCAAGCCAGCCTCACTGTACTCAGCTTGCGCTGGTAAGCCCCCAAAGCCGAGGAGTGGAGGAGATGTCGAGTCAGGAGGGGTACTCGCCCCCTCTCTCTGCGACCAACAAGGATGGATCGTCGATTCGGTCGGTGGCCTTTGCGATGCGCATATTGTTGCGGTCAAACTCCCCCAGCCTGCCGTCCGATGCTACCTCTGCACCTTGTGGCCTCCCATTGATTCAGCGGCAAGGAACTCAGAAACAAGAGCGTTCCCAGGACAACAACATCGCGCAGCTGCCGATTTTCATGTTGAGGCAGCCCTCCAGGAGCTACCCGGCTCACACTCCAAAGGAGGAGCATCTGAACCAACCTTCAGAGAATAGTGATAGCTCTGTAAGTTCTGAATTAATTCAATCCACTTTTCACAGAGCTGTAAGCAAGGTCCATATTGGGATAAATAAGCTTGTGGGTGTAGCCGAGCGGAATCTCCTCGTGCGACCGATGCATCACATTGATCATTTGCAAAAAATTGTGCAGGATGTGTTCTACAAACCCTTTGGGAGCCCCAACTACTTGCCTTTCTTCAATCTTGAGACCGCAATCGATTGCTTCAACTTGTCCTGGGAGGTATACAATGTCGAGGAGAACAGCATCGTTGAATACGCAGAGACGGGTATTTTTTCAACCCTGAACAAGATGCTTTACAGGGTTGTAAAAATTTTTGATACTTGTTCCTGCAGAGGTTCTACGACTAAGGACGTTTCCAAGGAAGACAATAAACTTTCAGGATCTCTGGATGCGACCAAAGTTCAGTATTGCGATGCCGGTGCTATGAATCGTACATACAATGATCGAGCTGCATCAGTTGTTCTCGGAGAGAAGCCCATTGAGACAGGCGAAGCTTGCCATGTGGGTGCGGAGACGCCAACAGTGTCTAATCAGATGCACTTCAAAACTGAAAATGCGGGTCAATTGACTCCTAATCCCCGTGCAGAGCCCCCATCGGATGCGAAAATCGACAATGAAAGAAGCGCCCATCTGGAGTATCCTCATGAAGGCAATTCTTCTTCGATGAATCATAAAATCGATAATGGGAATAAGCAGACTCGAAATAAGGCAACAGAGGAGCAAACAAATGCCCCCAGCGATTCCAGCCATTGCGCTCATCATGTCCAAGTAACAACTCACAAACAGTCCGTTTCACCGCTTGTCTCCGATAAGCCTCAGCTACCCACTCGGGTAATTCCTATGAATGTCGAGAAGTACGGCTACAAACCCATTCTTGTGACGCAGATCAAAGAGGTGCAAGTGCTTATGGCGCAGATCGACACGGATGTTCCGGAGCATTTATACAAAGCCCCACGCATCGTGATTGCCTTACGTGGGACTGCGAACTGGAGCAACGCGCGAGATGACATGAATGTTGACCGTGTCGTGTGGGATGAGATGGTAGAGGAAAGTACAGCGGCGAAAGATAGTCGAAATGACGATTCCATGATGACGAATCTCAAAAATCGCGTCTGCATGACCTGCGCCTCGTTCGGGTGGCTGTTGAAGCCTTCTTGCCATGGTGGATTTCTCACCATATGGAAGGCTATGAGACCAGTGGTAATCGGAAAGCTTCTTGAGGTTCTTCAGAGTGACCCCAACACAGTCTATCGTGTCTTCACAACGGGGCATAGTCTTGGTGGGGCGCTGGCGTCGTTCTGCGCATACTCAGTAACACGTGAGCTCCATCGAATAGAATATCCCATCCCGGAGGTCACAGTGTACAGCTACGGTACCCCCCGTATCGGGAACGCAATATTTTGCCGACTTTACAATGATATGGTACCTAGAACATTTCATGTGACAAATGAGAGCGACATCGTGTCAAGGATGGGAATTCTTTGCGAATCCCATGTTGGGATCGAAGTAAAAATCGATCGCAATGGCAACTACATTGTCAAACCGACAGATATTGAAAAAATTTTCCCACCAACGAAAGGTTCCGGACTTTCTGTTATGAATCACTTGATGACCGCTTACGGTGATTCACTCAATACCATTGCAAAACGCTCACAGTGCCTCGCACGATGTTGGGAACCGTATATCACCATTACTTCCGAGACTCCACGCGAAGAATACAAAAGATAAAAGAACTGAATTCTACAATATTTTGTATATAATTTCCTCTTTTAAGATATCTATATCTATCTATCTATCTATCTATCTATATATATATATATATATATAGAGAGAGAGAGAGAGAGAGAGAGAGAGAGTTCGTGGAGAGAATATGAAGGCTTAATAAGCAAAATATGGAACGTTTATTAAGGATTTGTGAAAGATCTAGATGCGGCAGTAAAAGAGTCTGAGTGAGGTTAGGCTACCTTCTTGATCAGAGAAAAGTGTTATTGTTTTTTATTTCGAAGTTTTAAAAAATCCCTTTGTTTTTTGCATCCTGTGAGTGTGTAGCTTAAGAAGTATAATTTATTCGGTAACGTGAATGCTTCAAATGGAAATTGAAATAATTTGAAGTCGATTTGTATACTAATGACTTACTTATTTAGTCACATGCATACATTCGTATTAAGCCCAAATATCTGAGGGTCATCATCATATTGTTAGGGTATAAGATACTTATGCATAAGTAGTGAAGGAAAGTAAAGTGATATTTGCAACAAGAGTTGCTTTACCACAGTGCTATAAACACAAATGATTTACATATCCAAGGAAGAATTAAAAAGGTAAAGTGTGCGTGTTACCCTTTTGTATACTTTTTCCTGTCACTCTCACCAATAAGCACCTAACATTAACAATTATACTACAACACATATGCAGTTTCGGAGAAATTTCACAGTTTCGGAAAAATTCTTAATCTACAATTGAAATACATCAATTAGCATCTTTAAAAAGTACTTTCCAAACTGCGGGATAGTTGTGCATAAATTATAAAGTGTCCATTTTTTCGGTCCTTGAGGTATTATGATATTCATTTCTGTCTTTTTTTGTGTGTAAAAAAAGCGAACGACGGATAGTTCCTTTGACGTTATCACATTCGCCTTAGGTTATATTTTTATATACTACACATAATAAGATTTCTGCCTATTATATAGTTACATAAGATAGCGACCTCTTTTACTACCACACTAAACAGTAAAAACAAGTTGCAAAAGAACGCAATACACATGAAAACTGATGCACATGCTACTGCGAAGGCGTCTGCTGATGAGGAAGATATGAAGGAAAAAAATGTTGGCACAAACGCCAATTTAATGTCCATTTTGCAGACAGCATATGCCATGCTGAATCCTCCGAAAAATGACGAGGTATGGTCCGCTTGGTACAATGAAGTCGACGATGCCTTCAACGATTTTAAGAGTTTCGAACCTGAGATCCCAATTGGTGGCTCTACTGTGCCTGGTAGTGGAGGCTCCATGCGCACACTAAGCGCGCGCCAAATTAGCGGTCAGTTTGAAGAAGAGGTCGCCAAGTCTTGGGAAGATGACTGGGAAGATGAAGATATGGACGACACCTTTGACTGTATTATGGGCCAGATATCTCACTACGAAACATCCGTGGGAGCGGCGGCAATTAAATAGGCTGGATTCAAACAGGAAGAGGTCATGGTGGTGGTGGTGGTAAAGTGAAAGAAAAGGTCCGGGCTCAGTCCTGTTTTATTGTTATTACTATTATCCAATAGCTGTAAACCTTTGCACAGAAGCAGATTGCTAGGATGAATAAACATTACGGAAATCGACTCTGTATTACATTCGTTATCTCTATTTATAAAGTCTACCCCATGCATTTGTGCAAAAGTGATTACATACGATAACAATAGGTGTTCTTAGTTGTAATAACGAGGTATTGGTTTTTGTTGTATGCTTTCTGGAGGAAGGACAAGGGGAGGATGTTCTCAGAAACAGATTCCCCTCGAAAAACGTTTCAAACGAAATTAGAATACCCACGTTATCTTTTTCCCCTTTTACTTTTATTCTAAGCTATCTATTTTCACCAGCGCAATAAATTTCCGGCAGAAGTAATCTCCAAACCTTCCTTAGATCGCTTTTTGATCTTGGATTCATCTATTCGGGATATTAAGAAGAAGCCATATATATATATATATATATATCAATAATCATAATCCCTCTTCTTTTTCTCTTTCTTCTAAGGGGAACGACACCTTATAGAATATAATAGAGAAAATTAAAACAAGTAAGCACATCCATAAACACGCCAGATTCATTTATAACTTTGAATTACTAAGGTTTCATAGCGAAGGGTACTGAGGGAGAACACGCCTTTAGACTTTTTTTTTTACCAGGCCGTAAAATACACCTGTGGAGTAGGAACAAATACAAATTCAAAAGGGAAAGACTTTGAAACGTGATTTTTTCGTCATTCTGTCATTTCATTAAGCGACAAGCACAAGCTTCTTCACATTAGATACCCTTCCATTTTTTCTCGCAACGCAAAGTCTTACAAAACGATGAAGTACATTCCACTAACCAAGCTTGCCCAAAATGCATTGAGCTTACCGCGGCTGCCGATTCCGTCCCTTGAGGCAACCGCGAAGCGCTATCGTACGTCATTATTTCCCCTTCAGAGGGGTGAGGCCGGCGCGCAGCATTTCATGCGCCTTGAAGCCTTCTTGGCGAAATCAGCCCCTGCTTATCAAAAGAAAATCCTCGAGATGGACAAGGCCGCCGCCGCGGCTGGAACTTATCCTCATACGTATGTGGAATCTATCATGGCTGACGCACAGCTTAGCTGTCGTCTTCCGCTGGAGGTGAACCGTAACGCTGGTCTTGTGCTGAAGAAGGGGATCAAAGGGACGGATGGAACGCAGGTGGGGGTTGCCGCTGCGATCGCGTACAGTGTAGCACGCTGGATCGAGAATGTAGTACGAAACGGTGTTGAGGTAGTCGAACCTAATGTTGACCTCTCCCCGCTCGGGACTGAATTTGGTCGCAGTCTGATTCCTTCGAAGGACGCGGACACGGTCCACACAACGCCGCTGGAGAAGCTTCGCCACGTCGTCGTGCTGCACGACGGGCATCCCTATTTTGTGCGGGTGTTCGACGACAACCAAAAGGTTTTAGATAGGGCGCTAATTCAGAAAGCCTTCGAGTTGATCCTCTCCATCACACCAGACGAAGATAACACCACGCCAGTAACGGTACTGACGGCCGGTAGCCGCGCACTGTGGGGTCAGACTTATCAGGAACTCATTAGCAATGCCGAGAACGCCGAATCACTTTGGCTTTTTCATCAAAGTATCTTAGTCATCTGCTTGGACAGCCAGGCTTGGGGAGACAACCACTCCCTGGCGACGGCTTCCGCTCTTTGCGGTGGGACGGAAGAAGTAGAGAATCGGTGGTACGATAAGCACCAGGCCATCGTCTCCGCCGATGGGCAGGTAGCATTTAACTTGGAGTCCACCACAGGTGGACGTGCGCACTGGGCGCGCTGGATCGACGACGTGCTCGGGATTCTGGCAGCGGACGCGCCATCGGGGCTTGCGTCGACGAGCGGTGTGGATGGCGCTGAGGCGACGCAGATCATGCGCCACCTGAACATTACCTACGGCAAGTCCTTCGCGACGCACATCCGCACCGCGCGGCAGGAGGCAAAGGCGCTGGTGAACGATACAGAGGTGCACCCATTGACGCTTCCCGTTGGCAACGCGCAGCTAAGCAAGACGGGGGTGAGTGCGGATGCGTTCGTCCAGATCGTTCTACACCTCGCGCGGTACATGCTGCACGAGAAACTGTGCTGCACATCGGAAATCCTCCCGACGACATCTTTCTTTCACGGCTCGACAGAGGTACTGCGCAGCGCTACGATTGAGATGCTGGCGCTCGTCTCGCGTGTGGCGGAAATGGAAAAGGCACAACTTGGAGCCTCGATTCCTGAGGGCTCCCCTTCTGTGCAACTCTCCACACGAAAGGGGGAGCTGAAGGAGTTCATTTGCAAAGCCGCGCGCCGCCATGACGAGCTTCTCGCGGAAGTCAGAAACGGACAAGGCGTTGATCGACATCTGATGGCCTTGCATCACCTCGCCGATAAGAACAAAGATGAGGATGCCTTGGCCTTCTTTAACGACGCGGTGTTCAAACAAATTAATACTTTCACGCTTCAGACGTGCCAGTTTACGCAGCCATGGCTGCAATACTACTCCTTTGGCCCAGCCACACAAAATGGCTATGGCCTTGGTTACGTCATCGATGAAGACGAGATACGCCTGTCATTGTCGGCCTTCGCGAACAGTCCATCCGCCAGCGTTTCCGACCTGGCAGCGGCAATTACCAGGGCCTCTGAGATCATCATACAGACCCTTTTGCAGTAAGGGGCAAGGATAGAGTGCTGAGAAATCGAATGCTAAAAAATTTGGGTGGGGTGCTTTCCCTTTTTTTTTAAGGGAGGGGTGTAGAAGCTATATTCAGATCGTTAATAATTAGTGTAATGAGTGCTTCTTTGTGTGTGTGTGTGCATGCGTATGTGTGGAATGTGTAGGCAAATATGTTAAAGATGAAAGTGATATAAAAACAGAAAGAAAAAAAACGGATATTTCTATTTTATGAGATTACCTTGTTAAGGTAACCACTATGACGAGTAGCGGCGGATCTTTTTTTTACGTATTTACAGCGGCAGATGAATCCAGAACAGACCTCCTGGTGTATCAGGAAAAGGTATTAAAGACGGCCATTTTATGAGTTGCAAAGGAGGTTGACGAGCTCATATCTGGGATTGCTTTTACGTACTTTATATTCCTTATTGATACGTATTTTTTGGAGCGCTCAAGAATCACAATCCTTAATGCTTTTCTCGGTACTACTATGTTTTTCCCTTTTCCTTTTTTGTGTATTCGCAGTTTTGCGTCCGTTTTTCTCCATTAAGAGTCATACAGCTTCTCTTGGGCATTATACAAACGTAATAACAGAAGGTCAGAAGATATCCCCATTGCATCAATTTTCAAGTCTTCGCAATCCAAAGGTCCTCTCCTCTTTTATCTTTGATGGGCGTTCTTATTTTGAAGGGGATTCTCCCCTATAAAAGGGAAAAATACTGATCAGTTTTACGCTCTGATGATATAAAATTAAATGATTTTCGTTTATTATTGCTATCGAAAAGAGTGTTCAGCGCTGAGGAAGAAAAATATGATCTGATTGACAGAAACATAGAGAAGATTGCTTTTTCTTGCTTCCTTTTTTATATTGGCATACAATAATTCTAATGCTAATAAGTTGTGTAAGCGCAACTCCTTCGTTTACCATTAGCTTTCTCCACAGGTGTCTTCAGTGAAGAAAAAAAGGCACTGGAATATCAAACCGGTAATTTTATTTTCTTTTTTATTTACCTATTACTGTTGTGTGTGTACGTAAAAATAAGTATACGCTTTTGTTGTGCTGACGAATTTTGTTCACTATCAAAAATGAATAGCATGGAGCATGTCATCGCATTTATGGTCTAAAACATGCACTGACAAAAGGTCAGAAATAATGGTAAATTCGTAATTCAGCGATAATTCCCGAAGGCGTAGGGAAAAAATGAAAGTGAAACTAATACAGAAATAAGGTTGCATAAAGAGGATCTAATACAGCCTTTATGTTCACAAAAATTATCTTCATGTTTATGTAGCTTGAAAGATCTTTATTTTTCTTGCTCTAATTTGAACATTCCTTTCTGGTTCTGAGAACCTTTCATGGTGCTTTTATTTTGTCTTTGCGGTGTGTAATTTCTTGGAATATGCACAGAAAAGACGTGAACAAATAATAATAATAAAAAACTAAAAAGAAATTGGAATAGGTATAACAATATAAATAAATAAAAAATAAGTTTATGCCATATTAGTGGGGAATTGATGTCATCATTATCTCCGGATGCTAGTATTGAACAGGTGAAGAAGAAGATCTTACACACCCTAGCCCTCGCGGGCCAAGAGACTGTGCTGTTGGAGCAAGTCCAGCGGGACCTCCATGTGGACCCCAAGATCGTTTCATCTGCTCTTCGCGAACTACTCGAGAGCCGCCAGGTGAACCTAAGCCGGGGGTCCGGGGTGGTGGGGCCTGGGGCCGGCACGGACACACGCACGTACCTCTCCTTAGTGAACAACCTCAGCGAAAGCGTGTCCCTTGTGCTGGGGGTGATACGCGCCAGCGATCGTACGGGGGTGGATCAAGCCCAAATCGCCTCTAGGCTTCGAATGAGCCGCACAGATGTCCTCAAGGCACTTCAGACGCTTCTCGCGCAGAAGCACATACAGGAGCGGCGCTCCTTCGCTAACCGCGCAAAGCGCATTTACCTGATGCCCCACATCGATCCCTCCGAGGGCGTCACGGGAGGGACGCTCTACTGCGGCGAGGAGTTGGACGTTGCCTTTGTGGATGAGTTGCGGCGGCGCATGGTTTCATACGTCTTTCAGAAACGTTCCGCGACGATGGAGGAGATCATTCGTTTTGTTGAGGGTGAAACCACCGTCGGACATGGCCATCCGATCGACGGTGGGACTCCTGAGAGCCCTATCACCCTCATTGAGTCTCGTCACTACAATTCAAGCCCTTCGCCGGCGCCGCTGGTGATGACGGACAGGCACATTTTGCCGCGCGATGTTGAAATATTGGTGCAGTCCTTGGTGTTGGATGGTGTGTTCGATGATGTTCAATCTGGTTGTAGTACAGCCCCAGTCTATCGTCTGTCCACCGGCCATAACGTTATTCGCCACTTTACCTGTGTGCGGAAAAAGTCCTCAAGGGGAGGGAAACGGAGTCGCCAAGAGACTGAAAAAGGACAGATGAGCGAGGAAATCCGTCGCGAACGCCCAGCGAGCCCTTTGGGGCGCTTCCACGGAGTGGATGGCGGCGTGGAAGCAAACGTAGAGCTGTATTCGCTGATGAGTGAGGAAGGCGAGTGGGAGCCGGCGTGTGTGTCACGGCCCTCAGCGGGGCTTACACTTGAGCCTGTTCATTCTGGCATTGATAACAAAGGGGTCAGCCGTGACGCGAAGGCTAATAGTCACGACGATGCGGCTGGATGGGCCTACATGCCAGCAGTAGGATTTCCCTGTCTAGGGTGCCCACAACTTTCTAATTGTTCAGTGACTGAAAAAGGACTAATAAACCCGAAACAGTGTCATTATATTCGTGAATGGTTAAACTAAGCTATAGTGGTGTGGGAATGTCTCGATGTATAATGAAAGTCGGAAAAGCCTTCTTACCATGATACAATAACAGTCTAGCTCGCCGTGTTTGCGTCTTTCTTTAGCTTATCCACATAAATTTCATATCGTATTCTGGGAGCACACGAGCTGTTCCACAATTTACTTGGGGAAAAATGATGCCAAACGGATCTACGTATATGCATAGAAGCAATATAATACTTCATTTACATCCTCTTTTTGTCGATTATCAAGGGAAGAGTTTTTCCCTTTACATTTATTTAGACTTTTTGTGCATGTATTGATATTTCTAGGCAATAAGCTAGCTCTCGATCCATACGATTATGCATACTGAAAAAAAAAATTGCACATCATTTAGTTATACTAGAGACCTACTTAGGTCCGCGAGCCACGCCACTTACGAATCAAAGCACACAACTCAGCATCCTTGGCAACTTCCCTTGAGCACAATTATGCAATGTGTATCACAGAGCGCTCACAGTGACAAATTACCCACTATTACAGATGAGATCGCTACTCAACAACACCCTGATGCGTCCACTGGCTTGCTGGCGACACTTTCCGCACACAATCTTGACAGCGAAGGGTGTAATCTAAGAAAAAATCGCGTAAGCGAGGCATTAGAGAGAGTAGCTGCAGTAGCAGCTAGTGGTAAAAAGGAAAGCAGCGTGCATCGAGATCATGATGATGGGCTGATTACGCCCACTGGTTTGATACTCGAGCACATGCCCGGCCTGCATTTACCAAATCCATATTTATCCTGTGCTAAGATAGATACACTAACCGCGTCTATCTGTGACGCCGCAGATTCTCTCGCTACACTTCAACTCGCACAGTCCGAAACCTTGGGCGGTGCCCCTTCTCCAAGAGCCGAGTACCACCAGCCCTCTCAAAGCATCAGAAAGCGGGGACGTGATAAACCGCAGGCCTCCCACGACGCAACCCACAGCACTGATCCCACGGAGGTGCATGGGATACACCAATTTCTGCCGTCGCCTAGGCTAGCCTTCCATCAGAAGGACCTTAGCGATAAGGACTTCCGCCGTGAGGCCCTGCTGGGGCAGGGCAGCTATTCCATCGTTACGAGCGCCACGCACTTGCCGTCCGGGCGCCTCTTCGCCCTGAAGGAGATTTCTCGCTTTCACCTGTGTCAGAACGGCATGGATAGGCAGCTCCAGTGGGAGATCAATGTTCACCGCAAACTGCGCCATCCGAATGTTGTCCGCTTGTACAGTTACTACGTCACGCCGCAGTACATCCACCTGGTTCTGGAGTACTGCCCACAGGGGACCATTCTGCAGCGCCTACGCGCGGCTCCTGGGGGTCGACTCGACGAATTGCACGCCTCCCGCTACGCCCGGCATGTCGCGCGGGCGCTGGAGCACCTCCACCGGAACAGCATCGCCCACCGGGACCTCAAGTTGGAGAACGTCCTCCTCGACCAACGCGGCGTCGCGAAACTTGCGGATTTTGGGTGGTCAAAGGTTGTCTGCGCCGGCGCGGAGGGGGAGGGCGGGGGATGGCCATGGTTATCGACACGCCGCGATGTGGATGTGAACGTGGCGGAGGCAGAGGAGGAGCCGCACCGCCCTGGGTCGCGAGGGAGCGCAGTGTCAGCGCGGTCGCCTGGGCCACGCTTCACCGTTTGCGGGACACTGGACTACCTCTCCCCCGAGATGGTCTCTGCGCAGCCGCACACAGCGAAGACGGATATCTGGTCCCTCGGCGCGATGATTGTAGAGATGCTCACTGGGGAACCGCCTTTTTATCACGCCTCGCAACAGGAAACACTGGAGGCGATCCGCACCAAGGCGCCCAATTTGTGCGGCCGGCGCTCGTTGTTGTATACCAGGCCAAAAGACATTTATTCCGAAACGGATGAAGAAAAGGCTGTAGAGGGAAATAGCTTCGTCGCGGGATCCATACTGCAGGACGAGATGCCAGTGCGGCTTTCTCCTTTAGCTCAAAACTTAGTTTTGAGTATGCTGAATAAGTCACCAGACGAACGTCCGACCATTGAGCAAGTTCTTCAACATCCCTGGCTTACGAAGAACAGAAGTTAGATGACAGCCATATAATCGCCGCACTATAGCTTCACACAAAAAAAAGGAAAAGCGCTTAAAGAAATGTATAACCCATAATGAATGAGTAAAAATTAGATCTAATGTTAGCAGTTCTAGAGATTTCCTGCCGCTTTTACAAATTTCACATTTTTTTCTGATACACGATATTCTGAAATGATTCCTGCAAGTAATGTTTCGTGTGTTCTGTTGTATTGAATGAGGTTACTATGGATTCTTTGGAGCAACATCGGGGATGAATGTCTCATGAAAGAAAAATAAAAGTGTATCCCCCCACTTATTTTTCAGACACTGAGGATCACTGATGCCTTTTCTTTCCCCTCGCTTGTTTCGCTTAAGGCGCATACATCTCTGCCATTCGGTATATTCTGTAAACTATATACCTATTTCTCCCATCTTTATTACTTCTGACTACCTCCCCCCCCCCCCCCCTAATATATATATATATATATATGTATAACTTAGATTTTCGAACTCATTGACTTTCATTGTGTATCTGCTATTTGTTACTTGGTCTTTCGTTAGAATCGCTCTGTTATGCTATACTCATGGATACAGTAACTTGACATTGAAAGAACACATATTCGGATAAAATCCAAATCACCATTTAAGAAATTGCCTGTAATTATCCTTAAACTTATTATTCTTATTATTTAGACGATTCAGACTTTTTTCTCCCAGATTTTTCATTCATTCGCATATATATTCTCAAGTTATATCGTATCACAGGATAAAACTGAGGGGACCACCCCAAAAAGAAAAAAGAACAGTGCACTCGTCTTTACAAGTGTAGCAATATAAAATATACATTTTTCGTAGTCGCATTCGCACATCATTTTTTCCCGTATCACATCCTCTCCTTCTTGTGAAACCGCCAGGACACGTTTATCATATTTAGGTTTTCTTTTTTTAAGGCGCCTATATATATATATATATATATATATATATATATATATCTAACTCTGTTCCATATACAAGAATACAAAGTTGCACCCTCGTCATTTGCTGTTGTTATTTGTTTGTTCTTTAGTTATTATAATAGGCTTACATATTTCTGAAGCATTCAGTGGCGAAAACGTAAAGACAAATAAAGAAAGCCTAGCTTCAGTATCCTCTGATCTTTTTCTCGCTCTGCTAAGGGAACAAATTGTATTACATGTATATGTACATATATTAAAAATACCAAGAAGATTACTAGTCTAGTATCCATTTATTGTATCCTTTTAATATACCCTATATCATTCACGTTGGTATAAAGATATATAGATATATATATATCTAACAACAGATAAAACAAAATCATATTACACATTTTTCGTCTAAATTACATAATCACGGAAAACAAGAGGACATCATATTTATCTTTTAGTAAAAGTTGATCCCCATAATACTAAACGGAAGAACGATTAGATCTTCTTAATTTTTATTGTTGTTTGCTAAACGCACTTTGGGTAAAAAAGGAGGAAATCTAAAAATATTACCTAAATAGTTCATGTATTTTATTCTTCCAAATGTTGACTCCACATCACAGGCACAGTTTGCCTCATCCTCGCCACCGCTATATGAATCCATCGCTTCAGATCCTGATGGCCCCCGCAGCCAAACTAATCTGTTTGTTCGCAAACTTGCCTCGTCGATAACAGAAAAAGCGCTTCAAAGCATTTTTGAACCATTCGGTACCATCACTTCTTTTGCTCTAATGCGCGATATTCATACCGGTGACAGTCTTGGCACCGCCTTTGTGCGCTATCAAACCCACAAGGAGGCGTGTAAGGCTATGAGTGCGCTTGACGGCGCGGATTTGTACGGCCGTCCAGTTTCCATTCAGTGGGCGAAAAAGCAGCATGATGGTACCCCTATTGGGGAGGATAGGAAAAAGATTCGAAAGCTTTTTGTGCGGAATATTCCAATGGACATCACGTCAAAACAGCTACGCCAACTTTTCTCATCACACGGGTCAATCAGCAATGTCACGATTCATAATGACACAGCCGCCCTCCAGAGCACTGAAGGCGGTCACCCACTGCCGCAGCGTAACATCGCGTTTATCCTTTTCCACGAGGACGGCGCCGCGGAAATGGCGGTGCAGGCTCTCCATAACGTCTGCCCCTTTGAATCTTGTGAAGGGATACCCCTGATGGTAAAGCTCGCTGAGGACAACCGCCAGCGGTTGGGGCGCCGACAAAAATATGGTAATTCACAACTCGGCGTTGCTATGCCATCTTCTATGTGCGGAAATGCCGCGGCGTTTAGTAGCATTGCCTCCTCCGATGGCATCACGATGTCGCCGCCGAACTCCGTTTTCCCGTCGCTCGCTCCGCCCTACGGCTCTGGGCTAATCCACTCCTCAAACGGCTTCCCCAACTACGTGTACGCCCAGGCCCCGCAGAACTCGTTCGTTCTCTACCCTGGCCAATCCCCGGTGTCCCAGCAGCTGTTCCCGCCGTCCGCCGTCGCGCCCTCCTCGCCGTCGGGGTCCTACCTCGGCGCGCTGGACTACGCGGCGGCGGCCCCCGCGCCGGCCTACCCGCCCTGTTTCCAGGCCCCCGTGACGTTCCTCTGCATGGGCGTGGACGACCGGGGCCAGCCCGTCGTGCAGCCCCACAGCGTCACCTACGGGATGCCCGCGCCCTCCCAGCCCCAGCCCATGCAGGGCTCCGCGTGTCACACGGCCGCGGCCGCCCTGAACTCGGTCCCGGTGTCACAAGTGAGTACGCCACGGATGGCGGACTCGAGCAACGACACCCACAGCGTGAACCCGTCCCAGCTGACGTGCCCTAGCACGATCTCGATGAACGGGCCCGTCGAGCCCGGGATAAACCTGCAGACACACGAACCCGGGGTCGACATCCAGTCGAAGAGCCAGTCGAAAGTGAGTGAGCCAAATGCCGCCTACCCGTCGTCGGCTACTATATCAAGTGCCATCACCTCCTCAAGCGGCAACAAAGATTATGATGAGTTGATAAATGCGACGAAGGGGCGTATGGGTGAGTACTATGTCAAGGGTAACATCGACAACAGCTCTCCAGAAATGGGAGCTATAGTTTACCATGACATCTTCAAGTCTAATTCTCCGGCTGCCGACGGTCAATGGGATTGATATGCTTCGGCCCCATCACTCACAGAATCAGGTCTGCACAAGGTGTGACACTGCCTGATAGTACGCTAGTGCTGAGTTACCAAAGTGAAAATAATGTAATATATAGGCTTTGCTGTAAGCGATTTTGGAAAGAAAGGCTTATTCAAGATGGAAAAGCTCGAAGGAAAACATTTTTTTTCGCATCTCTATACACTTCAGTTGAAGGAATGATCTATTGTTATATATATATATATATAGATCAAAATCTCATTTATCTTTTATTTTCTGTATATCAATTAAATTTTATTTATTTAATCATTTTTCCCATCCCGTTTCCCATTGAGTGCATTTTTAAGTATATATCATTGTTTTTCAGAGAACATTCTTTATTAGTATTATCTTTAGAAAGGGTAAAAGTAACGTAAAAGTTAGTGTTTTCCCTCGATATATGTAAATTTTGATTGATGAGAATAACGTTTAGTTGTTTTCTTATCGAAAAGCACATTGTTTCGAAATTTCTTGTAGCAAGAGAATGGCTTTATGCATAATTTTATCCATCGGAATTTAAATTCTTCCTTATTCCAGAAAATAACCCTCTGTTATATATTCATATGAATATAGAGGAAACAGGTGCTCATTAAAAGAGACAAAGTGGGCATCAGGAGGAAAATAATAATAACAGAATACAATTACGAATTCCGTTCTGTAGTAATTATGGCAGTACTATCAAAGGTGATTTAAAGAGGTGTTCTTACAGTAGAAAGAAAAAAGGAATAAAAAGCATCTACCAATGTATGGCTGCATTCTTTTGTTGTAAAGTGATTTTATATAGAATATATATATACATACATATATACAATACCGAATGCTTGACATCGTATTATGCGTTTATTTTGAAATTTAACAAAAAGGTTATTTTGAACTACTTAATTCTATGTGGAGATATATGTGACGAATGGTCTGAATTCTTTTGGCACTACGAATTTTTTCCCTTTTTTTAATGTGTCACGTTTTTCTTTTCTACATATAGATCAATTGTTAAACTGCTGATTTGGTTGTATTTTCCCTACTTTCATTCATTTACAAGTTATTTATCGTGCTTTTTATTTTATCATTTTGTCTGTTTTCCTTATTTACAGTTGATTAACTTTGTTTGGTTTTTACTTGTGAGTTTTTTCAAATTACAAAAAAAACCTATATATTCAGATTTAGTTTAAGGATATTATTTATCTCGATAAGCTAATTTATTTTATTATCCATTTCGATTTCGTGTCCCTACGCTATAATTATCAGACATACTTTTTTGAGCTTTTGATACTTTTTTCGTGGGCTAATTCCATTCGATTCTAGGATTTCCTTTCGCTTTTCGCTATATTCCTTGCTCTCTCGGCTAGAGCCCTTTATAAAAGCGGAAACACGACAAAATTAATAAAATTTATCTAGATGTAGAATGGATGCATATGTGTAATTCTGAAAAAAAAAACGACGAATTCTGTTGTATCTAAGCGTGTCCCTCTTCTATTATTTTTTCGGATCAACGGAACATCAAATACCAAATATCAAAGAAAATCAACCGAATTTGTAGAAAATGCTGAAAAAAAAATTGTCCTTAGGCGCTGGAAATTTTTAGTCAACGATCTGGTTAACAAAAAAAAAAAGAAGAAGAAAAGTTTAAAACAATGTATATATATATATGCTTATATCTCTAAAAAAAATGGTGATTCCTAAGTTTGGCACCCATTTTCTAAATTTTATGACCAATATAATGATTTTGCATTTATTGCTCAATTATTCTCTCTCCCCCCCCCACCCATTTTGATTGTGGCTGATATCCTGATCATAACTAAATCGTCCATTTTCAGGAAAATACACATTAGACTTTATTTTTGTTCTTTTCTCCCATTCTCTTTTGGAGTTCCACTCATTGTTTTTTCTAAACCCCTTTGATTTGGGTTTGTGTACCGATATTTCGACTAATACGTTTTTTTAAGTTTTTCTTTTATAATGAAGTACTTTCCCATATGTTTAGTTCCCATTTCCATTTTTTTTATCATTCTCTTTACCAATTCAGCGTCTAAAGATATTAATAATAATAATAATAACAAATGATGTCAGGGATAAAGTGAAATAGGTTCAGTAAGTTGATGTATATACATATATATACATGTTATGAATATGTGTAACTAATACTGGATATGTAAAGAAAAGGGATGTTGTAAAGGAATTCTATAAACGAGTGCATATGTACAGAATTTTCCATTTTGATGCTACGAATCATTTATACCCCTTGTTGTTAAGTGACACTTTTCGGTATCGCTTTTTACTAAGGCAACAACGGAGGCTTAAGATTAATAATAAATATGTACTTCCCTGTAATAACAAACGATTTGACACATTTTCATTCATTAATTGTAAGTTCCACATGCTTAAATATTATTAAGGGTAACGAGTAAAAAAAAAAACAATCCAGAAAAGTCTAACAATCGGTTGTTAGCCAATCTGTAGAAAAAGAGAATATATTTTCTACCTTTCAGCACATGTTATGTGATATAGTTAAATAGACTTTGCTTCGAAATAAACTGTTGTTTGATCGTTCTTATTTACCTCAATTAACTTTTTCATTTTGTTCAGCATCTCCATTTTAACGCTAAAGCTACACTCTCTTTCCTATTCGATTTCTTGCCTCTCTGCTTAAAGAAGAAAACGTCGTCTGTAAGCAGTAATACTTTTGAAGCGAAAGTGTATAACTAATTATTTTGCATCTGGACCATCATTTTGAGTTTTGAGCAGTGTATACCGTCCTGCCCATATTTACTCACTCCTCAAAATAAGAGCGCCATGGATACAACCTCAAGCAAAGAATGTTCGGAAGGTGATGCCGCACAGGATGCTTCTCTATCTGTAAATTCTAGTAGAAATTATAAGTCAGGTGGGGGTAGCCCATCCTTTGACAAGGGGCACGGACAGAATTCGATGCCTGCGCAACGCAATTCCGGGACTCGGCATAACTTCAGCAGCACCAATCTCTTTATTTACGATCTTGATCACTCAATCGATCAGGAGATCTTGGAAAAGCACTTTTCTGTTTTTGGGAAAATTCTCTCATCAGCGGTAATGCGAAATATCCATACCGGTGAAAGCCTTGGGACGGCTTTTGTGGAGTTCGAAACACACGAACAGGCGCATGAGGCTATGGTTGAGATGTCTGGAAGCACTTTGGAAGGTAAAACGATTTTCGTACAGTGGGCCAGGAAGCACGAGCGCATACCTGTGGGGGAGGCGCGCCGAAAGATCATGAAACTCTTCGTGCGTAACATTCCTCTGGACATTACCGTGGAGGGCCTAACGGCATTTTTTTCAGCATACGGCACGGTCAACCAGATAACAATTCACAAAGACACCGCTCCGGTGCTGGATCCCATGCTAGTACGCCACATCGCCTTCGTGATTTACGGTGAAGAGGGTTCGGCCGAGAAGGCGGCAATAGCAGTTCAAAATACAAAGCCCTTTGAGTCCTGTAATGGCATTCCGCTCATGGTCAAACTCGCAGAGGACAACGGGAGGGAGCGGAAGCACTATCATACGGCGGATAAGTCTTCGGGCAGCTTCAAGAAGAAACCGCTCGAAGCGCCGCTACCGATTTCTCCGCCACAGCAATATCCACAATTTCCCCATTCGAATTCAAACTCGTATTCTGGTTGGGGTGGTGGGCCGGCTAACCCGATGAGCAGCAATTTTGTCGCGGAGGAGCACCTCAACACGCCGATTTTGCTCCGCCATCTGAGCGGTTCGGAGGGCCCTGTCACCCCGCCCCGGGCCTTCCACCCAGACCACGTCAACTGCGCGAACCTTTGCTACGACCGGGAGTCCCACCTGATGCGGTCGTCGCAGCAGTCCGGGATCTTGAGCTCCTCGCAGGCGCGGATATCCTCGTTTCGGAACCAGAGCCCGGGCTGCGTGCGCGCGTCACAGCGGACGCAGAGCTCCGTCTCCTTCCTCAACTTCGAGGACTACCCCATCTACCCCGCGACCCCGTCACAGCCGCACGAGCCCCCCGCCTCCCTGTCGCGCCCGAGCACCTCCTCGCAGTCGCTGCAGCACAGCCGCATGACCTCGTTCGTCCTCCGCGACGACTTCTACGACCCCGCGCCGATGGACGCCGCGGCGACCGTGGGCCCCGGGCTCGGTTTCGGCGCGGACCCGAGGGGCGCCTACTCCCCCGCCCAGCCCCCCAGCCGGGCGTCGTCGGAGATCACCGACCCGAGGGCCCACGGCCCGCGCCCTCTGAGCCCGCCGGCGCCGCGGTACGAGGACGCGAATGCGGACCACATGGCGCCCTACCCCAGGCTCCGCACGTGCGCGTCGAGCGGGGGATTCTACGCCGGTCCGGCCGCCGCCGCCGCGCACGGGATGGCGATCCCGAACCCGCGGAGCGCACTCGCGCGGGCCGCGACCGTCTCGGTTGTCGTTCCGGACTTCGCGTACCCGGCGAAACTGTACCCGAAATACACACCGAGGGGGAGCTTCTTCGCCCGGGAGGAAAACGAAAGCGAGGCGCAGCCACCCGAGTTAAGGATGCAACGAAAGGAGTCCACAGTGTATTCGGATTGGAACTCCGTCAACTCTCCCATAAGCGAGGGCGACCCCAACACGGCGGGGGAAATCAGCATCAAGAGCCGCACCTCGTCTTACAAGGAAATATTCTCCGGCGGTAAACGCGGGTATCGGCACAACCCCTACTCATTTCACGCAGACTCGCAGCATAGCCAGGCCGAGCTGTAGAAAGTAACACAGACAGTAGTTTAAAATGAATAGGGGCATCGATGTAGATGAAGGGTAGTTGGCACTTAAAGGGTGTAGCATTGAATAACGCTGGAATGATTGGCTAACATCTCAAGAGGTCAATCGATTCTTAAGTCTTGGAGGCCCCAAGCCACACAAGTAAGGGGTTAAATGAAAGAAAAACGGACACAAGAGAAGAGGGTGTTCATATGATGGGAATGAACAAGACACAAATGAAAGGGTAACATTTGTGGATATCTTTATGGATGTGTATGCGTTTAGCCTCCCTGGGCGCAACTCCGATACTCTTTATGCACAACCACATACTTGAAAGGGGATGCATATACCATAGTAAAATAGAAGGGGGGCAAAACAATGCAAAGAATCTTCTTGAATTAAATAAGCCACCTGCCCGTTAGTAATAAAATGGCTTAAATGATGATATATTGCTTTCCTCTAAGTATATCTATTGTATTATAGGTATTGGTGCTGTTTCTATTGTACCATGTGTACACACTACCTACCGCATTTCCCCTTTTTCGAGGCGTCATTTTAAACACTTTTCTTTTTTTATTTTTTCTTCGATTCTGTATGCCTAAGTTGTCTGTTTCATCTGTTCAAATCACAGGAAAACAAGGCAATAGTACCCCCACCCCCTCTTGTATACATATACGCATATGCTTATCTATATGTATAGGAATATGTATGTATTTTAATTCTATTTTAATTGATTTGTATAATGTTATTTTTTTTCCGCCTTTAACATTGTTAAAATTCTTGGGTTATCCCTTTCTCTATCTTTTACGTTTTTCCACATCATGTGACGATGAAAATATACAACTATTTATTTATTTATATATATATATATATTCGTTTATTTAACCCTACAATGATCCATAGGCTACCAGGATCGATATTTGCATGACATACGTAGCGTATGGCGAAATATAATTGATGTCTTTGACTATTTACTTTAACGTGATGCTATGTGCATTTGAAGGATTGAATGATTTTCATCACAAGGTTTACGCATATGTTTGGAAGTATATTTGGTGCGCAATAATCATTATATGTAACTGGAGGAATATGGATTCACATGGAAATGATTTATATTCATCCTCCGTTTGTATCTTCTCACCCAAAAATGTGCATATCATTTAAATAATTCTTGGAGTACTTCTTCAGACATGTACTTTTGAATACTTGCGCAAGTTACTTCTGGAAAACTCACACGTACTGAGGAATTATTCCAAAGAAATAAATATTTAATGCACGCCTTCTGACCTATAAGATTATGGGTGAATATCGTTATTTAGTAGATCCTGGAGTTGCACACATTGCTTTATCTCTCTAATTTCGCAACTAAGGTCTATCAGAGTAATAAGAAATGATATGTTTGAATTTTATTTTTCTATGTGAAAGAAAAATATCTCTTTGTGGGAAAAAAAAACAATAGGAAGGGCTTCAAATGTTCTTATATCGATTTGCTTTTAGTAATAGAGTATTCATTTTTGTATCTGTGAGGAGTATACATATATATATTATTCGGTTCTCTAGGATTTTTTTCATGCTAAGAGCTCTCAAAACTGGGATACAATGAAATTTTTCTCAGAAAAAATAGATTGGGAAAAATGACATTATATCAATATTTTTTTCGGTTTGAGTTGTGAAATTGATATCACCTTAAAAGTGATAACAAATGCTTTTAAGGATAAATTTGACTGATAGTTTTCTTCTTTTGTTGACATGCATACACATATCAAATTTCCCACTTTGGTATGTATACACTTTATGCTCTCGCTTTTCACTTCCTCCTCTCCTGAAGCCGGCAATGTGAAAAGATTCTGATGTTTAAAATTCTTATGTATATCCATGTCTAAATGAACAACCGAAGTGAGGGGAAACAGGGGACTGTGCGACACACTATTTGTATCCTATGTCTTCGAAAAAGATTTCCGGCTTAAATATTAAGCACAACTAAGTGTTGTGAGTGTATTTTTGCATCTCATCGAATACTTTTTGCACTATTATTAAATCGTAATAGTATTCCTGTACTCTTCTACTTATCAAATGGAGTTTATATATACCGGTACACGGAGTCATCAGTGAAAAATTGAGCGCTATGTTTTCTACCCACCCCTTAAAAAAAAAAAGATAAAAGATAAATAAACGGAGATATTTGTTTCTTATGTATTAATATGGTTCTTTTCCCGGAAACTTTTTATCCTTTTTATTTAATCTCATTATTATTGTACTGATAATGGGGCCAGTATTATTATTTTAAAATCTCTTAAGGTCATTCTAAACGGTGTGAAGGTAAAATAAAAAAGTAATTCCATGAAAATTACTGTGAAATTAAGTATATTAATTCCAATGAGGAAAAAACATTTCAAAACATCTTTTCTTACACTTGCTGTTTTCTTAGCATCTTCGTTAAAACACTTTACTGTTTAAAACAAGAAGAACGACATTTTGGTTTCGTTTCTCTATTACTCACAAGTAGGGGTAGTACTCACAAGAATCAAGGAAGATCTGATGCTCTTGCTCATATGTTAGCCATGATGTGTGTTTGAGTGCCGAAACAGTCGGTAAAAACGCACCTATAATCCTCACTTCTCCATGACAACATAGAAGGCGACGACGATTCATGGGAGAGAGGAAAAATATAGCTCGGTAACGCTCGATACTTTTTCGTTTTGTGTGTGAGTGTGTACCACATATCTTGATTTCAAAAAGCTCAGCTATTGGTATTGTGTATTGTCACTTTTGTGTAACTCATCGAGGGTTTTATTGCACAATGCAGATAGAATCTAGGAAATTCAAACCCAAAAAGAAAATGAAGTTGATGCAATTGATGATTCTCATTCTCTTTCTGAACCTTTTCCAAAAATATTTATTTATGCTGTCATTATAATTATCTATTCAAAAGTAGTTTAATAGAAAGTATAAATTCAAATTTGTAGGTAATATAAAAAGTATCTAGGGCGCAATTAATTTTAAACTAATTTATTTTTAGGTTTTGCTATTTTTGTTTTCCCTTTCCAAACTATATTTTTATCATTGTGATTTAGTATTTATTGTCTTTTGACAGTGAGAATCAGCAAATATAAAAGAGGCCTTGTACAAAGCCAAAGCACAAGCGAGTTTATGCATATATACGCATATAGACATTCCTTGTTTCGCACAATTTCGAGTGTAAAAAGGGTCTGAAAAGTCTTGGAATATATATATATATATATATATATAAGCAAGGAGTATCAGCAATAAGCGTATCATTGCCCAATTTTTAAGGAAGCTTTCGTACCACTAAGCCTTTCTGAAGCGAAAATATTGAGAAAGTGTATTATTGAAGCTGTTTGGGGAACACCAGGAGTAAAAATATCGGTCTCAGAGGTACTGAATCCCACTTTTTCATTTAGAAAGTGGCTCAGCGATTTGTTCACCCTAATACTTGAATTAATCTACTTTGAGTAGGTATTACACATAAAAATAAATCAAATCATTGATCAATTTTCCTTTCTGCCTTATTATCTCATATTGTGTTCTCAATTAATTACTAATAATAATAATAATATATTTTTTTATATATATAGATATATTTATTTATTTATTTATTCAGGCATTATAGCAGTGTTCATTTTTCTTCTACTTAATCATTAGAATTCTAAGAGTAAATCTAATACCAAAAACAAGAAGATAAAACTAATTTAAAATTCATAAGTTTAGATCTTGAGTTGAATACAACAAACTACCAAAGGGGGAAAAAATTGAGGATTTTCTAGAACGCTTTTTAAATATTTTTGAGAGCTCATTGTTCTTTTGCCCATTAGGGAGGAATTTCCTGTGTAGTATCGCTTTGTATATTTATATTCTTGTTATTTTTAATTGTTCAAGTTGTGTGGTTCATTGTTCTCCTTTATTTTTAAAATCTTCTCGACATTGAGATCCAAAATCCAGAGTATTTTATTATTTCGTCGTTAATTCGTTCGGATATACTTCTCTCTCAGCTTCACATAATCTACAAGTGGCCAATAGACGAATATCACAGATTTAGTAACCCAACACTGAATTTAATTGTTCTTTACTATAGCTTTTATCCGTTTGTTTGCTCGCTACCTTAATATATTTGATTATTTCCCATCCTTGTATATCCTTTAGATACAAAAAAAAAACGAAGGAAGCTTTTGCTTTTTTTTTAATTTCACATTTTTTTAATCCTGTAAAGAAATCACCACCGGATAATTTTCCTTATTTATTAGTTATTTATTTATTCATTCATTCATTTATTTCTGCAATATTTTCCGTTTCCCCGCGTGTTGGGAAAGAAATATTTGATTGCTTGATATCCAATAAGTAATAATAATAAATAATTATTATTCGGATATTCAGTATTTGTCGTGGTACAAACAAAATAAACATTTTGCTTAATCACAAGCCTTTTTGAGGAGATCAAAATGCAATTTGGACTCTACCTTGATCCGACGCTACGTCGTCAGTCACTCCCTGGACAAACAACTCAGCCTCCTGGTCGCTTTCAGCAGCTGGAACACCAAGCATTGAAAGGCGATTCGAATGTTCCGCAGATGGCTGCAACTGCTACTGCTGTGTCGGGTATTACTAGGCCACACTTAAATTATGCTGTATCAGGTTTTCCTATCCCAAATTCAGCCGAACCAAATGCTTACCAGGGTCACTGGTACACATTTAATGAGAAAAACGTAATCTATGTTGACAATAATGACTTTTTGCTGAGCAATTCAGCTCCGCAATATTCAGAACAAGTATTTTCTGAAGTGAAGAGCGCTAAAAATGAAGACAATGACTGTCAAGAACTCTTCTCCAGTTTGAGTTTGGTCCAGGATGCACACTCATTGTCGTCGTCGACAAATTTTCTTGGAGTAACTTACACCTCCGACATGCGCGCGCAGTGCCCAGATGATAAAGAACAAGGAGCGATTCCACTTGGTGGAACTACAGGTGTAGTGGGTATACCATGTGGTGAAGGCATCTCGGTTTCAGCCACACCCACACAATCAACAAAGGAAAACCCGCGCTCTAGTCACGCATCTAACTCCGTTTACAGCAATACCAACCTTTTTGTGCGATTTACACCGCATACAATGGATGAAGAACAACTAGTCAAACTTTTTTCGCCCTACGGCAAGATCGAGTCGCGCGTAATTATGCGCAACATTCACACTGGTGCAAATATGGGCGTAGGTTTTGTACGCTTCGAAACCCATGAACAGGCGGAGAAAGCTATGATTGCCATGAATAACCCTCTAAAACCCGGCACACACTATAATATGGCTGTGCAATGGGCAAAGCGAGAGCATGACAATGTCCCCACCGGTAAGGACAGGTGGCGCCTGCGTAAGCTCTTTGTGCGAAACATCCCTCAAGACGTCACTACTCTCATGCTCGAAAATCTCTTTCAGCCTTATGGGGAGTTAGAGAGGGTCAGCCTACATCGAGATACAAGTGCTGCTGCGCAGAGCGCCTCGCATCAAAGGGACCGCCGCATCGCGTTCGTCACCTATAGGTCAGAAGGTGTTGCTCAGGAAGCCTTTAAGGCTGTCCATAACACTTTTCCTTTCCTGTCCTGTGAGAGGATTCCGCTAATGGTAAAACTCGTGGAGGATAACCCCATACGGCCGCAGAAGCACAACTGCCGCCTCGGTTCACCAACCCATCAATGGCTACCGAAAAAAAACAGCATGGTATCCTCGGGGTTGAACAAGGAAGGGGTTACACATGAGGACGGCAGTAACGCCACAGCATTCGCTATCAGTACGCCAGGAAACCTCTACTGCCCGGCGAACAACAACCCCAATGAGCATACTAAAAATCCCCTCAACGCCATGCAGAGTGGCCAAGTGAGCAGTCCCCTTTTGAATTCGGCGCATTCATTCGAAACCAGTGATGCTGTTTGCGCGAACTACAGCAGCCCGATGGAGGTGCCATTAGCCTACGCGCAGATACCACTACCACAGCCACTGCCGGTAACAAGCATACCCTTTACCTTCAACAGCCCGGAGCATTCCTTTGTACAAGCTTTCAAAGGCAATAGTGGCGGTAGCAACAATCCCAAAATAGGTTCTGCCACAGTGCTCAGTTCAGACATGGTGCACTCGGGATCCTCCCCTCAGGGGGGGATAGTGTACTACAACCCCCAGTCTTCCCCCTTCAGGTGTACCGGCAGTGCGAATTGGTACGCAACAACGGCTGCGACGCCACTATCCTATACGCAGGCCACCTCGAACACCGGTAATGCTTTCCACAGCTGCAGGTGTGCGAACACCACCATGGAGACCCAGCCCATCACCGCGGTGACAGCTTTCTCAAGCCTCGGCGACACACAGCACCTTGCCTCCTGCAAGACTAGTCAGGCCTCACAAACAGAAAATTCTCATAGTGGCATCCAATCTCTCCCCTTATCTCTGCCTCTGGACCAAAATAAAAATATGAACGAGATGTGCTTACGATTCGGTGAGATAATTGAGAAGTTGCATCACCTCAGCGTTGCGAACCAGGAGTCCTCCGTCCTAACTCCGACCGACGTAGGCAAAACACTCATGGTGCCTACTGCAGAGAAGGGGCTTCGCTCGTCATTCGGTGCTGACGTCGGCTGCACAGACGTGGCGGGTGATGAGAAAAGCGAGAGACCGTTCAGTGCTGTTCTAAGCAGTGCCAGTTCTTCCGGTATGATGTGTTTTCCGTCGTACACCAATTCTGAATCCACCATACCGTCAAGTGTTTCTCACACAAGTGGCCTCAACATAGACACTTCCCAGACGACTGGTGCGGCCTCCTGTATCAGGAACGACGTTAGGATAGGCGACTTGTCGGTGTGGACGACGAACCCCATGGGCCCCAGGGCCTCAAGGTGGGCCCTCGACGAGTTCAGCGCGAGCCAGCCGAAACCCCACAAAGAAGGCTCCTCAGCCCTGGTTGTGGAAGACCTGAACGAGTCAATAAATGAGGATGTTCAGGAAGGCGAGCGATTCAGGTTGATATTAAATTCTATAGCCTCAGATACTTCATAATTAATTAGTATATCAATCGATGGGGATGTATATAATAGGTTTACTCCTCGAACATTTTCGGTACCTATTGGTGACAGTATTGAACTTCTTATCGAGGTCTTTACAGGTTTCATTAGATAATCTGAATATAATTAGTATTTTTTTAAATCTCGTTTTTCCCTTTTGCACCCAAATGATGAGTTGTGATTTTTTTAGAAGAAAACTTTTGTTTAATTTTTGTCAGTACCTACTTTCGTTTTCTTTGCTTCGTATGATAGGGCAGACTTTGTACAGGTTAGTTCTATTTTCAATCTTTTTTTAACGCTTTTGTGTGTGCCCCTTTTCCTATGAAGAGTGGAAAAGGGTCTATTTCCACACTTTGCACGTATGGATGTCTTTTTTTTCCTGTCCTCAGTACCTTGCTTCATTAATTTCCTTGCCTTTCTTTCAGAGTATAGTTTCTAAGTGTGCTAGTGGCGCCTGTTGTATAGTGTGGTTATTATTTACTATGTCATTGATATGTATCTAGTGGTTTATGTTGAATTTATGTTATTAATATTTAGCAACGCATTTAACGCTTTATCATCTATAATTTTTTACGGAGCGTCCATCCGAGCGAATGCTATTCCTTTTCTAACCCTAAAAGCCCCCTATAATATGTATTATTTTGCCTTAAAATTTTCCTTTTCTGATATATTCTTCTCGTATGCAAGTGCTCCGTCAAAAAAAAGACCAAATGGTAAAGTAATACAGCTGAATGAAAATGAGGACAAGAACGTGTTGCTTTTTCTAAGAGCAAAGAGTTATATTGTTGTAAGAATGTTCTTGTATTTTTAGACAATACAATCTTAAAGTCTAAACTGCAGTTAAGGCTAAGTAGATGAAGTCGATACAATGTTCCGCCATCATATGTGTGTATAAATTTAGGAGAATAAATAAAAACCTAATGAATTGTAGCCCAGAATATATATCTTCTAATTCTTTTTAAAAACCTTCTACATCTCTTTTGATCAACCAAGTAGCTGTAGAAAAGGTAGAAAAAAAACAAAAATCTGAAGTGCATCACTTATGATAATTTTACCACTATGTTCTGTTCTCATCTCTAGAGCACGATCGAAGATATTGACGGTTTAGCTGGGAACCCCCTTAATCCAGCACCTCGACTCTCCCGAGACTCTTGTATTTAATATTTGTGTCCCCACCCCCCTGTTAGGGTGGTTTGAACGATGCTCAATTTTACTGATTTCACTACTGGCTGCGTAGATGTTTGTTTTGATGTATTCAGACAATAGTTGCGCTTTTACATAGAAAGCAACCTTCCTTTCCCTATTTTCCCTCTTCACTGGATCTGAGGAATTTGCATAGATGCATATATTTATATATTGGGGTTCTGTGGGAAAGTATGGGTAGAAATGATGTTTGAACATACACCCCTTTTTTTTTTTATGAAAGGCTAAGCAACGATTGCTTAACATATACTAATAATGAAAATCAATGTGTATTGTTAACCCTCACTTTATCTACCCTCTTTACGATGATTTTGTATAACCCGATTTTCTAAACGATCCCTCTATTATTTGTTAAGGAACATACGACAGATACCTACAACGAGAACAACAACTTTTAGTGGAACGTATCCTTAGGTTGTTTTCATCAGGGCTCAAGCTTCTCCGACGACTACAGGGGAAAAGAAATAGATTTCATTTTTTTCCTTCAAGTTCCATACATTTGTCTAAATGGTATCAAAGCACAACAAAGCTCTTCGCCGACGGCAAGCTCAAGGAACTACATACAAACTTGTCCACCGTTCCTACGAAGATAAGAACCATGGTGAGCCTGATAGTGATGAAATGGTGTGGGTAAAGGAGGAAGACTTTCGTCGCAACCACACGAACAGGAGAAGAGGCAACGAATATGAAGATTATTATGATGATACAGAAGAGGCCGAGTGGGAGGATAACAATAATGAGGAATTTTATGAAGATGAGATTGACTATCCAGATGCATCACACACAGGTACGTCGCTAATGCCAAAGCAACTTAGTGAGAATATGACCGCTCATCCTGGCCCTGGCTCTTCTCAATGGCGAAAGCAGGAGAGGAGTACACATGAGGAAGAAGAAGAAGATATTGCTGACGATGAAGACAAGCTCTTCGAGGATGAGGTTGAGGGTGAGGTGACGGATGATTTTCTCCGCCAACTTGTTTTTGGTGGGGAAAATGATGGGGAGGGCCACGATGCCGTCAGTGAAGCGGCTGCCGACACCCTCCAGGGTGCCATGGAGAATGGGGATACCGACCTCGACCATGAAGGGATGCGATACGGCATACCACAAGACGCCTGGCGGCTCCTGACGGATGAGGAAAAGGCTGGTGTGCGGGCGGCTAATGCGCGTGGACGCACCAAGGTCGATCCCGCCCCCAACGCGGAGCTTGGCATTGATGCCGTCACCGCGCAGCCCTACCCCGTCCACGACGTATCGCAAGGTGCCATGAATAAACAGTTTACGGAAATGATGCGTGAGTTCGACGTCGATGCGCAGATTAACGATGCCTACACAGACGACCCCCGTACACACGGGGCCCTACCCATGGATAAATATATGGGTGCCCTCAAGGAATTTGTTGTAGACCGCGCCGGCGTCGATTATTCTACTAGTGAGCCAGCCAAAAACAAAGGGCTTATCCATCAGCTTGAGCTGTTGGCGTACCGATCCGGAGTCTTTGACACCGACTCCCACGGCGGTGTGTACACGACTACTATGGCCTCTGAGAAAGAGAAGCGATTCGCTGAAGAGTTTAGGTGCGAAACGGAGCGCATTCGTGCTGAGGCGATGTTGCGGCAGTCAGGAAAAGCCCTGCCCGAGCAACAGGCAATAGAGGAAGAACTGCTTCCCGAGCAGAAACTCCGTAAGGTTGTAGCTTTTAAGATGGAGGATGTTGTGGAAAATGGTGAGGCATCGTCGAGGCCTTCTGAAACACCAGAAGAGACGGATTTCAGTAGCATTCGAGACTCTAGGAAGGTGCATAATGCTCTACCTGACCAAGACAACACCGTAACGTTTAAACCAGAGGAAGAGGAGGAATTTAGGATTGCTATCATAAAGTCGAAGGATAAACGACTGGATTGTGAAACAGCCGTTAGTGTCTATTCTACGTATTTTAACCAGCCCAATGAGATCCGTCCAACGACAAATAAGAGCAGACAAGGTCCAAAACGCAAGGGTATTGTTGCCCAAGGTGCCGAGCTAAAAACCTCTGGTGAGACTTTGAATTCTTATACAAAAACTTCAGGACTGAGAGAAACCTCCGAAGCGGGCGAAGACGGGGATGATTCCAATTCTAGTCATGAAGGAACTGGAGCTTTACAGCCCTCAGTCACAACACTAGTTCCAACTATTCGATCTAAGGATGAAACTAAAGAAGAAAAGAAGATGCGACGACAGGCTGTCAAGATGGCTCAACGGGAAAAACGGCAAGAGAAAAGTGCTTTGAAGAAGGCCTATCAGACAGTCAGTGAAGTGGAAAAGAAACGGGCGGCCACATCATTCGCTGCGAAACGAACAGTACATTTCCTATGATTTGATGTAATGAGGGATACAAATATTGAGGGAAAAAGTGAAGACACCACGTGCCAAGAGATCTTTTATTTATTGCTTTGTTCCGATAACTGTCTTATTTGTTTTCCCCTTTTAGTGCATTCCCACAAATGGAAACACTTTTTGCTAGAGGCTTGAGCTGCGTAGCGTACCTTCAACTCCTTTTCTACAATAATAACAATGATAATAAATAATAAATAAGTCAAGAAATTCTCTTGAAATCGTTTAATAGTGTTTTCCCTTTTTTCGCGTGTATATAACATTTTGCATAAACATGCTTTCTTCGCTTTTCAAGTCGTCCGAGCGATTCGAATCATTGGAGAGAAAGGGATCAAGAAACAAACGAAGACAACAAACCGTATAGGAGCTGTAAGTAATCTTGCTAGGATAGCAAATGATCTATAAGCAACCCAGTCATATTCAAAATGTTCCTTCTTCCTGTTGTTTACTGTTTGACGCTCATAATCATATAATTACCATTTTTTTTTTAGGGGGGGGAGGGGGAACTAGGATCGCTTTACTCTTTCTCTGTTTTACCTGTGTGTGGACGATGTTGTTGTGAGTCTGGTAAAGACTGTTTTTTAGGCTCCTTTGTGTGTTTCATTCGAACAATTGTTACCTGCATTTGGGGTGAACCACAGAAGCATGCTCGAATTTCGTGTTTTCGTAGTGGTAAACTTACTCCTCTCTTTACGTTGTAAAAAAAGAAAGCTTTAAGACACATTATATAATATAACAATATACATATTAAGGGGTGAAAGGAAGTTTTTTAAAAGATTGGTGTTTCACTGCGTTGTCATGTGTTCTCTCATGAACAATAAGCCTTTGAAACAACTTGATCCGGAAGCGCCCAGCTTTTCTCCCAGTTCCCCAGCCAGCGCAATGACGATTCAGCATGACCCTTCTCTGTCGCTCTCGCGAAAGACTCTCACTACTACTGATGAATTCTCTGTGCCGTTCGATCGAAGCAAGTCAAATCTTTTTATTGCTTATCTTCCTCTCCATATCGACGATCGAATGTTGCATAGCATGTTCAAACCATTTGGGAATATCATCTCGGCAACTATTATGCGAAATATTTACACCGGTGACCCTCTTGGTACTGCTTTTGTAAGATTCGAAAGCCACGAGTCCGCACTTACGGCGATGCAATACTACTATCATATGGAACTGGGAGACCGCCCGCTGATGGTAAAATGGGCTAATAAAAAACATGATCACGCTATCGTCGGCGACGCCCGTCGCACCATGCGTAAGCTGTTCGTACGGAACATCCCTGTGGACGTCACGCTTGACGAGCTGAAGGCGCTCATGTCATGCCACGGCACGGTCACGCATCTTGAACTACACGCCGATACTGCCGCCACGAACATGAGATGCAGTTCCTGGGGGTCAATGTCACATGCGGATCCGATAAACGAGCGGAATATCGCCTTTGTGACCTTCAAGGAAGAGGGTGCCGCCACGAGGGCCCTTGAGGCAGTCCACTGTACTTACCCCTTTGCGAGTTGCAATGGTATATTCCTCATGGCGAAGCTTGCTGAGGGTAATCAGCAGCGTTGCGTTCGCCGTACGTTGTCATCATATGTCGATAAATCCGCTTCGTCTCAACCTTACACGAAAGGTTGTAAAGCCGTGCGTGATTGCAAGCATTTCAGAGATCACTATAACCGCAACGGCACCAACCACGTTGACCTTTCTCACCATGCCCCCGTGTCGAAGGTTGATATCAAATCCCGTGGTCCGAAGGGAAACCGGGAGATGGACAAAACCACTTCAAAACAGGGCATTCCCTCGAATGGTTTATCACCAACTCCTGAAAACACATCGAATAATGTCCTCGAAAAATCGTGCCACAGCGAAACATTTTCTCAGACAGGTCGTCCTCACGTGTTAACGACTTTTCCTGGTGCAGTTGGGAGGGAGAGGGAAAATATTTCCGAACCTCACCCTTATATTGCGCAAGTATCCTACAACAATGCTGAGATTATTAAGAAGCTTGACCATGTGCTTCGCACCCGTGACGATAACTCTAGAGAAGTCGTCTGGGATGAGGAGGACGATGCATCTTCGGGGGCACCGGCCACAGAAAATCCAACCGAGCACACCCTCCCAAACCCGAATTCCAACACTCGGTCTGATGGCAACGTGACCGGCCCCATGCCTATAGATGCGGGGGTGGTGCCCGAGTATCTATCATATGAAATTCCGAAAGGGGACCTTTATCATTCTGATGGATGTGCCGACATGAACGTTTTGAGGCAAACGCAGAACAACCCCACGGACGAGTCCCTTCCATGTTATACCAAAGCTGCCTTGGCGGCCCCCAGGGCTCCCTTGGACCAGCCCCGGGCGAGGTGCCCCTACAGGCCGCCGCATTGTGTTCCACGCGACCCGAGGGCGAGCCGCCGCACCGTAAATTCCGCCCCCTACACCACCCCCTCAGGGGGCTGTACGGGCCCGCAAACGTCCTCGTCTTTGGCCTCGATGCCGGCGAGCAGCCCGCTTAGTGGCATGGCCGCTCTGGACGAAGGCGCGGCCTACGACCCACGGCAGAATGGCCGTGCCTGGGGGCTTCGGAATTGGACCGCGCCGCAGGAAGGCCCGGGGTGCCTGAAGGGTGGGGGTCCGTGGGAGACTACTGGGGGTCGTGTGGACCGCTCTTGTCAATGCAGCCCCTGCCCCACCAAGCATCCATAGTCTTCTGCGTAAGCAGACGATCCCGTTCCTTTTCCCCTCGCCAAGGGGAATAAATCCTACAAGCGTCTTAACAACAACATATTTTCTAACCATGGTATCTATCACAAAGCGGAGTTTTTGAATGACAAATTCATACTTATGGGTGGCTGAGAATCTGCAGAACAGTATCCAATATAAATAGAGAACCATAAAATCCAATATATATGTATATCTACATATATAGATATAGATATATAAGATGATAATAATATGCCTCAGAAAAATAACTCCAATATAAAATGGAAAATTCATGGTACAAATCGCGAAGACAAACTATTAGGGGATTTGTATTTACAACGCAAAACTTTTTTGCTATAATTTCCATTTACAGCCATTTAAGAAAGAGGATATGTCTATTGCTTTTTAAAAATATAATATTTTTACACATCCTTTTGTTTTCATTATTCATTCTTATTAAATTCATCCCCATTGCAACATTCATTATGATTTCATTGGTTTGATTTTTTAAAAAATGTAGAGGCCGCATATGTTGCGGTACACATTTTGTCTTCTCAGCCTTTGATTCTGGTCGTTAAGATCTTTATGCCTAAGCTTTTCATTATCCACAATTTTCTTCAAAAATATGGTATGAAATTTATTTATATTGACGATGTTGCAACAACAACAACAACAACAAAGAGAAAAAGGTCCTATAGCACTGATAAACAAAGAGGTGGCCATTGCGGGCATTACAATTGTACCTTTAGCTATTCTCATTTAGAAAATAGAGATGTCACGAAATTATAATTGAAGTTACACTTAGTGCGATTCAATTGGTTATAATTTAATACTAGATGTGAAGCTAAGTAAAGACAATCACTTTTATTTTGAATTTTTAAATGGAGTAACAACACATACTTCCAAAGAAATCATAAATTGAAGTAGAGTCATTTGTAACATCAGTAGTTTCTTTCTAGTGAATAGCGTATATTTTATATATACGTTTTTATTTACTATTAATGCTTCTTTGTTTTTATGGCATAAAGCTCTCTCTTTTTTTTCCTCACAATCATTCTGAATTTAAAGGGAGAGGAGGGGAGGGAGGATTCGACAAGCACATGTGCGTGGCTATATTTTTGAAACTAGAAACAGAAGCACCTCCTCCCCTTGTCATACATCTTTGCTGGTTCCCATTTTTTCAATATTCTATATCGGGCCGAGTCAAGCTAGTGGTGTATACTAGCCACTTGCAGACAGTAAGTATGCATAAAATGTATAAAACGGACAGGAAGGGGTAAAATGGAAATATGTATATGATGTAAACAATAAGATTAAATATCAAATATACTCTTTTTTGGCAACCTGAGACATCACTTTATTATGGCTCATAAATATAAATCGATAGTTGGAAAATGTGAACAAAAAAAAAAAAACAGAAAAAGTATTAACACTTTTTAATATAGGAATATGTAACTTCGTCTATGAATAGATTTCCATATTAAAAATGAAAGCCATTTTTTGACTAGGAAAATTAAATTAAGAAAATAAAACATATGGTTTCGTAGAGATGTCTTGAAAATGGTAAGAAAATAAATGCTTGCAGCACTGAAAACCCTTTGTGATTCGGATTTTATCTTTTTGTAAAAAATCTAATTAACCTACAACCAATTTTCCTCCTTTTTCTGTAATCTAGATCATCAAATACTTTTCTTCCCGGCACACCGTTTTAGTTTCCAAAGGTCCCCTTTCCTCTTTTTCTTCAACTTATTAGACGAAGAGTGCACGTAGGATGGTATCCTTTACATGCAACCGTTGCCAGGATGTGGTGAAGAAACCAAAAGTACTAGGCCATTCCAACACGTGCGGGACTTCCAGCTTTACCTGTGTGGATTGCATGGAATTGTTTGACTTGAACTCTGTTAAGCACCATACCTCTTGTATCACTGAGGTTGACAAGTATCAAGGCCAATGGAAGCAGAAGTGCTCTGTGAATGGGAATCCCAAGAGGCTGCAGATGCAGGGCATCGATATCGACAGCGACGTTGAGACTGCAAAGCAGCGACTGCATCCGCCGCGGCCAAGGATGGATGCCCTGAGTGATTCCGATAGCGATGACAGCGACTGGGTACACATGAAAAAGTCAAACGGCTTGTCATCCACAACGAAGCAGGTTAAACAAAAAATTCTGGATGAAGATACACAAACAGGGACAGAGCTGCCTCCCAAATCCACTAAGCGATCTCGCGAAGAAAACTCGTCCGCTACTTTTAGCGACCGTCGTAAGGACGCTGGGCGTGGGGATGATCTGCCCACGGCAGCACAGGCTCGAGCGGAAAGATACCACGATGGTGAGAAGTCGAATCCGACCCACATTAATGGCAAATCTCAAAGGGAGGAGACCTTACAGCTTCCCCGGCCGTGTTCAACGTCGTCCACAGATTGCGTTGTACCCACTTTTGTGCTTGGCAGTGCTTCTGAAGTGGCAGGGATCGTGGCAGATATCTTGGAAGAGCACCCCGAACGAGCCTCCATGCGACCAAGGGATCTTTCAAAGGAGTTGGTGCATCGATACACCGCGCGTATCGCGAAATCGGTGCGGTGCGCGCTGGATACAGCTATCAAGCTGGGGAAAATCGGAGTCGACGGCGAAGGCAACATATGCCATTCATGTCGAGATTGATTTTCCTTCCCTATACCTTGAAAAAATAATAAGCCCAATAAATCGTCTAATCATATAATTCCCTATCATCACAATGAACGTAATCATATTATATATATATATATATATATATATATAATATATAATATAGTGTTGCACAAACCATTTCCATCTGTCAATAAAAAATCCGATCGTGCTATTAATCTCCATTTAATCGCCTTTATGCCACCCCTCCCTTCTATTGACTATTCACCTATTAATATACGCAGAAAGGAAAATCATCGCTGCTTTGTCTTATCCCACCATAAACTAGTTTCATCGTTATTTATGAATACATTTCTCCCAAAGGTTATTCAAATGCTTAAAATTTCTCCCCAAACCATAACAAGGGAGGCGAAACCTGTACTGTTTCAGATAGCACAACTAGAGGAAATTCTATAAACGACAAAAACCTCGCCATCCCCCAGAGCCTAAATGTGGACGACAATCATTAGACAGAGATTTCGCGCTAATGTTGCACGCATTCAAATATTTATCGGCGGAATGGGATTAGCAATAGCGTAGCGTTCGGTAGAAATCCAAACGATCCGGACTTTTCTAAAGATCGGTGGATGCGTTCCTCCAGGATCCAGAATCCTGCTTCCACAACGTTGGAGCTCGGGATGGCATTAACTAAAAGCCACTGTGAGGAGCCCATCGAGGACTATCCAATTCTGCATTCCATTACATCACCGGTAGACATCGACGTGATCGGTCATCGATTAGTCCGAAAGCGATCACTACGCCCGGTGAGGCCGTAATGAAGCGCAGCTGCAGCAAAGATCTACCGCCGTTCCTCATCATCTTGGGCGTTTTCCTGAAGAAGAATCTGCTAGTATTTTGGCACACCGTGATTCACAGACGGAAAACATTGCAGATCAGGAGCACACTAACAATGCATGCAACACCAAACGCAACTTTGAAAAGAACCATGTTGCTCTTTCTAGGGTCAGGCAGACAGTCGCGGCGCTCACGGATACTATGTCCAACACTGGAGAAGTGAAAAGAAGCTGCGCGTCAATTCCTTCATGTGCTGCAGGGCACTCAATTATCGAGACCAATACCCCTGGGTGCATTGGTCTCGTGTCTTGTGAATACACGAGCGCAATCGCCCACGCGTCATTAGCGAAAATAAAGCCGCAGCGAGAGCTGTTTAAAGAGGTTGTCGATAAAATCTCGTTTCCTTGAAAAAACATCTTAAGACGGGATATGCATAGTGTCACCAAAAATTATCATCAAGCCTCTCTCAGAGATATCCCACTTCAATACGAAAAGAGAACAATGTGAGGGTGTCGATATGCATGCCCTTGCCGCACCTCGCCAATCACACACAGCTGCAGTCTCTTATGTTTCCGCTGTCCTGTTCATTCGGCACTTTAGAGCACTTCCCGGCGCACGAGGCAGGTGACGAGACCGAGAACCACTACCACCACCCATGCGGCAACATCGCCTTTAGCCTTATTCCTTTCAGTAAATCGATATGCCACTTCTGCTACCCCTTCTCAGCCGCGGCTTTGATGGACTCAAGTGGCGTAAGCAAAATTGTGGATCCAGACGTTTGGGTAGCCAAGAGCACGCCAACAGACGCCTCATTGGACATTTTGAACGGCTGTGAGTCCTGTGCCATGAGCGATAAGGCGCCGGAAGATAATAGTGATAGCAACCCTTGTTCTCACTTTACCATCTCTTCAACACGAGCTTGGGCAGCCGGAGCTATTTTCCATTCTCTTCGTTGCTGAGGTCATAATCTTGCAAATCGCTATCGGTCTTGCCAGGCGAACAAGCGATGTCATCGTACAAAGTCCTTGTTAGGTCAGCGTCTTTTAGGAGAATGGGATCAGTTGCGGAAAAAAAAAGCCTTGGCTGGTGGCCTCCCTTGCTCGCTCAGCATTATGCACTTCGATCTCGTCCACCTCGCAGTATGGGAAAAAAGCCATAGCTTGGTATGGCCATTGACGAGGTAATCGTGCGGCGGGATATTGTGGGGGGGGGGGGATAAATGCATTGCATAAGGTATGTGCATGATTGTCATATCATGTTCTGAACTTTTTTTTTTTAGAATATGGGAAAGTAAGGTTCAATGGGGCACCTAATGTTGTCCGGATGGTTGGTACTCAAAGAGGAACGTTGAGCAGGTGGCTGTTTACCACACCAGTTAGGTGCATGTCGTCTTGGGCGACAGTCCTGTGTATGTGTTGTTTTGGGGTCATCTCACTACACGAACGGAATTTGCGAAAGTTGAAAGTTTCAAAGACTCTGAAGCTTGCGGCCTCACTGTACTAGCAAAAAATGGCACTTGCGGATAATGGCAAAGACTAAGGGAGCGTAGTTTTCTCTCCTTTTGGCCCTGTTTGAGTGTCAGTGGCTGAAACAAGCGCACATTAAAACCAGCCTTTAGAGATCTAGGTCTATGAATAAGGTTCTGCTCAAGAGACGCCATCTCTAGCCTAGGAGGCGGGGTGATGAGTTTCTTCTTCTGGGAATAATTTCAAGTTTCAGCCCTTCGCGGGTGTCACATTGCAATACGGGATTCGTTCCATCAATGTGTGCGAAGATAGTTCCGAATGTATTGATGAGAAATGTGTAGAAATAGTTTTGCTCAACTACGATGTTTGAATTTGATTGTCTACCGTTTTAATTTCCCCCATTGTTTTCCTTTTTTTAGTACGCATGGTATTAGCCTGCGCTCCCCGCCGTTACATCCCGTCTTTGTGAAGCTTGCTATATCAATTAATGCTCTTTTCAGGTGTCCGTTCACGTATTTTCCTTCACACGACAGCGCCGTGCTCCGGTGTTTTTACAAATAGAAACCACGCGCGCAGAGTGCTCCACACACTTTCTCATGCCACTAACGCAACGCTACAACAAGAGACTCCAGCACCTGATTGTGGTAAAAGCGCAGGAGCGAGTGTTTTCACTACGCCTGCCGAGATGGTGGTGCCGTCAGACCGAACTGCAACCATCAGTAGCACACGCAACAATGCGAGCGGTGCGAGTACTCAACAACTTTTTCTGGGGCAACGTGTCTGGGATGAAATACCGTATTGGTGCTCGCTCTGCGTAGAACCTCTTAATGTATGGAATGAGCATGTCGGCAAACGTGAGCATGTCTGTCTGGAGATGTTCTACGACGCTTTAATACGTTACGAACGACGGTGGGACCCGCGCGACGTCTGGGCGGGCGCCGATGACGTGTTCTGCTATGCTGTACCTCCTATAGAGGCACACAATACGGTGGGAGAGACAAGTTTTGGCTTGCCTCCCTCCTCTTCCTCGGCGTTAGATTGCGCCTTCAGGGCATTCGATCAGGGGACGAGGGCTCGACGGCACGAGCTTGTGGCTTGCCTGCATTGCTTAATATCTTGCGGTATCATCCAGCTGGACACGAACAATTTAAATCATGCCAGCTTTATTGGCTCACTGGTACTGTTCAAGGAGCAGTTCTCCCCCCTATCGCAGCTCTTTCCCCTTTCCAACGCTAAGGATGTTTCTTGCCTCACGCAAATGATAGCTGCCAACTACAACTTCGAGACGGTGTTTGACCTGTGCCGGATGGAGGCGCTGGTGCCTGCGGAGCTGCTTCAGGCACGCAGGGCCCATTCGTCGAGACCGCAGGCAACGGACACGGCCTACGCGGAGGAGGGCACGGGGTTGTATGGCGACAACAACGGCGACATTCGCTTAGCTGCAGGTAGCTTTCCGTCTGAGTTCGATGCTGAAGATAGCGTGTGCGAGAAAGCTTCAGAGGGTGGAATTTCCTACAACTTTAAGGGCGTTTTTTGCCGTGCGCTTTTAGGAGCGCTACGCTGGTCCCTCGAACCAGACAGCGGAGACCCGCCGGCTGCCATTGGGGCGCCCGAGCTAGCACACAAGAGCGGCATGCTCACTGCGCTTTCGGCCCACACAGCCCGCTTATTGATCTCTGAAATAATTGATTGCAAGCTGACCGAGTATGTCGTCCGAGTGGAAGGGGTTTTTCGTGAGGAACGAGGCCTCGCTGAGGCCACTATGTATCGGTTTGGTAACTGTAAAATTTTTCACCCACACGCCTCGCCTGAACCAAACAAGAAGACAAAAAGGAAGGAACGCGGCAAGGCAGGAGACACCGATCAAAAAGTTCGCCAGGTCGACGAGGCGACTAAGCGTGAGCAGTTAAGGCTGGCCCGCAAGGCTCGAGCGATTGGGCAACCGCACTACGCAGGGCGATCAGAAGTCGTCCCAAGTTTATCAAATTGGGGGATGTTACAGTATATGGACGGGATTTTATTTTATAACGAGGCTTTCAGCAGTGCAAAGGGTGACGCGAGCGAAATTGTTCGCTTAAGAACTCGACGTCTTGTTTCAAATGGTTAGATGCTTTTTTTCTCGCAGCTTCGGGGCTCTTTCGCATTTTCTTCGGACACAGTCTATAATTTCCCTCATGTGCGTAATCATGTTTTTCCCACATTTTACCAGCCTATGTAATAAATTTCGTTCGTGATTCATTTCATTTTTTGCATTCATTTTCATATATTACTTTCCTTTTTTTTTCCCAATTCATGTCTATCTATCTATATCTATATATTCATATCGCTTATGATAGAAAAACGAATAGTTGGCTCCACAATTATTGAATCCTGCAGAAATCGCAGGGATGATCAAGTATATTTTTCTAATGAATCGCCAGGGCAGGCTCCGGTTGGCGAAGTGGTATATCACGGCTTCTCGAAAAGAGAGGGTTGCCATACTTCGTGACGTCACGCAAGCTACATTAGGACGCTCACTTCGGATGTCAAATGTCATCGAGATGCACGGGAACAAATTCATTTGCCGTCGATATGCCTCGCTTTACTTTATCGCCGGTGTGGATCATGAAGATAATGAGTTGATCACACTCGAGATCATACACCACTTTGTCGAGGTACTTGATAAGTATTTTGAGAACGTTTGCGAGTTAGACTTGATTTACAACTTTCACCGTTCCTTTTTTTTGCTCGACGAGGTGATCCTAGCTGGAGAGCTACAAGAAAGTAGTAAGCGGAGTATCCTCAAGTACATCCACACCCATGACACAGTTGCAGACGAGAGCGAGGAGGGTCACATAAACACCTCTGTCGGCGCACAAATCGCGCATATATTTAGAAATCTTTAGTTGATATTTTTGGAATCCCCCTTCCTTCTCCTTCCCCCTCCCCAATTTATTTATGTAGTTTACATTGGTACTATGTAAATCTGCTGTCTGTTGGAACCGCAGACTTTCTCGACATACAGACTATTTTTTCTTTTATTCTTTTCCTCCCACACTCTTCCTCTTTACATTTCAATCCCTTCAACAAAATGCTGATAGGCGTCGTATAACCTTGTGCGATAATTTTCACGCGATGCGTGAATCTGACAGCGCATAAAATGTGCCGCCTCAACCTCTCCCTTGCTGACTGCGAGCCGCCGCTTCAGATCCGCAATCGTTTTTAGGGGTTTGAAGCAGGGCAAGCCGCTTTGCAGCATCAGCTCGACGAGTGTGCATATTTCAGCGCTGTACTGACGCACAGCGAGGTAACATCGAATCACCTGTTCCTTAAAAAGAATGTATCGCTCAGGATCAATAAGAGCTTTTGCGAGAGAGGAGCTGCGCAGGTTGGATTTGTACCCCACATCTTTACCGATAAGCTGAACCATCTCCGTTGTGAGCTTAAAAGGTGAGGATTCAAAGTTTATGTCGCCGCCTGGTGAGGAGTCAAACAGAAAGCCGAAGTCGATGTGCACGACATGGCCCTCGGCATCAATTAGAATGTTGCCATTGTGCCGGTCCTTGATGTTCAGGATATACGAGACTACTGAGTACGATGCCACACTCTTCAGAAAGTTATCCCGTGCGCGGCTGAAACTGACAGATTCAGGGTGACCAAAAGTGCGCACGAAGTATTCAGCAATGTTCGACTCAACCAACTTCCCTATGTCATTCCGACTCATCGTTTGCGGCACGTATTCAAGGATGCCACACTCCTGATCGGTAGCCAGGACGCGGTATGGACGGAGGAACGACGGCACGTTCATCGTGTCCAGGATGCGCTTCATTAGGCAAATGAGCTGATACGACAATTGATCCTGCCGGCAATCGTCGCCCATCTTAAAAATACATGATTTGATCACGGACCCTTCGCCGTCGTCCCTTGCTGCTCCCTCAGAGTGGCTGGTCACATGGAGTTGTTCGTGAGCGGGGCTTCCCTGTGTATGCGATAACTCGTATGGGGGCCGCATATCTTCAAGCCCGCGCTGCGTGCAGCGAAACTGGACGAGAATAGGGCACTTGGCTGCGCTCTGCAGGGCGACCGCGGTATTGGGGACAACCTCTACAATGCGCCAGGTTGGATCAGTGGGCAGGTACAAGTGTTGGTTCGCAATGCAATCGTGAAAGGCTCTGTCCTGCAAACGAAATCGAAGCTTCGGCTTGCGTTGCGGCTTCGCAAACTTCACCAGCTCTCCCGAAAGGGACGTCAGCAGGTTAATGTAAGCGAACTCATTGTTGTAAAAAGTGCGTCCGACTTCGGTTAACCTACTTTGAATCGATAGGCTCAGCCGTTTACACATCGCAGCCAACGGGCCATTCCCATGCCCTTCTGTCTGCAACGTCCACAGGAGTTGGTGACAGAACATGGTGCTTTTGTCGCACATTTGCATGAGAAACGACTGAATGCTGCCATTTTCGTCGTATGCAAGGATTTGAAGGATCTGGGGTAGGTAAAAAATGAGGTTGTCGCTTTGTTGCGCGAGAAGGCTCCGGATTGCGTACAAGACAACCGATGGGTAGCACATGTAGCGTTTGTCAAGGAAACGCAGTGCCTGAATGATACTACAGTTGGCGAAATGCTGAAGCCCAGGCGCTCCCGCGTCCAAGGTTTCCTTCGTGATATACAGGTCAACAGCCTCAGGAATGGTGACGTATCTCTCCGGTGATTGCACCACATACCGCGATGCGAGCGTACGCACGCGGATGAGGCTGGGAAATCTCGCCACCATGGCCACTAGGACGGCGGGATCGTGCTGCGCCGCGATCTGGATTAGCATCTCCCAGGGCCATTCTACGCCGCGTGTCAACTTTACCCCCGTTGCTGAGAACATGCGAGCGTTCACGATGCGGAGTGTGCGCCGCGGTGTCTGCCACACCCTCAGCCGAATGAGTTCATGCCAAACGAGGACCTGTAGTAGCTTCAGGAGGCCCAGAAGGCGCGCCTGCTCTTGATCTACGAGTTTGTGTGTATCCGTAGTGCCGGTCTCTAAACGTAAAGCCTCGATGTGGTCTCGCGCAATGCGGGCCGTACTCCAGATGTTGCTGCCAGAGATAGGCAAGCCGACCGCAGGTTTGGAATTTCGACGAGCAGCAAATGTGTCAAAGCTCAGGAAACCACTTACGCTTTGAGTGAGGAGGGCGTGCTCCTTTTCTAGTAGGCTGATAAGCGACTCAAGCACCATCATCATCTCGAGAGCCTGTGGTGGGTCTTCAGTGAAATACCACGACGGTCGACTGCCTTGGAACCACTGAAGCAGGCAGGTGTACCAGCGCTGGCGCAGTACCCCAATGGATTCGCAGGGTATCATCCCAACCAGAGCCTTTTTCGGGCCCTGGATAGTCACGTCATGGAGGGTGCGGCATATTTTCCCGAGCAGCACCGCTGCGTGCATCTTGTCCGCGAAGGAGGAATCCTTTAGGAACATACGTGATGGATACTCGACCATACGTGTTGCCATATGATACAATGTCAACAAAATCGAACGATCAAGAGCCCATGGATACTCTGTGTTCAGGTAAGTATCCGACAGGAAAATAAAGAGAAGTGTGTGGGGGGAACTACGGCTATAGTTATGAGCGTACGGTACATGCGCTCTGGCAGACGCCTCTGTGTATATGCCAGACTGCATCTCCTCGCTCTGCTTTGGGCGCGCCCCGTCAAAAAGGCCCTTTTGTCGACTCACAGTCGACGCCACGCCTTTCGCTATCTGAATGAGTAGCGGCAACACAAACTTGGTGCAATCGTTAGCGAGCAGACGGTTCCAACATCCAATCGCTGCGTGGAGGATGTCGCTCTCAAAGATCTCAATTGGGCCTTGTACTAAGTAACGTAAAAAATGGATCGTTCCACTCGGGCTCAGAAAACCGGTTGTCATAGATGCCACAGCTAGGCACATTAGAGAGTCGAGCTCGTGCAACTGATTTGCCGCCTCCCTTCGCCTGCGTATCATGCCTTTCGCATCACATTTACCCTTGGTAGCGTTGTCCATAGACGCCAACCGCAGACGATGCTGAACCCTCTCACAGAGCTGTCCGAGAATGCGCCTTTCGACTACGTAAATCGGTGACGTGCGCAGCGCGAAAAACACTAGCTCCTTCGCGCTATTGTGCTTGATGAAGGCCTGGACGTAGCTGTGCAAGTCTTCCCCGGTAATTGCAAGGTAGTCGATGCCGCTCGAGAAGCCCAACGACTTGTGTTGAGGACGGGCGGTTTTTATTTTCAGCATATTCTCCTGTCGAGTGGAGTCTGGGATCACTAAGCGGGAGTTGGTAATGGTTTCCATAGACAACATGAAGTCTGTCGGAACATTTTCGCTCTCAATGTATCTGAGGGACGTGTGGGAAAGCGCGAGAGCAGCTTTATCGGCGGCCTCACGCATCCACCACTTCGCCTCAGTACGCAACATGCGCAAATGTCTTCGCCGGTCGTTGTTATTCACCTCTGACAGGTTTGCTGGCGTGTCTTTGAGATTCACTTTGCGGCAAAATTCGGCAATGTCAGAAGCGCTACCGTACTCAGCTAAGTTAATGATGGACCACAACAGCTGGAGCCCTGAACCACAGGTCGCATAGGCCGGAAGGGCCCCGACAATCATGCGCAATGTTGTGCGCGCAGATTCTCTTATGGAAGCCGGAGAGAAGCCCAACAGAAGCACCAGTTGGTATATATCCTTGGACACAAGCTGGTAGGCTACATTCGGCAAGAAGGTCCTCAGGGCATCGAGGTATATCTTGGAGCTGGCCGACACGATGTGCTGGAGTCCTCTACGTATAGCGGGCAAAGCAACAAACTCATAGGCATCGAAATAATGGTACAACGTTAAATTGGAGATGAAGCCGGCTGACGCACGCAACATCTCCAGGTTTGTTAAGGCGCGCATCAGGAACAGCTCGCTTGCCTTCAGCTTATCCCAACAGTGCTTACCGCCGCACATGCAGCGCAGAATATGGTCAACTCGGCGGCGAACGAGGGGCGCATTGTCGTGGATAAAATCTGAGTTGTCCCCCATATAGCGAAGCAGGACGTTGATGTCGACCATGGCTTGATGCATGTCTGAGGATCGCATTTGTAGAAGTGGTGCCGCTGAAACCGCAAGCAGTCGAATTTGTCGTGCCTGCGCCTGGTTGAGGCGATCCCTCTTTCCTACATGCTGCGGCTTTGTGGAATCCTCCTTGCGCAACCGTGCCCTTGTGTGTGCAAGCGCGTCAGAAGTGAAACCGTAGTAAGTCAAGAGCAACCAGCAGGATCGGAACTCGGATAGGCGGTGAGTCTGGAGACACTGGCAATTTGCTGGTGTAGAGGCTTCGGCGCCTTCCTTGCTGTGCTTATCGGACTTCGGCATAAAGGCCTCCGTCTTGGTAAGGCGGTAGACGTACCAGTAGATGTGCTGCTCACGATAATCCTCGAGGGCGATACATCGCGTTTTCTCAGCATGTGCCAAAATCCCATCGCACGGCGAACGAATCGGAAACAGCGCCGAGAGGTTAAAAAGTAGACAAAGAGGTTTCATAAACCGTCCAATGCACGCCAACGCAAGCTCTGCCATGTTCTCTGGCTCAAGACTCGCGCCGTGCAGCGGATGCTGATAAAGAATACCCGACCCAGGCCATGCTATGTTAAGCACACATCGTATCGCTCCCTCAATGAGCAACACCACATTCTCACCTTCTTTGTTAAGGTAGTTCAAAAAGCATGTCCTTTTGGCTCGAGTTTCCCCATCCCTCGCATCATCGTTGAATTGTCTCGCTGCATCGCAGGTAATAACGTGCTGCCGCTCGCTCATACGAACTACTAGTTTCCAGTACGCATCGGCTGCCGCTGCCATGATGGGGCTGGGAAGGCTCTCGATCAGTTTTTTTGATGCAGCGTTGGCTTCATCATGCTTCCGGGCGCATGTCCTGCCATTGCCACCAGTCTCCCCCTTCTCGTTAGCTAGGAGGACTTGGCGGAGGGAATCTTCGTAGGTATCGCAAAGCAGCTTGGCGTAGCGCGCAAGCTCGCCGCGCTGCAACGGATGGTGCATGGGGACTACAATACTAGCCAATGTGTCAAAGCAGAGCGTAAGTCGATGGGCCATCTGCCTCGCGCTCTCTAAATCCGTTTGGTTGTCCTCGCTGGTGTCTTTTTTCTGTGACAACACGTGCAATATTGCATCCATGACTTCGGAAAGCGCAAAGGAGCAGATGGTCGAGTCATTAGAACACATGCACTGCAAACACGCTGCAGCAACTTCAATCGTGCCGGCGTCCTCAGTACCAAATGGCCTATCGAAAGCGCAGGCGGTATTTGGACTGCTAGCGGGGGAGAGGGTCCCGCCGTGCCGTCGGCCAACACAGATCACTTTTTGGGTTAGCTCACGAGTGATGACGGCTACTTTGTGGTAGTACCAGTTAGACAACTGAACATTCCGTTTCTGCGAACCAAACGGCGTCGAAGCGGTCCATGTGTCATGCTCTTCCTCGAAACAGCGGTAACCGCACGCATCCGTGGCTCCCTCATTTTCAGACAAGAGGTAGAGCAACTCGTGGCTCGCATGTTCATTGCTAGTGGTAATCTTTGTGATGGGCATTGCAGAGGATACGATAGCCATCACACTAGTGCACCGCCTCACCAAATAGCCGCGTAGCTGACGCATCTGTGCGTCATCTTTGTGAATTGCATTCATGATACTTGTTGGTAGCAAAAGGAACCTCACAATGTTGGAGAGAATGCGAACCCGAAGCTGCTCTTCTTCATCAGAGGGGCTATACAGTGTGTAGTCCCTAGTTTTCATATGGCTAAGCATAGCATCCGGACTGTGTAGCACAGATGAGGAGGCTTGCTCCATTATTGAGCTAGCACCCAGTTTTTTCTGCGATTCCGCTTCAGCATTCGCGCTGGAGGGCAAACCGGTCGAGACAGAGGCTAATTTTGATGCTAGGGCCCCCTTCAGGAGATGCACGCATCGTAGCCGTTCCACCTCCATGCGCAGTAAGCTGTCTATTAAGGCACGCAAATTTCCACCATACAACGTGGCAGGTTTAGTGGATATTTCCTTCCACGCTGTCATGGCCTCCTGAAGCGCATTCCATACTAAACTCATGGCCTTGTCCACTTCCCTGAAGTCGGGAAGATTTCCCTTTCTGCTGCCTGCGCTGAGATACTCCATAACCTTCTCCTGATATTGCCGGACAAGGAGCGTTAACACGGAGGCAACCACTCTAGAATGCAGATCCTCTCTCTGAAAAAGGCTGCGCACGATATACGTTTTTTGGATCGTTGTGGATGCCCAATCGTGGACGTGCCTGTAGTCGACCACTCTAGAGCCAGTCATGGCTTCCAACAAACTTGACAAGAGCCTCTTGTAAGGCAAATCACGACGATGCGGCGTTTCCACAAACTCATCTGTCAGCCGAAGTAAACAATTAACTAGAGGAGGACCAAGATAGCGTGGGATGTGGGAGTAAGTAGAAGCAAGGCCCTGAAGCGCACCCAACATGATCGGATTATTGACGCCTTCATCGATACTACCTGAGATGCACGTCAGAATTGCGTTGTCAATGATACGGGGGTCAAACCCAAACAGTCGAGCATTTTTGCCGCTAGCCTCTATAGACACCAAATTATTGTTAGCTGTACTATTGTAGATGAGCGAATCCTCATTTCGCAGACAAAGCCCACATGCGATAATAGCGGCCACAAAGCCTTTAATGTCTAAACCTTCACAAAAGGTGTAATGTTTTAGTCGACTCACGAAAGCACTGAAAAGGGAGCTGCACTCCACATAAAACCCCGCGGAAACAGCACCGGGCAGGTGCCGACATTCTACTGCAAACGCCATAAGTGCGGTGATTGCGGCCGCATGCTTGACTGATATTGTCATTGCCTTAGTCTGGGGTTCGCAATGCGCAAATTTACCTAAGCAAGACAACCGCAACAAGCGTTGCACACGCGAATCATGCAGAATACCCGCGCTGTTAGCGAGATTGGCAAATCCACCATTTGTATTATTCTCGCACAGCAACGTGACTCTGGGTGTCGTGGGATTTGCATCTAACAGACTATTCGATGGAGCTTCGCTTAAAGCCGTCCCGTTCAGCTCCCTTCCATCGTGTATGAGGTGATCTGAGAACCTCACTCGGTTTAGGAACTTCGCCCACCGCTCCCTCAGCGTATCGCTACCCATGGCGGACGTGGTGGAAAGCAAATCCGAGACATCGCTGTCGTCGTCCTCAGCACTTGGATGCCTGATCATTCTGGCAACAGCGTCCTTTGGGCACACCGTTGTGTTTGCTAGATTTGTTCCATTATCATGGTAAAAATCACCAAATTCGGCCCGATTTCGTGTGAATTGTGAGAGTGGGTTCTGAATGGGGTTGGCCTTCAGATGAGTTTCCTTGATAATTGAGCGTGCGAGTATCGAGGCAAACGCAAAGACAGGGGAAGAAAGCACCCATGGAGGGAAAGCAATGTCATCCATTGTCCCACTTTTGCATACACGGGCGCGTAAATATACACACTTTTGGTTTCTAGGGGTTGGAAGGAAAAAAAAATAGTCCCTTTTGTGGTGTCCTTATTGTTTGTGAAGAATGTGATGATGGTGGGTTAGCAAGAAACACACCCGCACTCATTATCAGAGACGAAACGTGATAAAAGAAAAAAAAAGATAAATGCAAATCGTAATGAAATCTGTGCGTAAAAAATACAAGTGTGGAGTCACACAGTATAGTAAAACAGCAATTTATGTGTAATATGCAGACATTAAAACGCAACTCTTCAAAAGCTGTTACCCGGCGGTGCCCATCATAGCAGTCGCGTCCTCCGGGAAAAGGTTCTTCAAGGCCATAAGCGAGGCCTGGTTCAGCGCTTCCCCAGAGCTTAGTGCAGAACCAAACCCCACGAGCTGCACATCTCCTTTCCTTGCCTGACGTGTGTCAGACTGTAGATAGAGACGGCACTGAAAACTCCCTCCACCCGCCTCTTGGGACTGCTGAGCGCGAATTCGTTTCTGCCGCCTGTAGTCTCGGTATATGCACCTCAGGAGGACTTTGAACGGCGACAGCCTTCGCCGAGAAGCATGCTGCTGGTAATCCATCTGAGTCAACAAGTCGCGTACGACAACCTCTGGCAGTTTATCTACAACAGGATCAGTTAGTAGTTCGTTTGCCAATGGGGACAAGGCTGGCTGACGTCGCGCCATCTCACGCAGAAGGCGTGGAAAGCTGAGCCGCGCGGCCAGCGTGAGAGCGTCCATAACGCTACCCCGCTTAGTGGCGGCTATGGCACGCGCGATGGGTAGCATGCCTAATCGCCGCAAGCACACCGTCGACACCCAATAGTTTCCCAGCTGAACCGTCTTGATAGCGAGCACAGAGGCATTAGTAATTACTGGTGTTGTTTCGTGCCCATCCCATCCCTGAGAAGCTGGGAACGGTGGTGGTTGCTCATTTTCGCTCTCCGATTCAGTATCTTGGACTGCGCTTCTGTCTGAAACTGGCTTGGCTATTGCGTCGTTAGACTTCCACGCGGACACCGGATCCGTATCATCTGCCAGACCCCAGGCTGCCCCACTGTCTCCAAAAAAGGTGTGGAACAGGTACAGAGAAAGCTCCTTCGGGTGGCTCATGGGCGGACATGAATGAGTCTCAAATTCTGTCCACAACACCTCAGCGTCTGCGCCGCCTAACTGCTTGGATGCCGCCTTGAGGGCTGCTGTCAAAACATTTACAGCGCTTTCGCTAGGTCCACCATGATATTCGGTAATGAGCACATCACCATTCGCACCAAACACATCTGCAGCATAGGTAAAGTGCGCACCAAGCGGCTGGTGTAGCTGATCTGGGGATGACAAGATCTCCAGTAATGCCAGGGGACTGCCCTCGCTCAAGACGCTTAGCCATTCCCCAATTTCCTCGTCGCTTGGCGAGCGCAGGTGGGATTCGCCAGGATTTCCGTTAAAGTCATCATGCTGTCGTCCCGCCCCATCTGCTGATTGTTCTGTGGTCGCGTTGGAGTTTTGTACGCGGGGACGCAGTCGAATTTGCCACGTGACGGGCTCCAAGCTTGGGTGCTTACCTCCCAACAGAGTACACAACTGCCACAGAAAGGGGGGCCCGCCAACTTGGTACAGCCTTGTGCGGCGCACTGTGGGATCTGTATCGGGGTCCTGAGCATCGTTACGCTGTAATTTCTGATAAATGGCTAGTTCTTTCGGGAAGTAAGTCTTGGCCACACGGTACACAAGCGCGCGGCGGGCATTCCGAACCTGTGCGTAGGACGGGGACACTGCGACCACGCGCCGGCTATCCTCACCCTCGACCTGTGCCTCCATTTCAGCAATCCATTGGGGAAGGCCAATATCCCCAGAGGCGTTTCGCAATCGGATCCTCAGCTGGGTCCACCCAAGGTCCTCCTCTGCGAGAACTGCCACCAAGGCGAAGAGGTTTCCAATGTGCTGAATACGTTTCTCACGCGGAAGCGCGCGGAATCGAGAGCTGCGGGACATGGTATCACCCGAGAGATCAACATCCGGGTAGCGTCGCATCACCTCCTCATACTGATGCGGAAAATTCTCGCGCAGGGCGGCCAAGCAGGCAAGCCGCCAAGACTCGCCTTTCTGTTTAGAGGAACGCTGGATAAGTACTTGGTCGACCTTTAACCCGTCGTCTACGGTCAAAGTTGCCCGCCACTCCTTGGTCTCTTCATTAAACGAGTAAGAGGTTTGATAATAACACCCGAGAAGCCGCGAAGTGAGGGTTCCCAAGAGAGCATAACAGTTCCACTTGCCGTTGTGGTTTTTTAGAATATTAAAGCGGTCATGAAGCTCGACTGCAAGCTGCAACATGGCAGATGACGGAAACAATACACATGTGTCGCCCATGCGAAGAAGCCCTGCCACACTACTGTAGACCCCCTCATCGAGATGATACCCGGGTCCAACAGGCGTGCTCCTGCGTGTCCAAGTAGCGATGAGGTCTCCATACTGATCAAGAAGGTAGTGCAGGGCCTGAACGTAAGCGTCGAACTCGATGCGATACCGTCCACCACTTGTCGACTCCCATACAAGAGCCTCATCACATGAAAAGGATCCCCTAAAGTATAGACTCGGCAAAGATTCTGATGGAAATTTATGCACAGGTAATACAGAGGACGATAGTAAAAGTGTGCTATCCTGTGTCGCTTGGTTTGACGGTGAGCCACCGATCCCCTCGACACGTACTTCAGCTACTTCATGTGCTTGCTTTCCAGTTAGTACTGCAATTGCAGTCACCATGGCGTCAAACTGCCAGCGCATTCGTAGCAGCAACGGAGTTGAAGCCAAGCTTTCGCTTAGCAAGTGTACGCCAGGTTCCCATGGACTCTTCAAACGAATGGCCTGCAAGGCCGCGCTTTGGTATGCCTGAATTTGTGTTGGCTGGCGACGCGTCTGCGACACTGACACATTTCCATATTCGTCTTCCATCTTGACAGAGGCGGAGTAGGTGTGCACAAAGCTGTCGAGTCCCTCGTCTGGTTCTGCGCTAGCAGTCTTATCGATCTTCGCCTTGTCTGAGATTTCCGCATGCATTTCATGTTGACTTGCCACCGCAGTTTTTCCACTGTCTGTGGTGCCCCCTGTCTTGTCCGTTTCTTGCACGCATGTGGCCACCACATGCCAGCCCGACGGTTCCAAAAACTTTACCTCGCGCACGCTCTCCAGCATTACGTCATCTGAATTCATCTCCTCCCTATACCGTGTGCGTAGCTTAGCCACACACAGTGAAAAGGCTCCACTAGGCGAACTGCTCGTCGTTTCCAGCTCCAGAAATGTGCGGCTAACTGCACCCCAATCATTTTTGACGTAGGCACGACACCGCCACCGGTCCGCCGTTGTAACACTGCCGTCCACTGTCTCTCCATCTTCCTGATCTGATGCTGTCCCGGGCAGGGGCGATTCGGCTGCCGTGAACAGGGACGGTCTAATGGAGAATTTAAGATTTCGACTAAAAAAAAGGCATAAATGCCGTAGCTCGTCTAGAATGGCCTTGAGTTCGAGCTGATGTGGATTCATCGTGTTCCTCCGGCCGCCACCATGTTTGTGAGGTTGGCGGCCCTCTGACTGAAGATGCCCTTTCTGTTCGAGGGTTGTGCTTTTCGAACGTGAGTGCTTTTTACGTGAATAATACACGTTCTGGTTGTGAGAGTTCGGCTGAATAAACACTAAATCGCTATCAAGTGCCTGCTTAAGGCACTTGTCAATCACTTCTTGAACCTTGCGGCCTTTCGTAGCCGCTAGCTCTACAGGAAATCCAAGCTGTCGGAAAGCTGCTGAGACACGATAGTAGTAATCATTGTTCTTTCTTATGTATTTAACATCTTGTTCTGAATAGCTATGTAATGATTCCGCCCCCAAATCTGTAGAAGAGCCGCGACGGCTGGTGTCCTCGCCCGCCTCATGGTCTGTCAACGACTCGTCCTTTTGATCAGTTCTGAAGTGCTCTCGACCTTCATAATACTTCTCGTGCTGCTGAGCAAGTGTCTGAACCACCAACTTGGCATGAGGGCCGTATACCTCGCGTAGTAAAACTTCCGCATCCGCTATGTGCTGTTCCATATCATAGCAGCCCATTTGTTGCTTGGGTGCTGAAGCTGCGACAACAGAATCTCCATCACCCGATGCAGACATTGGAGACGCACCCGCTTCATCCCGTGTCTCGTTATTCACGCTCTGCCAGCGACGCGCTGCATAGATGGGTTTGGAATCCGCTGAAATCATGATGTCGTGCAACACCAAGCAATTGGTCATTATTTTCCGAATTCTACTGTTGCTGAATGAAACCGAAAGCGAACTAGAGAACGGGAAATGCGCAAATTCAAGGAGCGGCCAACGTTCCGTAGGGTTAGCCCTAGGTCTAACGGCGCGTCTAGCGCCCTCTACTCCTCCTTCCCAGTGTGGTTCCATGTCACGATTAGTTTTGCACTTGATGCTATGGGTGTGGCTTACAACGTTGTCTTCTAGCATGGTAGCGCATGAGCCAGGTTGTCTACGAGGGAAAATAGGTGAAAGTTTGGCGTCCTTAAAGGCCCTCGCACCTACGCAATAACGAGTAAGAAAACGAGTTTGACGCATATCACGACTGAAACCGTGGAGCCTTGTGTCGCTGCAAAGATGCTTTACCAAATTTTTTGGTTGCTTTGTGTGTCTGGACTTTATAAATTCAGTTTGAGAACGAGAAGCGCAATTTCACTTGGGGGGAGAGGGTAGCAGCGACACAGCCGGAAGCCTTTAAAACATAAAAGATATTCAAGAAGGTAACGAAAAGAAAAAAGGGAAGATACGATTTTTTAACCTTTTTATTACATTTGCAGGACCACGTCTACTCATGTTGGCAACTGATACGATTCCAGCACCTGATACAGAGGCTTTTTTTATAGCTCTTAAAAACAATACTATGGAATCACTTTCAGACGCACATGCTGGAATGCATATTTCTCGATAAATTTCATCGTAGCAACGAAAAAGACCATAAGTAATTGTCTTGCGTAAACTCTTTAACAGACACCACCTAAGTTATAATATCTAGAAAAGACAATATAGGCAAATGTATACACACAAAACTAACAAAAAGATACTGAGAATAATACGTTTATCCCGTGTACACCGCTTTTATCAATTAACAATACGTTTATACGCACTCCCGACGAGCAAGGAAAGCAACTATAAGTACTTGTGTAGTGCATCCTTATGTGGATGAGTGAGATTGGTTTACGATGCAAATTGAAATTCATAATTTGCCGCTTTTTTGGTAACCAAAAAAGACGATTTATTGTTGCTTAATCGCTCAATTGTGTTGGATTCCCAGTATATATAGATAAATACTGCAACTCCCTTTAAATTTTTTGTTACCCCCCCCCCCCCTTACATTACTGCTCTAATTATTCAGTTACTAACGTCAATCACTAAAGTAAAAAAATAGGGAGCGATATCTTTGGCGCTTGGGTTGGGGGTACAAATTTTGCCACAGGACCTGGCCCCTCATTTTCTCTTCCTTCTTCCTTCACCAAAACGTAAAGCATTTCACGCCACATCGGCACATCGACAAAGTTACTCTTGACAAGATCACTCTCTGTGAAGCCGAATAAATTTGGTATCAGCAAAACATCCGCATGGAGCAAATCCTGAGCTAAGCAGAGGATATGCGACATCTTTTCTGCACCTCTGAGCCGGGTAAAGTGAGCATACACCACCTGCGCAACAACTATCGACTCTTGACCCCCCGACGCATTTTCCATGTTTGCTCCCGCTGGAAAATCATGTGCTCGACTACTTTGATCTCGCATCTGGCGCAAGCGGAACACGATCAAGTCCTCAGGCATACCGGTGTCCATTGATATCCGTACAAATGCCTTGATGTGTTTATTGTAATCATGTGGGAAAAGAGAATTACAGAGATCCTCTTCGGACCACCATTTGTACACCAGCTCCAACCCCTCTTTGCCACAGTTACGTAGGAAGTCAAATAAGATGTGCAACTGCTCATCCGTGCTATCGACACAAGACCAGCCTGAGACGTGTATCATATAGACATTTTCGGACTCCAGTGCAAGCGTACCCTTAAGCACACAGTCTGCCCGTAGCACTTCGTCCTCTTCGTAGAATTCCGGGAAGATAGCTTCCGCGTATGGGCTCTTGAAGATTGTGTTGGGATTGAGCACACGTCTGTGCCACTTGATCATGCTGGTTGAAGCCGGCAACTGTGGAATCAGTGTTTGCATGGTAAAGGACAATGCAGTGCAACCGTGCCGCACCAGCAGATGATTCCACAGACTACTCATTAGCATAGACGACACCTCCTTCCCTTGATGTGCTGGGTTGACTGCGAGATAACCCGCCACAGCAAACGAAGACTTTCCTTCGCACCCTGAGACTTCTGTGGGTGCGCCAACGCCCTCAAGGTTACCGTGCAGGACCATGCCCGCTACCACGCCCACGGGCAGGTCGGGTGCAGAATTTTCGACTGCTGCTTCACCCACCGGAATTGCGGTCTGAACAACGACCTTGTTCAATGCGCTACCTCCTATACCCTGTTCCTTCCCATCCTTCGCCACGTAATCCAGTGGCTTCAAGAAACTGGAGAGCCCCCATCCATCATAAAGTCGGTTCACAGCACGGATACCAGAAGCTAAATCGCCGTGGTTGGAATTGCTATCCACCACACGAATACCAGCCTCAGCGTCTGGTGCCTTTGCGATTGCGCCTAGATCGAGGACCACAACATCCTTCCCGTTTTCCTTCCTGAGCTGGCACTTCCAAAAGGATCGTCCAGATACATTTTGGGAAAAGACAACAGGTGTGGGTGGTCGGCGACTAATAACGAATTTCGGTGGCTCTGGTGCAAATTTTCTTCGCACATCCTCAAAAGTTTTCCCTTCCTCCACGAGATTACCCGCTTGGGGTCCGTTGTTATTTTGCGCTAATTTAGCCAACAGTTCTTTGAATTCACTAGACTGGTTTGTGAGCAACGCAACATCCATCGGTGTCATCCCTTTTTGACTTCGCAGGTACGGCACACCAAGGGCTATGAGCAGTTCTAACATGGGTATACTGCCATTATCCGCCGCATAATGCAACGCATTGCGGCCTTGGTTATCACAAAAAGTGATGATGTTAATGCCCTCGTTTACACAATGATCCTGAAAGGAAGCGATGTCACCAAACTTCACGAACCAAAGTACTTCAAAATCTCTAAAACTTCGAATTTTGCGGGGGGAGTATCTTGCCTCGCTAGAAACACCACCCATTCTGGTTTCGTCCAACGTATCTAGCATCTGCTGATGCCCTTGGGAAGACTCATTCACCGATGAAGAAACGCTGTTTTCGGAGAGCGCGTCCTCAACAAAGCGACTAAAGGCTTGAGCTTCCCTATCTGTAAAGTTCACTTGATTGGCTATGTATCCATTGCTAGAATAAGGTGAGGCATATTCAGCTATTTGAGGTTCACCTGCCTCCCTTGGGGGTAATTGTACCCGTATCGCAGCCGTTATTTCTTCTACCGCGTCCTGTGCTTCAGGGAAAGGCGGCTTTTGCTCATCCTGTGTTGGGGATGAGTTTTTTGACATGTAAAATAGAATTTCTTATAACTATCCACAAATGTTTGTATAATGGAATTTTATGACTAAACCTAAAGCAACTCAAGACCAATAAATAGTTGTGCTGAATGATTTAAAAATATGCTTAGGTAGACGTGAATTAGAATAATTTTTAGTTCTTCCAATGAAAAAGCACCAAACCGAAAGGGTTAAAAAGTAGGAAAGTAGTCTTTTTTGTTCTTTACCACGAATATTGTCACGATGGTGTACAAACCGTCAACTCGAGAGAACGTTTTAGGCTACAAAAAGTCATAACCATCAGCCCATCAGCATGTAAAATAGCACGTCACCGCACAGCAACCCCAAACTCTATTCAAAAAGCTAGGGGGGGGGGTAGCCTGTGCCCCTTATAGTCCATTTTATAGATGCAACTAATTCGTGTTTTCGGCTTCACAATTCTCCTTTATCTTACCTTTGCCATGGTACCCACGTCCCTGATATGGGCACTGGTCTCTTCTTTTCGAGGATATTCATATGGTACATATTCAGGGGATGGGACAGGCTCCACGAACTCCATAACCAAGTTGAGTCCCACCAGCAGCAACGCTGCGGCGATAGCTACATAGACAACAAGATTCCAATTGACAAAATCTTCCTCCACTAAGCGCTTTTCCATTTCCCTGTGTCTGATCGCCTCACTTCCAAGAGAAATGCCACCACGGTATTGCCTCTTAACCTCAGCGCTTTCCTTGTTACGCCATTTCTTTGGATCTGTTGAGTGTTCCACAAGGCCTCGCATGGGTGTCAAGAGAGGCCTGGGGAAGTAATCACAATTCAAAGGCGACATGATTGATAAGAAGGAGCGCGTGTAGCCAGCAGCGCAGCCGCGCGGGGACGGGCGCGCGCCACTGGGGAGACAAGATGATACACAGACTGCGGCAGCGTTCTGGCTTTGTGACTTCAGGACACAAGATGTTGGCGATGACGCTAGTACACGACTCCTCGAGGGCAGTTTCAAAATCAAACACATGAGGTTAGCTCAAAAAAAGCTGTTCTTGCAGTAATATCATAATAGTAATAATACTATTAGTATTATTTAGGATGAATAGAAAGTACAACAACATGAGTGGAAAAAAGGGATTGACAAAGGCCTCATCACTCAATCTTCATCTCTAGATTACGCGTTCAAGAAACAAAAAGGCACCATAAATTTATACAGTTGTCTCTCTTTTAGCATCTGTACCGTTTGTGCGTGTGTATCGCTAACCCCTTTGCGATTTAAAATGCATTCATATCATCGCGTTTTGGCTGTAATGGAGGGGTAATGGAAAGGCAACTTCTATGGTCAACAAAAGTGTTATGTTATTATTATTTATTGTGATTATTTGATATAATTTGATATTTCTAAACGTGTGCTTAGCATTTCAGATCCGTGTATTCGCCGCTCTGCAATACGCGAGCCAAACTGAATAGCGCGTTTCTGAAGACATGCCACTTTGTCAAGACCTATGATAGCTGCAGCATGGCGGAGCACACGCTTATCGCCCTCACCCGCACCGAGCTCAAGGCTCATGACGGGCGCAATGCTATCCCGTAGCAGCCGATCACCATCTACTGGAAGATAAAGAGGCACAGTGGCAGCACCAGCGTCGGTAGCCTCTTGCTGCTCAAGGTTGGCTTGTTGTTCCTTTAATAGGTGTCTACGCCTTGCCCCGACAATGTGCTCAAGCATGCGCAAGACTTCCTCATCGAGGTAGGGAAACCTCGGCTCGCGGCCATTATCCATTGTAATACGGTCGTCCCGCCCCAGGTTCCGTTTCCAGAAGCGTGAAAAGTCCCCTTCCAATTCGTGTCGTGCGCCTTGAATGCCTTTGCGGTTGTATAGACGACGGTATCGCGTGTAACCACCGAGTGTCTCGTCGGCGCCGATCCCAAGAAGAATCACCTTGGCTGTCGAGTTATACTCGAGCTCGTATGCGCCTTCAGGTGGAAGAGAGCTCTGCAAGCAGCCTTGTTGGGTCTTCATACGATTCGTCTGAAACCACCGCTGCGGTGGTGTCTCGGAGGCGCGCTTCCGGTCTTCCTCTCTAACCAAAACCACTGCCTTGGCAGGTGCATCCGGAACAAAGCGAATGACCCCTGCACGAGACGCGTCATTGAGGAAAGACCCTAACTTCTTGTATCCAAGTTTAGAGATGTGCTCGTGCAGAAACTGTCTGTATTCTTTCCCGAGGACGGATAGCAAGACGGGAAGATCAGGCCCACCATGTTGACACCCTTCTGTAACTAGGACCTCTACAAGGATATCGAAGCGTCCATCATCTCTGTCGTCGGATGGTCTTCCCGGAGCTGAGGGTGTGGCTAGAATCTCCGATTTAAGGCCTATAGTAGTATTATCTATTTCAGACGCAACTTGCTTCTTTGAAAACGAAGCACCTGGTGGCACGCGAAAGTGCTTAGAAAAGCTTTGAAGACTGTTGGCGATACTGTTCGGACTACCAGTTTCATTTGAAGCTGCTTCAGCGCTCGTTTCTAACTGCAACTCAACATCAGAGTGGTACAGCCTTTGCATGCGACCCTTAGCACGAGAAGCATGCCACAATGCTGTGCCTATGTCCATATCCATCACCGTATGCTGAGGCGTCACAAGATCCAAGAGGTGAGGTGTCTCTGCCGAGTACTTGCTGGGTACATCCACAAACACCAGTCGCCACTCTCGCTCACGAACAGCGCTACTAAAAGGTGAGCTTTGCGGCTCTCCCTGGGGAAGCCTTAGCAACTCCTCCACAGCTTGCAGTGCCGTCACGCGATCTGGCGCCTGCTCTGAGTGCTCACCAAAAGCGACGTTCACAAGCTCGATTGGGGTCTCAATAGGAAGTGTAAAATGTGCAAGCGCTGCCAGCATAGTAGAATCAATACCACCAGAAAATAAAATGCATAAAGGCCGGCGCAAAGCAGCGGAAAGCTTCTGTGTATCTCGGCCATCCTCAGCCCCAGAACATGCGACGTGGGTGCGGCGCATTACAGCAGCTGTGAGCGAGTGCAAATAGAGGACAGCCGCCCAGTGGGCCCATACATCGTCATCGGAATCCGATTGGGGCGATGACGCCGCCACACACTCCGTCAGAAGTGGAGGTAGCGGAGGGAGTACATCTAAAAGCACCCCACCGTCCTCACTATTTTGATACTGGAGGTGATCATTGTTTTCAAAATTAGTAGTCATCTGTGGCGCGCTGAATCCAGCTGCGCCAGCTGCCTCCGCGGCGACTTGCGCCCGAAGGAGCGGATGCACGAGATGGTATGCATCTCGCCAGGGGCAGTGCATGAAGTGAGCCTCCAACGTATCCGAGGTGCCCTCATCGCGTCCAGACGTCGCCTGATGATCTAACCAAGACGATAATGGAAGAAACGGTTTGTCTAACGGCAAACCCAGCAACCCTGTGATTGGCACGTCCGTCCAGCAATGCTTAGTATCACAGCTTGCCACCACCGACTCCGTCGTGGGCAGTTTGTCCATGTTGTCACCTTCATGATCATCATCTGATGTATTGCTTCGATACTCTTCTCTTTTCCGCTTTCCGACGGAGGAGTCCCCCTTTTCATGGACACCAACCTGAAACTCATTAGACTTTGCAGAGTTGTTGCTGTGTATGCACGTGTGCTGAACCCCCACAGAAGACACCAAGAGTTCCGTCCCCATAAGAAAGGTACCGCGTGTGGGGTCGTTGTCACTGAAACTCCCGTTCTGCGTGCTTGCCTGCGGTGAGCATGCAGTGTGAACTGCAAAATGGACAAGCAATGAGACCCGCCCAAGCGGGTCACGGCCGAAAACTATCATCTGCAGTTGACGCGCGTAGAAGGCAAAGCTGTACTGTCCCTGCACCTCGCTCTCGATAACATCAACACAGCGTGCAAGGAATTGTCTCTGGCGCTGCGCAAGGGGGAGGCCATATGAGTTGCGGTTGTTTTTTGACACATACTCCTGCTCTAGTTGCGAAAGCCGGCTGGCCAAGACAATGGTGTCGGAGCCCCATGGCGGTGGGTGCATGGACCCATTAAAAATTTCACCATTCAACAGCAAAAACGACTTGCTAGGCGGCACAGCGCCGTCGTCTTCCTGATCCGTCTCAACCTCTATCTCGTAGGGTTGTTGTATTATGGTGTGACCGCGAAGCCCTAGCACAGAAGCGACACCCTCAAGTTTGGTCTGCATAAGCACCGTTCCATTGTCGTCCACCTCGCCTCTCTGCTTTTTCACTGCCAATGAGGGTTGATTAATGTTCAGAAGCACATCGGGAAGGTCTGGTTTTGTGACACCAAAACTGTCCGGTCCTCGTCGGCAGATGTTTTCTACAAGGCGCTTAAATGGCTTCGGGGTAGGAGAAGACAGGGGTAGGTAAGGGACGTCCGCGGCAGCCGGTCTGTACAGGCTACGACAACACGGCAACGCAGCGGTCCACAACTCTTCAGGACATCTGCATGGTTTCATTGCATACAAATTCGCATCCCTAAGCGTAATCTCGCTTTCCCGATCTTCGCATTCCTGGAGCTCGTGCGAGCAGGAAACTACTGAAGGGGCAACATCCTCTCCCGGTGTTGAATCATATTCATGCGCTGCCTCTGTTGTTGACGTAGCAAGATCGGCGTCATTTTTGAACCTCCCAAGAGACCCTTTACTATAGAAGCGCTGCTTTAAAGAAAATAAAATTCCGCACATGTTCGATTTCGTACGCTGCACGTTTTTCAATGATCTTTCTTTTCCTTAAAGACGAGTATCTAAAACAATACGCAATTTAGGATGAAACACACACACACACACACACGAGTATTGAACAAGCAAAACAATTTTTCCAAATTCGTTTGTAATAGAAAGGAAAACATTGCTAAACCTCATGATTACAACACGGATGATCCTTGATTTTCCCTTCATCTTTTGCATTTAAGCTTTTTAGATGTGATACAGTAGCGAAACAAATTCCATAAATACAAAAATTAACTTACCATTGCCACTCGTATTGCTCAGTACAAATTTTCGCTAACCGTAGGTCTTGAGGAATAAGGTGCGCCGAGCACAAATCCGAGAAGCGGTATTTGTCGAATGCATTTTAAACCTACAGTGATTCCCTCCATTTTTCGAGGTGGTAATTTTTGCATAAACCTTTAGAAGTATGACCACTATGAACTAAATTAAGCGTGACGCATTGTAAAATATCAGTGAAATATATTTCATTGAACTTCTCCCGGTTCTCAAGAGGCTATGCAGCAAGCATCGGTGGTATTACAAAACAAAAAGGCGACATTTATAAAAAAAAATTATGATTTACTCATGCTACAAAATTGTATGGGAATTTTTTACTTATAGATATATGATACGCTCAATACTAGATACAATTGGAGCTACCGATTTGGAAGCCAAGGGTGAAGCCATGACACAATGAGAACCATAATGATAATCCGCTTCGCCGTGCGAGGCTATTTTTATAGAAAACACTCTTTTGATGCATTAAAAATGGTCTCGTACCTTTTTCACCGCCTACCCAGCCTGTGCCTCTTTTCAAGAAATTTTACCTCCTCATGTTCTTACGAAAACAGTCCCTTCTCCCAGATAACCACGAAGTCCGATGAGTTGTCGCCAATTCGAGTTGGCGTCTAAGCCAGTGGTAAATTGTAACGAAGTAAGACTGGAAGCCGGTGACGTAAGCGTCAGTGTCCTCTAATGATTATGATCCAATAAAAAAGAAGAAGAGGGAAAGAAGAGTGTGATCCAGGGGTCTGCATGCCTCTTTCTCATATAGTTTAGTGACACCATTATATGTAATTAGGGATCATTTTAAATATTTTACTGGCGATTCTTGAATAAATTAGTTATAAACAAATTTTTATCAAATAGTTTTAAAAAAGCACTTAAGAAAAAGAAAATGGTAAAAATAAAGGATCCTGGTAAAGATAAAACAACTGCTGATATCGTGATTTAATATATATTTGATAGCGTATTAAAGACGACAATTTTCCTTAAAAATCTTCCAGAAGATATACTTTGTAAGATTCCCTTTTAGCTTGTCATAAAAAAAATGCGTGCATTCAAACATACAGAGTCTCCGGATATCTGTGCCTTGGAATAATTTCCATTTTAATGGTATTTTTCCCATTTGCAACTTTGACTCGCTTTGAATTCCGTATTTTTTTTTGTCAAAATTATTAATGCTTTGCACAAATTAACCATTTCGTGGGTTACAAGGTTTGCTATGAATACGTTTTTACATGATTAGCTCCGCTGTTTTGATCAGAAGCAGACTTTTAATAGCAGACCCCACCCGTATATCATATACCACTTTAGATTTGACAAAAAAAAGTACCAAAACCTCCTCCGCTCCCACCCTTCCTTTCTTCTACTATCCCTCCTTTCGCTTTAAGAGCTCACGCGCTACAAACCGATTAAAGCGGAAATATAAAATTAGAGAACTCGCAAATGACACGAGATTCACAGCCATGAGAATCCACATTTGGGGACGCACGCAGTCTGGGTGGTTGCAGGCTGGAGAGGTACCATATTGATCGGCTTTCCTGTCGTACATACCGCCGAACATGAATAGATTAAGCGCGATCGTACAGACGAAGCCTGATAGAAACATGAAGTTGTAGTGTTTACCGAGATCCTCGGCATAGATGACACGAACTGAAAGGCTGCCCATACCCCAACCCAGTCCGTTACCTAGCGAAACAAGAAGAAATGGGAAAATAAGGTAATCCGCACTAACAACCGCAAAGAGGAGGTAACCTAACGTTAAAAATAGGGCGCATAATGGAAAAAACGTTATGATCGTCATGTTGGTAAGCCCTTTCTGGCGTTTATTAATCAGCCACATATCGATCGCGCCGCTCGTAAGCCTCCCGATTGCACTTCCGAGGCTGATGATCGTAACATACAGAGTGAGCTTTGTGTCGGAAATCAAGCCCATATTGATGCTGCGGTAGAGCTGTGCGGCATTCATGATCACCACGGTAGCCGTTCCCCACACTCCGAAGAAGGTTATCCACAGAAGCCATAATTCCGGAGTCAATAGATGGCTCCAGAAACCTCCATGGATTTGCGGATCACCCAGTTGCACATTCTGTTCCCTCTCTTCTGCTGGTTCCACCAACGATGCGTCCTGTGGGTGCCCCACGCAGCCTGCCTCTCGTTTGATTTGATCTACATCCGTCGGAGTTGTATCGCGGATCCCCTCAACGTTATGCACTGAATGGGAATCGTGATCGGGCTCCCTTTCGTTGCTGATTTCCTCTGTTTTGGCACTCAGTGCATTCCCCCCAACCAGTGGAGTGTCATCATATGGGAGACCCAAAATTGAAAACTTGGGGTGTACTTTTTGGATTGGGATGTAGTGGCCGAGAAATTGGAATGGAAGCACCATGATCGTGAAGAGAGAAACCAGAATAAGAGCGACAATGCCAATGCCAAAACGCAAGCCTTGAGAGTTCGTTACAGCTTTCAACAAGATGGACGAGATCACCGCGAAGATCAATACCAGGATGGTCAGCGCGCAGCCGATTAGTAAGCGCCGCTTTGATGCGTGCTGAGTCATAAAATACTTTCGTGTCTCCTCCCGCTCTTTTTTCTCCTCTTCGGACACGCGCTTTTTTGTGTAATCACACATGTAGTAGGGCGGCAAATCAATCGTAAGGACCCCCACAATCGCACAAATTGCAAATTGGGCTGCAAGAAAGAAAGCATATGAGCTGTACAGTGGGCCGTCACTCTTGTTGAACCAAGCGTTGAAATAGGCCATGATCACCGCGGTACCGAGACCGGAGAAGGTCTTCTGAATAATTACCATGTACCCACGTTCAAGCGGAAAGTTAAGCATGAGCGACATCAACGCACATACATCCAACGAAGGGCATCCAAGATAAAGGATGATGTTAAATACGCAGAACTTGACTAACATTGACTCTTTATTGTGATTGTTCGGAATAACGTCACTGAAAGCAAAACCATAAAGTGAGAACCCCAAAGCACCCAGACAACCTGCGATCGAAATTACCACTTTGGGTCCTACGAAGTCAAACAACATTCCCGCAAAAAAACTGAGATAACCTGTACAGTTCCCGACCGTACTGATAATACTTATATCGGTTTGAGAAAAGCCATACTTGCTCTTAAGATGCTCTGTGAAGAGGCTAAAGCCGTAGGACGAGCTGATGATAATGCCCAAATATACTCCACCCATGAGCATACGGAAGCGATATAGATCATTGATGATGTAGCTCATCCTAGATGATGTTTGATTTATAACCTTTAAGAAATAAATTTTGAGACTCTAGAGTAATAGAATAGGAGTCATACAATTTCAAAATTACGGTACATTGTTTGGATTTTAATTAGGCTCATCAAAGATTCAGTAAGTTGAAATAAAATATGAAAATGACTGGCTGATAAGGATCCATTTCTTTATTTATCATAAAAGGATAGAAAGTCAAAAATGGATAAAAATGTCATATCAACATAATCGATAAACACTTTCACACCCTACCCCAACTTTCTCTCGCACAAAATCCCTGCGTATGCTGAACTTCGCAACGAATAAATACACATAAATGTTTCACGGTGATCAAGAAAGAAGAGTGCCCTACATGGCACATTCAAGCCGAGACAGAGTGGCTGTCCCTATCGCGAAATGGTACGCCGCTTCTCTTTACCCTGCTATTATTTCTTCCACGTGCCATCAGTAATGTTTTAAAATGAAGTCAATCAGAAACAGTATCCCTCAAATATGTGAGGGTAGGTTGTATCAGACTCATTACATCAGAAAATTAAATAATCATTTGCACGTGTGCCTCTCCGTATAGCTATGAAATTTTGAAGCAGGAAAACACAAGAGCTGCCGCCCACAAACGCGCACGCATACTGACAAAATTATGATATCGGAAGGAGTATTCACAATAGATGAGGCACTTTCATATCATTATGTACCCAGTGATATCTAAGGCCATCAATAAAGGGTATGAGAAACAGGAGGGAAAAGTTGCGAGTGCAACTGTTGGTGATGTGTGGAGCTCAATAAAGGGTTTTCAGTGAGGAAGCAAAAGGCTATGAAATAATTATAAATGATGCTTCAGAATAACGTGTTTTAGTCGTATACGTTAAAGCAATTATCATCAGGCAACCCTTTTTGTCAGTTAAAAACGCTCCTTAAACTACGCGCGGAAAACAACTCCACCTCAGAACAATTGAGATGATCAGACACCATACACCAAACTTCACCCCACCCCTTACATACATAGGTAAATGTCTAAACTATCTTTCAGCTAGCATTGAAGTTCAATAGTGTGAGCAACAATGGAATAACAATATAGACATGAAGAAAACAGATGAAAATGAAAATGTTAGGATCTTGCAAGGACCATATAGAAATCCAGCCTATGCATCTTTTGAAGGTACGGACTTCCTCAAACTACCTCGCTTCAAAATAGTTCTGGGGTATAAAGGGGCGGGATGGAGACGAGGAGGAAAGAGACTAACTTGGAGGATCAGTCTGTGAGAAAAGCATGTGAGATTGTTGTTAGTATAAATCTTCGAAGGCTATGACACTGGGAAACTCATTGCCAAAAATTGAGGATTACATGAATCCCTTGGATAATTTCTCAGCTCTTTGTCCTTCGTTTCGTCAATCTATAAGACTGAGAAAATAGGTACCACCCTCTTCGCTTCTTCATACCTAACACACATACACTAAGAAGTGAATTATGTATTGAATAGCGTGGTAGGCACACATTTTACTGTTATAATTTGCTCGCATGGTAACAAAACAACCACTAATAGATAAAGAATTTTAAAAGAAGGAAGATTCATTCGAAGTTACCAAAACTAGGGAGGGGGGGGGGGGGTAAATATGTCCTTGATGAAGTAAATGTGTCATAGCACCGACTAGTTGCTGCAGCAACAGATACCCCCTGGTAAGTCCAAATGTGCCTTGCTTCTGAGCACACATTGTGTTTGACACGCTCCTCGATGTTGCATTTGTCTTTCGCCATCGCATCACTATCATCATGGAAGTCAATTAAACATGAGGGCCCAATCGAATACCCTGCGAAGGTCTCACGAAAAGTCTTTACTACAGAGTACTTCACATGCCGTCAGCCGAGGGGGAAAACTTGAGGTAATACAAAAATCTTAAGTTTGTCATGAGCGCTATCAAAGAAACCTGCGCCAGCGCTGATGAAAGCTTACCTCCCTTCTCCTCGTTGAATATGTGCAAAGAATACTCAGGTCATGGCTTGAAATATAAATAAGTGGGAAGTTGAATTTCCAGACGTAGATGCTAAATTATGAACAAAAATCTAGAAGAATACCCTTTACATTCATTAGGAATATCGAATATTGGTATATAGAAATAGAGGTGAGGCGCTTGAGTCTTTTTTATGTACTTAAGAAAGAAGCATAAGAGTAAAATTAAAGCCAAACCTGATTCGCCAGGATAAAGATTAGATTGCAGACGAGTTGTGCACGTATGCGTGTTTGGGTGTGAGGGTCGAACAGAAGTACGAACATTATAGACGCGTGCTTGCTTAGCCCCTTTAGGAATCATGTAAACTTTTCGAACTTCAACGATGTGAAAACTTCTTCTTTATTACACAACTCGGTTGATACTATGTTGTAACTATGGAATTAAGCATCCCAAGGCGCTATGTCATCACAAAAACAGGAGAAATACTCCCCAGAATACAACTAACAACAACAGTATCCATCTAATTCGAATGAAGAGTGAATGTGTTGTTGCTAGGGCACCAACAAATTTTACATAAAAACTTAGCTCCCTAGGGAACAGCTCCAAGCCTTCTACCTTAGGCAAGAAGTCCATTGAGCTCAAATGATTCGGCAGTTTGGTAATGCTGTTGGATCGAATTGGCATCGGCAATGTGGAGAGCACAACATTCTGTGCTATGTCCGTTGATAAAATATCATTCAAGCTTGAAACCGCCAACGCCGTAACCGGTTCCGAGTGAAGAGGAGTGTTGGGGTTTCCCCAGCAAAGGCCATTCCTACGGTTCCCATACATCCTTACCGGCCGACCACCCCGACCCAACAAGAAAGATGGTCGAGCGTGTTGCAATACGAAAGACGGCTGAGAGGTGTCACCACGTTCACTAGCAGTACCTTTGCTTCTGCTTCCTTCCTTCTTCCCAAGTGTACCAAATTGACCAGCACAAGAACTATCAACAATGAACTCCACTGGCTGAAACTGCGGATTCCGCACTACCAGCACAATCCATCCCTCAACAGTTCCAGCCAACCAATGCGTCGGAAAGGAAGCACCCATGGCTCTTTGAAAGTCCAGATGCGTCTGTTTCTCAGGAAACTCGAGGCACCTATCCATACCAAAGCATGGCGAGAAGCATGTTATAGCATCCTTAATGATTGGCGAGGGGCCGCCGGTTCCCATACAGATTCGACAATGAACCAAATGATCCCCCCTCTTACTACTGCAATCGCTGCCCACAAGCATGTCATTACTTTTCAAGGGCATATCTTTTTCTAAGAAGGGAGCTCCTGAGCATCCCGACACCATTACGTGTGCATCCAGGAAGAAAGACTGGTTGCCATACTGATTATAGGCCACCATAACAAGGGAAACAAGTGGTAAGGGCATCAACGACCCCCCCACATCACCCTCGGTGATTCTCAAGGCAAGCGTTTTTAGGGCAGTCTTTTGCGCGGAAGAAGAAAGAGTTTCTAACCCAAACAAACGCACGAAACGCATAGAAGAGGGAAACATGTCAAATTGCAGGCCACAGTCTTTTCCAGTGAGCACTGCTTCTTCCCTAATAGTATTAATGGCAGTTAATTCTGATTCGCTTTGTTCCTCTCCCTCGTACTCCCACTTGATCTCATCAGGTTGCTCCTGTCCATAATGTAAACGATGAAGGGTGGTGAGGCGCCTACTTTTGCAGAAAGAGCCTAGCCGCAGGGTCTTATCCCGGACTAGGGCGGCAACAAGTACGTAGTCCAAGACGAGAGCCCTGTAGGATAGCCTGGACGAAACGCTTGGGGTGAGGGACTCCTGTGTTGGCTGAGAGGGAGATGGTTTTACTGACACCCAGTTGAAGCGATCTGCGTGAAGATCGCTCACACGTCCCGGTAACGTCCACTTAGCCATCGGAGTTGCTTGGACCACCGTGCCGCCACCCTCCCCCTCCGGGAGCAGGGAACGCAGGTCGTAGGCGTGAATCCCGCACTCGTCTTGGGCGACAACAACTGTATCGCGCACCATGGCAATCGGCTTCTTGTCCTCATTGTCCACCTCGCTGGGCAATGCAATACGCGCAAGAAGTGTCAATCGGTACTTTGTACGACACGAAGATTCACTAGCTTGAATAGACTCACCTGTTTGACCATTTTGTGAGACGTACTCCACGGCAATAAGGCTAAACGTACGGATGCCGCTCAATGCGATGATGCCATGCGCACACTGAAGGCATTTACTTGCCTCCAGTGTCCATTCTTGTGTGGAAATAGGGGTCGTGTCATCCGCCACGCCGCACTCTGTCTTCGCTCGCTCCAAGGGAAGGTATTTTGAGGCGCACCAGGGTACATCGCCACCGAGGTCCAGAGCTGCTACGAACCGCCATAAAACTGGAACATGCACATCTGACCCAATGGACTTAGCAGCAGTACCAGAACTAGGCGGCGCAGCTGTCGCTACCATTTTGTGTTGCTCTGCATTCAACTTCACGGATAACCCCAAACACGTAGTATTGTTTCCTATCTCAAGACCAACATCATTATGTTTGCTCAGATGAATAGAAAGCAAGACGAGAACATTGGCCATCCCAAAACGACTACCACCTCCACCTGCCGCAATCAGGACATGCGTCGTAGAGATCCAGGACGCCACATACACTGGCGAAGGCAACTGGATAAAGCGTGGTGAGCCTCCGGCGGCAACAGTGTCGACCGCCTGTAATGTCCCCTGTGCAAGTGAGACTCCGGTCTGAGAGTCAGCTTTTAATAAAGATGAAGGGCTGGACATACTTAACTAAGTAACTAATTTAAGAATATGTGCTTTAATAAGTATTGATGCTCAAACGAATAGATATACATTTGTTTCTTATTTTATTTATTTATATTCCCTCAGGCAAAATAAGAAAGCAGAAGCAAATCCATAATACAGGCACATAGAACACCATCCTTATTTGAATCGTTCGGAAGCTAGAGCGTTCTGTACTCGTTCGGCTTCGAAGGAAAGAAAAAATTTGAGAAAATAGGAGGCGATGACGACGGCATCAACCACTCTAGGGACCCTAAGTGCCTAGGGCGAAACAACACACTGGAGAGATAGCGTACACACAAAATGGGGAAAACCCATCGTACTTTTTGATCGACTACAACCTAAGAGAAAATTATGAACACAAAGTCCATAAATTCTGAAGGAGAGGAGTCTTAAATCTTCTAATTTACACGCCAGCGGTAATCAAAGCGATCATTGTGGATTTGCTTCATAGTTGCAACGTGTTTTGGCACGGTATTCACTGTGGGAAGCGTCTTGATACGTCGATGCAGTACGGCGTATCTGCGCTCTCGATCGGTCTGAGTGGTGACATTCCACGGATCCCCCAGGGCAGCATTCACCGAGGCTTGTCCATATTGGTTTACCAGTTTAGCCTCCTCCTCGAGAACTTTCATGGTTTTGAATTGCATAAAGGCGATAAAAGATTTCTGAAGGCGACGATGCCAGCGACGACGCAGCATCTCACCCTCACGCAGTTTGCATTCCGTAGTATTAGACTTCTGCTGATACGACCGAAACAGCTGAAAGTGACGAAGGCGGGAGCGGTGGACGTAGTTCATCATGCCACGATCAACCATGGTCACAGGGACATTGTTGCGAACCTCCTCTAACATCGCAGTGCGGTTATAAAAGTGGCTGATGCCACCATGGGCACCACGCCATCGACTATACTTCATGGTCCCCATAGCCTTCCGGTGGTACATCATGTATCCACCGAGGACTAGTTCTGTCAGGCGTAACATATCTTTGACTTTTTTAAAATTTTGTATTTAAAATGTGAAATATTCTACCAGTATGCTATTTTCTCCACTCACAATTTCCCTTTTTTTTGCGCCTGATTTGGTCTAGCAGAGAGAGCTACTAAAACTACACTCACCTACCCTAGCTGAATGAAAAGAAACCAGCGGCAAGAAATGACGGAAAGAAGGTGAAGGTCAAATTTATGTGGTGCTACCCGTAGTCGTTTCATTATTTAAAACATATAAGCTTTTATAAGTTGGTTATAGAAACTAGGAAAAACTAAGAACCATGAGGTGGAATTTTAATTTATCAGGAACAGTTTTTTTCACCAGTATACTAGTTACATGGTGGGTCAAATACAGACCTTTGTTTAAAATTTTCCCTTCACGACCTGTCAAGCAACTCACTTCGCTTATACTTTTCTACTTAAAAGGCCTTTCAAGGTTCTATGTCAATTTTACAATCTCAGAAATGTGCTGCTTCTTTTCGATGCTATGTGTGCGGAGGAGTATGCAATGAAAGCGCATGCACATGCAGAAGTAAAGTCGACTTTTATGCAACCCTTTACAGATTCTCCCTCTGTTACTCTATTTTTACTGCTTTGCGATTATACTGGCGAACTAGCGAGAAAGTTCTAAAAGACAGTTTGGATAATAAATTAATGGACTTCCACTGTTCAGCTCTCTAGAATCACCCTTGTGCAATACTTTATCATCTAATGAATCAGCATCTAGTGACGCTAATGGCGTCATCCCATTATCTTGATCGTAGCAGCCTAAATTACTCTGCAATACTACTTCAAATACTAGCCCATAGTATAATGTTTTCGTAGACCAACGGTTCTCACATAGCCAGAATACGGAATGCGGGCTTCTATTTGCCTCAGAGTCCTTGCTACCATGGTCACCGCCTGCAGTGACCTTTAGGGAAGCTCCACTAGATAGTGCCTCTTTCTTACTTTTGTCACGACTTATGGCGGAATAAACAAACGGAAGCAATGGATCTCGGTGTGGCAGTTCAGCACCTCCTTGAGGATGCCTCCGCTGCCTCCTTTCCTTACTCTTCCCAGCTCTATTACTATATTGCTCAACTTTATCACCGGCGTTATCAAGGCAGGCGGCTCGTTTCTTTTCACCTGCTATCGCTACAGGAGGCGCGCTGTCCTCCTGGTTGTGCTCCTGCTTAGATTGATGCTTCCCTAAGCGCGTCCAATAAAGGGTCCAGTCCGTCCACAGCTTCATTATATGGTCCGCCTCACCGATCACCAGACCAAAGCAGCTGTGTTTTGCGGCGATCTCGATCAACTCCTCCTGCACTGTCGGATAGTACGCAGGGTCTGGAAACGAAAAGGCGTCAGGTTGCAGATATTCTGGGGAGGGGAAAAAGTAGTTTTGGTTTTTGTTGGAAATACCAGAACGATTACCTGCGCAAACTCCGTCATTGGATCGGCCTTGGACATTATGCGTAGACTCAGAGGATGTATGTTGGACACCAACCACCGGAATGCTTCTCAATTCTGGGCCAAATAAACCTTCAGAATGGTTGTACGTTGGCGCAAACCCTACGTCTGCACGCCGGATGAAACGCAAAAACGGTGGCAAGCCATAAAGTTCTTCTTCTCTTTTCAGCAGCTTTTCCAAAGTGTTCTGTCGAGATGCACGGTGCACTGTATAAATACCATTCCGTACCTTCAGGAGAGGAGGCATTGCAAATGTACCCCACGATTCTGTATCGAGAGCACAATCTTGGTTAGCCATTAGGATAAGATCCGAAAGAGTCTGCGTTTCAACACAATGTACGGGTGCACTAGGAAACGGAACAAATCGATTGGAGTCATTGCAGGATTTGTTGCTGTCCCTTCTAGCGTCCGGGGCAGGAGATGGATTCTGGGGTGGCATAAGCAACTCTGTGAGCTGTGCAACAGTATTGCAGTGCCTCACGAAAGGGGCTAACACACTGTACACGTAGCGAAGCTGTATTACACGACGCGCACACTCCAGACGCTCCTGTAACGCGGTTAACGACACCGGTGAAGGCCACCACGTTCGGCTGTCCTTGTTTTCTGATCCAGCCTCCGTGCCGTCGCCGCTGGACGCGACTTTCCCCAGAGCGTCTTCAGGCGGGAAGACATCTGCCGCAATAAGAGGGGGCAATCGAGTGGGAATGGCTGATTCACATAGCCGGGCCAGAGCCACAACCGCACGAAAATAAGAGCGGGGGATGTACCACCCCTCCATCAGCGATGGCGGATCCTTATCACAGCGACGTCGATAAGTAATCAACCCCTTGAGGTCCAAAATGGCCTGAACACACGTCCGTAAACGATCCTCCCCTACCGAAAACAAGCACATTTCGGAGCTCGTCGACATCAGCGCGGATTCGTCGACAGCATCAGAGACTACCAAGGCTGCGCCGCTGTTGTTCAGCGAGTCCTCTAACCGTTGGCAGTCCACAAGGCGGTGCCAGAAGACGAGCTCCGTGGTTCGTTGTGATGAATTAGAGTGCGTGAAATCTCTGCTAGAAGTGGTGATAGTCGCACCTAAAGACAACGAAGTGACTGTCTGAGCTGCAACAGCCTCTGCGGATAAAGGTACCTCTACAGCCGCAGTAGTTACAAGATCTGAATATCCCCCCACTTTTGAGCCCCTTGCTTGAGCCCAGCTGTTCTGTTGTCTTTCCCTATTATTCAGAGTACGGCGTGGATTCTGGTAAAGAAATGTAACATCGTCATAGTCATCCCCTGGCGCTGGATCAGGTTTGCTACGGCCCCTCTTTTGCTTATAGCCTTTGGTATCTCCAGATGAGAGGGGCTGCGCCACCGTAGCCATCGACGGTGTTCTTGCGTTGAGTTGGCCGTACCCTCGACGACCCCCCCGGCCCCTTCCTCTACGCTCGAGAGAGCTTGTACTGCTTCCATTATGTGCACTGTTGTAGTTTCTAGCTCCACGAGGCATGAATGTTATTCTAAGAATCCCGAGGATGGAAGAGAAAATCAGCCTTTGCTTAAATTACCTCTGTTTACTATTTGTTTACTATTTACTCTCGCTCTCTTTCCTCAACATCTTTCTCTTTTTTTTTTTTACATCATCGCGGAACGTGCAAAGTGGAGGAAGATAAGATCAACTGACTTAGTAAATATAGTGGAAATAAAATGAACAAAATGGAAAAATGGTCATTTTCGTAACTGTTATTTCTTTTTTTTTTAAGGGAAAAGTCACTCCAAGTGAGACGGCACACCATCCCGTTGCTTAGTCCACGTGGGTACCACCTCTCCAACCTTACTACTACCTTATTGCAGCAACTTCGGACTACATCCTCCGCGTTTATACGATGGGCCACAGCGAGTGTTGAACAGAACAAAAGTAAAACCCATTTTCGTATTATGTCACCATCAGTGGTGACATAATTTTATCGGCAAAGGAATCATTCGTGATGCGTTGCTCCCCATGCCCTTGCTGTTAACAAGGGTTTCATGTCAAAACAAGCTTAGCTCAGAACTTATTCAAAACATTCAATCGGTCTAACGAGCGATCTGTCAGAGTACTTATTATACTGTCAGTGTAAAAAATAAAGACGTAAGGCTGTTTAAGGCTTAATTCAGTTGAGAAATAAACAAATCAATGAAAATGCTTCAAACCATGGACTCCACCCTCCCTAACCCATTTCCATACTTTGCTTTTTTCTTTTTTTTAGGGGGTCGTGGTTCGCTTTTACTAAAATACTGAGGGATGAGACAACGACCGGATCCCTTTTCCATGAGAATTGACGCTGCTTCAGTAGGGGAAACAAGAAGCCTTTCAAGTGAATGATCAAATGAAAGAGTTATGTGCACGGTTGATAAATACAGATGGCCATGTGATGGTAGCATCTCAACATATGGTTCATATCGCTGGGCAAATAGTTTACACACTACACACGGGAGCCTTTCGCCTATAACCAATGCCTTTTCCCTAGGTAAGAGACCTTTCTTCCTGTCGGGGGACAAGAACTCGGGTGCGGCATGGGGTAAAATTTCGGAAACCAGGAACTCCAGGAGCTTTTGCTCGGCATGTCGGCCGATAGCGTCGGTTCGGAGCAGTGTAAAGCCGCTAATGCCGAACACACTGGCAACACCCCAGTTCCGTACTGCAGCTGCCAAGTTTTCTTTGGAAAGTGCTTCACGATTTGTGGCAACGTAACAATGTCTGCCCGTAAGACTTGCATCGCAAGTGTATACTGGCTCTTGTCGAGAAGCAAAGTCGATTTCTCGTCCTGCATGACCACCTTTGCGCTCTGAAGACATACTAGAAGTCAGGCAGCGATGATAGCGCGCATCCGCCTCAGCAAGAGGACCTTTAGACGGGATAAGCATGACCACAAGCTCGTCTGCGTTGTGTAAATTGTAATGATACTGGAGAAAGTTATGCAATGGATGCACAAGGGAGCGGACAAAGTTAAAGCAATATGCATTTAGTTTGAACCGCACAGGAGACTGCCTTCCAGGCGAAACAATACACTTGAAACGACTCGCCTGGATACCTGTATCACGCTGCTTCATAGGTTCATGTTTGAGGACCAGTTCATTGACCTCACTTGTTCCCGCTAAATCGTAGCGATCGGCTGTACAAAATGAAGTAGAACTGGAGGGGGGTGCAGAATTTCCATTATTAATCTTGATAAAGGCTTTGTAGTGTCTATTGAGGACCCAGTTTACTACCTTGCGTAAGTGCTTTTCCTTAGAAATCACCACTGGTTCAGAGACCGCAGCATGCCATATAGCCTTCAACTGATCGACCTGTCCACCTGGTGATACTGTATCCGATGTTTTCCTTTTCTTGCTTATCGAGGACCCTGCATCTTTTTCACAAGCACGCTTCCTATGTACCTTCATAAAGCTACGTCGCTGACTTTCAGTGCATAGCAATGAGAAAATGAAAGGTACTTTATAAAAATTGATGAAAGAGGATACACATAGAAGTCAGAGGAAAAAGTTGTAACTGAAATGAAAGATTATTGAGTTGGATTCTTTCATTCAATGCATTATTTAGTAACTTTTGATTTGCTTGATTTTATAGCAGTGCAGCTATGTGGATGCAGTCATTTTGTAAGTGAAATAGAAAGCAATGATGAAGGTTCAATTGGCTAAAACATGATAAAAAGCAATTACAGGAAATAAAAGAACCAAAACCGTCATTGGGCAGGAAATAACGGTAATTAACATCCTGCAGTATTCCACACAGGGATGGCGCACGCAAGAGGGGGAGGAGACAGACACACGAGTTCTTTGTTCAAGATCTATTTTTCTTTCAAACACATGACGATTGCAATGTGGGAAAATTCAACATTTTACAACTTCACATTGTATATTTCATTTGCAAATAGATCAGCTTCGTCAATGGTAAAGCGTTGTAAGCTCGCATACACAACGTTAGAATCTTTCCAGCCAAGTGCATTGCTAATAGCTGTGGAGGCATCGTCGGAGTTCACCAATGTGTCGATATTTACTGAAGTCCAGCTGGCGGGTGTGTCACCGCGCTTCATCATGCTGTCAATTCGCGTGGAAGCCTTCTGCGGTAGACCCGCCCCTGCAGCGGAAGTTGTAGCAGGTGTCCCTCGCTGCTGAGCCACCCACACATGCTTTTCATCGGAGGAGAAACACATGCTATATGTGCAATTTTCCACAGGAAGGGAAAATTTGGGGGTTCTGCAAGCTGCACTTGAGGAACCTATTAGACTATTTTCATGAGACCTCCCAAAACACAGAGTATCTGCAGCGTTCATTCTGCCCCTTACTGAAAATGCATGGGCCGCTGAGGAAGGGGAGTGGGATCCCGAGAAGTTGAGTCGCGGGATCGCCGTCAACGTGTTGGACAAGGGACGAACAACCTTTTTAATGAACGCCCGTTGCCTTTTTTTGTTCAATATATTGCCAAGGGTGGACATCGTGGCATTGTTCATCGCCGTGCTATTCTCCGCTTCGGTCCCCCCAAGCTTGCCCCTGTTGTCGAAGATGCCAGATGTGCAACAATGGAAAATATGCAGAGTGCCGCTGCTGCTGAGCGCCGCAAGGGAACTGGCATTGGGGCTGAAGGCCAATGCGTGAACCGTCGCGCGCAGGTGGCCACGCTGAAAAACACGCAGGATGACACCGTGGACAGCGTCCATGAGCTTGACAGTGCTACCGAAAATGGAGGCCGAGGCAAGAAGAGTACCATCCATGGAAAGCTGAAGCGCAGCAAGGGCATGACGATGGGGAGAAATGGCAATCTGCGATTGATAAATCGTGTCCACTCTGGCGCAAGGTGTGGCAAAAGATGGTGATGGCTCTTGCTTTGGAAGTTGCTTACGATTTTCCTGCGTTGGGGACATTAAAGCCGTGGGATTTGACATTGGAGCGGCGGGAGACAATACGGACTGCGGCAAGCCGTACGAAGAGGGCAGGCAGATAGTCAATACCCTCACGGTTCCCTCCATGCCTCGAGTGGAGTCACTCTGTGGCTGGGATGGATAGGCGATGCGCCAGGCCTCATGCAACGTTTGCTGCTTTTGATTACCACTTACGTCTTTCTTACACTTTAGCTCTTCATCGCGCGAGGGATGTGCATAGACTTTCATCGATGAGAATTGTGAAAGCGTTAAAAGTTTGCCGTCTATCAAATTGGGAGCTGATTCCTTCCGTACATGAGCAAGTGTTCGTATGTTGATCACATGAAAGCAATCCCTCATACCGACAAGAAGAAAGTGAGCATTTGCCCGTAGTGAATACGCAAGAGCACCACAGAAGTAAAGTTCTACCAAACATACGCCAGTAGATGCGTCAAATAAGTGCACATGTGGGCAACCCTTGAAGGGCAAGAATGCTGACGAACTCCTGGGGTGTGGGATACTCGTCTCTGTGGGGTGGGGCGAACTGTGCTGTGGCCGGAGGTCGCCCTCGTATTCAGCGGGTTCAGGGTGCTCAAACAGAACCGCGACGATGGGACTGTCCCCGGCCGCCGCCACAACGCGCACAGGTGAGCTCCATAAAAATGTCGAGGCAGCCAAAAGGGTGCTGAAATGTCTAACGGTAAATGGTCTCCCAACGGGGTAAAGCTCAGTACCGATGGGCAAAGAATCCAACCTCTCGTTTGTTGGTCTCCTTGTTGATGTGAGAGGGTGAATCGGAGCTGAGGGAAACTCAACCGGATATGCCATTCTCACATTAGGCTTAAGTACAGATGGATTAGCTGGACCTTCGGAATCCGTAGAGGATCCAATTAGTGAAACTGCGCGAAGGCCGTTTGGGGTAGCAGTAAGAAAAAATCCACCAGATGCACTAAAACAACAATTGGAGAGGCCACAAAGATTTGAGGTTCCGCCATGGGGCATCTGCAGCATTTCTTCCCTTTAGAAAAGAAAATAAAGTATCAGAGCAAATATAAAACGCTAGATCTACCATCACCTCTGTTCTATTATTTATATATGCGTCAGAAAGTTTTAAAAGAAAAAAGCAAAGAGGTGACTACAAATATGTCTGAACTTTCTTCCACACACTCCCCCCGACCCTCTCGATTTGGGATCGATTTGTGAAGGGATATAAAGGATACAATAACCGTAGAGGCGAATATTTGTTCAATCTTTTTCGATGAAACACAAAGAAAAATTAGGCGAATAAAAGGCAATCAGCAATTTATATTGCCTAGAACCAACAACATTCATTAACAAGGCTGAAGATTTTGAGCAAAGCTAATGTCCCTGTGCATGTAACCATGTACTCTTGCTGTTCTGTGTTAGGGGGGAGGGTTAGCCTCTAAGTTGTATGTATTAATCTTTTTTTGCCGTCTTCTACTCACTTTAAATTCAATTATTCATTTATAATTCTGGTGGATCCTCAAACAGCATATTTGCCGCCCGCTCCAAGCTTCGTAGACAGCGATAGAACGCCAACTTGGACTGTTCATAACTGAAGCCGAGCAAAACGAGTTGTTGAATTTTTTTCTCGTCGTCCTCCGAGGGGGTGTAGGCTAAAATACTTTCCTTATCCCACTCACGTGAATCTAAGTTGTCGCTTTCAAGGATTTCATCGCCTTCTTCAAGAACTCCTTCTCCAAAGAGATTCATGAGTTCCTCAGGTAGCTCCTCGAGCTCCTCGTCTCCCCAAAGATCCTCATTCTCTTGGGCCTCTTTCTCCGCTTGAAGTGCCTGCACCAGCGTCGGGTTGTTAATTAAATAAAGAAAATCCTCTTGGTTTTCAGCGATGAGCTTAGACAATGTAGGATCCTCAACCTTCACGCGCTCCAACACAGCTCGAGGATCAGCGAGGAAACTATCCCGCATTTCGACCAAGTTAGGCGTCACCTCTAGGAGGCGGCTGTAGAGTTCACCAGCACCATTCCTGCCCTCACCAATCTCCGAACCACTCGCGAAACCATCATCTTCACTAGCAATGCTAGGGTCGTTAGCATCATCATTCTCACCTATAGATGGCTCTCGAATATCGTGGAGTGTTGTTGAGACTTCTGTCAGAACATTTTCAGAAGAGAGAACAGGAGCGGTGTCGCTTACATTTCTTAATTGCGGATTGGGTTCTTCAAGCTCTAAGCGAGATTCTTTAAGCGGTGGCAGTACATCAGAGAAAGAGGGTTGATCCTTTATCTCATCCTCGCGCATGCAGCCGTTCTCAGGACGCAAATGTTTCGAAATAAGCACGATTGGATCGCCTTCTTCGAGACCACAATCCACTAGAAGCTTCTTTTCATCTGATAAATTGACGGTTGCCTTTTCACCAGAATAGATTATAGAAAAACCGTATGCGTTTAGCCGAAACTGTACGGCTGCCATGGCCCGAAGCTGTAGCAAAGTTGCTCTCGGATTTGCTATTTGTACTTCCTTCTCCGTAGCCTCCGACTCAGGCAGCTCTAAAGAGTTTATACTGGAAACTAAACACTTGATATTGAGCTTCATCGTCTTTTTGTCTGCGAGTATTGGAGACCTCAACTTGGAACTAAGGATTCGCCTTCATAGAGAACAAAGCAAAATGGGGTAAGACAAGGCTGTTAAGAATAAAAATAGGGGATAGTAATATCAATAGTACCAGATTTCATAAGACATTATGTTTTGTGTGTATAGGTGTTTCAATTCCACAATACAGATGCACGGCACAACGTAAGAATATACAAAAAGGTTAGGCAGCGACATAGCTTAACGCAAAACACATGAGTGATAATTTATTAGGAGGCCTCTTAAGTACCAACAAAAAGCGAAATAGACAACGACAGCAATAGCTTCACTCGTTCATGAGAAAATTCAGGGAATCGGTTGGTTGCGTCATGAAAGGGCAATGTGCCGTTCCCGGTGGGCCCCATACCCTAGGGCAGAGGGTGGTTCCGCACCACGTCTCAGCTTTGGGAGAAACCCGCAGGCACTCCTCCATAGCCCAGGCTGGAACCCCCAGCGGGGGACAATCGCGCACGAACCGTCCAATTACACCACCCTCATCATCACCATGATCCTCACAGAAACGACTCTGCGCGGCTGTCGAGATACCTTCTAGTTCATTTAGGGGTGAGCTGTCAGTTTCCGGAACATTCCGACTAATCTGGCTGAGCTCCAACATAGGATTGCTATATTTTTGGTGCTCAAGAAGAGCCTGAATGAGATCGGTTCGAATGATGAGGCCGTCACTATCATCAGCCTTTGTTTCAATCATTATATATATATATACTAGATGTTGCTTTTTTTTTTTTGAAAGAAAGCAAGGGTGCCTCACCAATTTGCAATGCGTATACAGAAATCAAGATGAGAAAAGAAAATTTGCGAAAATATAATGAATTCAATCATATAGACCCGTAAACTCATAGTCGAGCTCATCTTTCTCATGACAGGAAATTTTACCCTTGAAAAGCAATCCATCTGAAAGAAAAAGGAGAAAAAAATCCCTAAATTTTCCGAAGAATTTAAGGGGGCGAGCAAGTAAATTTTTTAAAAAGTGGTTCCCAAAACGGCACCTTGAAATAGTATAGTAGTTAGGCTTGGCTCCTTGAAATTTGCCCTAATTTGAAGCAGACTTTGAAATATTTTCAATCAAACACGAAACGGCAATTCATATTACTTCATGTAGACCATTTTCCCTTTGCATATGCATATCTATGTCGTGGCATCTTTCTGTGGAGGTGCGGTCCTTTTGTAAAGCACCATCTCATTGATCCAACAATCCTCCAAGCATGTGGTGATTTTCATCAGGAAAAATTATCTGTATCCCCACAACATTTCGTTTAACTACAGAGGATGCAACAAGAGGAGCGATAAAATAAATTTTCAAAGCAGCTCCAGGTATCTCACAATTAAATAGATTCTCTCCATAAGACTCAAGAACAAATGGTAACTGCGATAATAACATTTCTAGGACAATTGGCACACATATATCAACACTAAAACAGCAAGCCTTATGACCCTCACATATTACTTCTTCCTCTACCCTACAACTACCCTTTGGCTGCTTATAGTGTGCAGTTGTATGGATCTGCGTTAATCACAGACCCTGCAGAAAGGGGTTGCCTTACCGCCGACGACATTATGACGTGCACAGTTCCGTACGATGGTCTACACCCAAATAAATATGTATTGGAGAGCAGTACAAAAAAAAAAATGTGATCGTAGGTTTCCCAAAAAGAGTTTCTTATTTGCTTTCCTGCGATAGCCATTACCCAACAACCCAGGCTGCTGAATAGAAAGTCTGTAGGCGTTTGGCTTGTCCCTTCTTCACCTCGCGGTGCTCAATCTCGACAGCACAGTGAAGCGATTTTGTCAAAGTTGCTTTCGATACTAAGTAGTACTTTTTAATAACAATAATACCGTTAAGGAAGAATTTGAACTTTTCCCAGCCTCCACCTTTTCCTAGATACGTGAAGTAGGCAGCTCAGAAGCCATTAAATCACACTAATGCGCTTTAAACCGGATTCCACAGTAAGCTATAAAATATAGAATTTTTTTTGGCCATTGACTTCGTATATCCTTCCCTTTGCATTTTCGATGTCGTTTAGTTCCAGAAGCTTTACATTTCATTCATTCATCCACACGTGCACAGCAAAATTAAAAAAAAGGCTTCTATTACTAATTTGACTATCCCCTTTTGATCATTCGCATCATTTCGTTGCAATGCTTTCATATATTTTACGCACAAAGAAAACACCGGCAGTAACCCCAATTGCACCAGCAGCAAGGCCATACCCAATAGATACCACACCCATGTACACAAGAAAAAGAAGCTTTGGTAGAAAGCCCTTGATGCGAAACTGCACACAGAGGAAGATGGAGTACATGAACATATGCAACCCCATGCAGCCAGGGATCATAAACGCAGGCCACCACCAACGATGGTTCTCATGGCGTAAGAGGTAGTAGAGCTGGAATACCGTTACAAACGCACAAACAAAAACCCATGTCACGCCAGCAAGCGCCAAAAGACTGAAAGCATAGTTCATCTGCCCCACCCAAATCGCTGATGTGAGGTAGTGAAGCTCCAAGATAATACTTAAAAATGGAAGGGCTGGTGGCAGTGTGTATAGCATAAACCGACGATTCATGAGCGGCTGTTTGGGAATTTCACGCTCAAGCCGGCTGAAACCACTTGGGTTCTTTAAAGGTCCTTTATTGAACGCAAAGAAAGCCCCTAGTATACTGAGATACAGGTTCCCCGCAAAAAATACAAAGTAATAATATATGTGTATAGATGAATCTGTGTTGGACGAGTTCAAGCGACTCACGATATGGTCCCTCACCATGCAAATAACTAACATCAGTACAGGAAACCCGCTTCCAAGCAAAAAAATATGTCTCCATGCCTTCCTATTCAGATACTGCAAGAGCGAACCACACGCATAGCCGCCAACGAGGGACATGAGGGGCAAGAAGAAGAGAATTGAAAACAGAATTGAATTCTTCCTAAAAGGTGGAATAACTCCAAGCAAGCAGGATAGTGTCACGGTCGCCAGTGTGAACAGAACTTGATAACCACCTCCTACCATGATGCCCAATAAGCCCGCCCGCTCTGGAGGTCGGGAGACGTCCGCGTACACGAGCCTCCACCCGATTTCCTCCTGCAACGCCTCGAGGGGGGTGCTGTTGTACCGCACCATATCCCTGCGTAAGACTCTGAGGAAAACGACCGCCATAAAGGCGCAGAGTGCCAGTACCAACACCAAGCTCGCGCTGATGTAGCCTAATTGAGTACGAATCGAGGTCTGTAGCAAAGAGCTTTGAGTATAGGTGCTCCAATGGGAATTCAAAGAGCCAAGCGGTAGCCATTCCACACTGTAGGACCAGAAGGGACCTGTAAAATCTTCAACAATAGCTGGTTGCGGTAAATTGCTATTTAGATCAAAATTATCATCGCATGTGTTCTGACGAGACCGCTTCACACTATAGGGGTTAACATTAACATCCATTATCACGTATTTTTTGATTTCTTCACCGTGTGCATCAAGTTCACGAGGTTGGCTTTGTTGCCTGTAGTAAATGACAAAATGAAGATGATTATTAATATAGGTTTCCGACCCGGAACAGAATTTAGACACCCCCAAAGCATAGCCCCATTGGGCGTAATTTTCATCGTACTTCGGCTGATAGGCGCACAGTTTAAATTTTGATGCGGTGCCGTTGTTAACCAGAAATAGGTTGTCAAGTTTCATATATCCTCGATACCCTTGTTCAATCGCATCGACAAGTGCCTTCCGATTCATTCGAAAATCCTCAATATTACGGGCAGTGTCGCAGTCGGGCAAGAAAGTGCACTTAGAGTTTACTAGCACATTGACTTTATACAGCGAGCTTTTACCTTCCTCACCTCGGATGATCTCGCTGGTGGTTCGGGGTTTAGACACGATTTCCTTAGGCGCACAGAAGGGCAAGCTGTAATAGTTTTTAGATTTGTAAGAATGACTGCTACGAATAGGAAAAACCCAAAACTGAATCTCTTCCCCTTCTACATAATATCTGGGATTATCGATGTAGGCATAAGTTATTTTCCCTATAAAAAATGGCGTCATGCATAGCAGTATTGCAAAGCAAATGACCCCGATGAGGTTTAATGGACGCAAATATGATTGTTTGTGCATAGCGCTTTATTTCTTATCAAAGTTGTTTTGCTGCAAAAATGAACTCAAGGACGAGATCGTATAAATAGCCCGCCTTATATAAATATAAGTGGGTGAGGGTGTAGGGATCTGAAATCAAGTACTATAGATTGAATTGGAGGAGGAAGGGGAGAAAACAATAATACATCATATGGGTGTTGTTCAGAACATATAAGCCCTAAGGAAAAGGATTCCTTTTTAATTTACCCGTACAAGTGCGCATCAGTCTATTATGATTCAAGAGAGCATCATTTTTTTTTTTGATTGGTTATGAAGTAAACACGCTGTAAACAAAACATTAATAATCCAATAGATTCGGTAAAGACAGGCAACAGATCTTTGAGACCCTGGGGTTCTAATGGGACAGTATCGCTTTCGTTCAAGCATGGGACTCTTCTTAGGAAAAAGTGGTCAAAAAAGAACCAGAGAAGCAACAACAGTAAAAGAGGGATAATGAAAATGTACGCTTCGAATTGACATTCCTTTAGATTGCCACCCCCACCTCACCCCACTCACCCTCACGGATACGCCCACTACTAAAGAGGGGATTTTATTACTATTATTCGTCTTTGCACCTGCTATCTGAAATCGCTATTGCAACCGTCCCCCCTGCAGAGCTATTCTCGTTATGAGCTATAAAAATATCTGTTGTCTGAGAGATGTTATTGGACTTGTCCTTGATATGGTTCGAAATCCCACCTCCCCTAAAACACTTCTGAGAGGATGCTCTGTTTGATGGGGAAATCATTGTCATCTCCGTATTCGCAAGACCAACGGGAATTTCCTGCAACTCACGACGGCGGCAAATCCACCACGTGCTACCGTACAAAACTACCATTCCGCACAACACACTAAGCCACCAATAAAGGCCACCACCCATCACACGGCGCAATGCGATGTCAGCCAGCAAAAGGTAAACCCCATAAATGGTAAGCATAAAATCAAAGACAAGCTTTCGGCGCTGCAGCAATAAGGATAGAGGGTAGGCCATGAACAAGCATGTCAGGATTTGCATCAAGAGAAACTTGAAAAAACTAATTTCGACTCGAGGCTGTTCGGAGTGCCTAATTGGATCATTTCCAGGGATAAAGGGATCTTTGAAAAGCGAACTTGGCGAAATACGCAAACAGGCCATCCACACCTCAAGAAACTCAGATGGTGGAACACAAGAAGGCTCCACATTTACTTCGTCTGGATGTGTGTCCTTTGCGAATGGTGCGATGGGGCTAATGCGCTTCTTCATGTCTCCATTCCCGACAGCTGAAACGTTTGGGCATGACCCTTCATCTAATGTAAGGAAGCAAATCAAAAGACGCGTGGCACCCAATATCACAAAAAATAAACTGACAGCATTAACAATTTGAAATAGGGTGTACAAGGGATTTTGAATGGAGCGTCCAAGTGCAACAACCATGTGAGCTTTGTCAATAAGGGTGCAAAAGTTTTTTACTGATAAAGGCAAGCAAATATAAATATATGATCTTTTTTATGCTTCTAGATTACCTGTCTCTCAATAATGATGCATTCGCAAATACTTCCGAAAAAACAAAGTAGCTAATTCTCGTTAACAGCAAAAGCAACATACTCATGTAATGGGTTTCACCTAGGGATTCATTCATGTTTGTTTCTGAAAAGAAAATTCGACAACAATACGTTTTTGAAAACTCCCCTCTTTTTCATCATATATATATATACCTACAGTCTGTTGCTGTTTTCACTCGAATGTAACAATGTATGCAACGCGTGTAGGGCCTGATATGGTGGCGGCCTCAAATAGCTCAGGGACTGAGCAAATATATCTTGAAGTTCACGCACCGCTTCCAACACGGCCGTCGATGGGAACACGAGAGGTATAGTACCATCTACCATAACACCCAGATTCGGAATCTCCTCCTGCACAGAAAGCACGTGATACTTATTGCAGCCTAGCACGGTCGCTATGATATTTACAAAAGAGGGCACGGAGGTGCCAACGACACATATATGCGCACGCTCTACCCCAGCCTGACGAGGACGCGAACTCTTCCACAGCCCCGCGGCATCAGCCTCACGTGATGAGGTCGTCTGCCCCACATCAGTGTTGTTGCGCAACAAGATATCGAAGCACGCAAAAGGGGATCGTGCGTGGCGAGATGAAGTCTTGATGTGGGCCTGCTGAGCACCGTCCATTGGCTCCAGAACTGTGATGGAGGAGTCCGCTGCACCGGGAACGATTAATCCCCCTACGATGCGCGGGCTCTCAATTTTTGGGACAAGGACCTGTGGATATGTGGCAAACGCCACACACATACGGAGACGAGCTTCAAGAAAAGTAAGATCCTTCAGCTTTGCTTCATTCCGTTGGTGCTTTGCCTGCTTCAGGATCTCTTTGAGATCCTTAAACCGAGAAAACAGTCCCGCGAGTTGGGATGCCGGAGCATACTGTTCGATCAGTGTTTGAACTTCACGCAAGCGCATAACAATTTCGTTCTCATACGTTTCTACCAAAGACGACAGAGGGAACGACGGATGGAGCATCTCTCCCACAAGATCGACACTTTGCCAGTCGTGCCACTGTAGCTCCCGGACCCCACTGTCACTCTCCTTATCTGAGCAGCCGCAGGGATGATTATTAACGATACCACAAATCCCCTGCAAGTCCATGACCATGGCTGTCATGCACACTGCGAAAGGTACACAATCAAAGAGAAACCCCGCAAGTAGCAACTTCGCGAGTTGAATAGGAAGCAACGGCCCATGCTGAAGGATATGGCTTCGACTTCCATTCGATGCTTGCCGTGGAATACATTGCAATAAGAGGGCAACGACCCCAGCGACAGCGGTAACCATCCCCTTTGATGCTTCGTCTGGCCTATGTTTCTTTGAGTTTGCACCCATGTGCACGGACTCGGCGAGAAGACCAAGGGCTGGGAAACTGTCAGACATGAAAGCAGGGTGTGACAGCGGCGCGTTCGTGGTCGACTGATCTAATCGGCGGGCCACGATGTCTAGCAGCACTACCGCGTGAGATGAACTTAATAAATCCCTAGACCCCTCAACCGGTAGATCCTTCAATTCATCTAAGATAGACTCCTCACTAATAAAAGGAGCAGAATTGACACCTTCCCTTGCAGCCTTGCAAAGTGAGATTAATGTTGCATTCGAGGCAGCAACGCCGATCTCCTCCTTATCAAATACAAGCGTGCATAAAGCCCCCATGCGCATAGAAGGGTGACGCTTAACGATCTGCCCAATGGACTGCATTGCCGCTTTGCGTTGGAGCAGGTGAAAAAGCCCGCTTAAAGCTCGCTCTATAGCCTCAGACTCGTTGCTTGAGTCCTCCCCTTTCGCCAAGTGATGCAGACCAAGATCGTCGCTCAGCTCGGCAGTCACGACTATGTGCCTGTCTACAGGTGAATTGCTGTTAGCCTGCTTATTTGCTTTGTGTACTGAGACTGGAGGCTTTTCTGGATCAGCAGGACCGTCACGCAAAACGAGTTGCACAGGCTGGTAGGGGGGGTGCGTTGCAGCGTAAAGCGCCAATACAGCCGCTTTGCCCTCTGCGGAGAAGTCACCCTTGGTGGCGTCGAAAAGATCCCTGCCTCGCCGCACTCTTTCACCAGCATTAGGAACAAGACACCCCTTTTGAAGGCCTTTATTAGAACTTAATGGGACCCTTTGACCTAGGACAGCTGTTCGGATCAAATACTCGTAGTGCATCGCAGTCCGCAACAGACTGTCAGCAGCATTTTGCGCCAATCCGCGGGCTTTGAAGACAGTACCTAAAACAGGGGTTTCCACGAGAAACCACTTCTCAGGCGCCTTACCGTAGGTATTATACCGAAAAGGCTCGGGCCGTGGCAGACCGGCATCCGCGCAGAGGCGCATGAGTTGGTGCTTGGCATGGCTGTTGATGGGCATGCGCTCCACTAAGTTCAATCCTTCATCCTCTACCGCAACTCCGCTTCGTGGTGCCTGGTGTAACTGAAAAAGTGATTCATGTAAACTAGCCTCTTGATTTTTCCTCAGAAATATTTTGCATAAGCGAATGTAGGTGAACCAAACCGTAGCATCTCCTTTAATCTGCTCCAAAGACGGTAGGAGTGGTGGATCCGGTCGCTCTATGGTGCCAACGGACAAGTCACACAGGCCTTTAGGAGAAGGCGTATCCCCAGGCATAAGTGCGTCTCCAGGCATTGGGGAGCGCCGGCCAGCCATTCGCGATGCCCTTGCATACTCAGCTTGCACCCGGCCTGAAAAAATCGGAATATTCAGCGCATCTAACGTCCAGACAGAATGAGATGCACAGAGATTTAGTGCTCGCCCCTTGGTGCTAGCGCACCCCACCCCAAAGCGCTTGCCGTATACTTTGGGCACCGGGATCTCAACGATAGCACGATACACAGTGCCGTGACCCGGAGTCTTGACGGTATATCGCCGCACCATACGAAAGAAATCGCTGCCTCGTTGTTGGAAATATCCCTGAATGTGCTTCAACGCCTGGCGAAACACCTCGGTGTGGTGTATCGGCTGCAACTTAGAAAGATCACAGAGATTGTCATCCGTGAACTCGAAAGATGAAGGGTCAGACGCATCCTGGCCATTGGCAGATGGTTTTGACTGCTTATTTTGAAACGAACTATCAGCTTGCGACGCCATATCGGATTTAGAATACGATGAGACGGCGCTTAGTGTATCCGATGCATCCGATTTTTTAAGTAAGGGCTGAGGTCGTGTTGTCGCTTCTTTCGCAAGACGAATTTGGATGCGGGCCCATAAGCAAGAGTTTGGGTGTTCTTTGCGCACAGGGGGTGGTACATTTGCGGTGGCACCATCAGCAGTTTTGCGGCCCAGCATATTGGCTGTGTCGATATGCTTACGCTGTATCACAAAGTGGTCATAAAAGGGAATTCCAAGAGTGTCCAAAAGCAACTCTGCATGCATGGCGCACATCAACACAGCATCATCCTCGTTGTACGCCTCGCCGTGTGCAATAAAACGCACCGTCAACTTAGGATCCCCACCCTCCAACTTTCCTGCCATACCACCGAATCTTTGTGAAACTGGTAAAAGTACTTTAACAACGTGCAGTAGTGGGCGTAGGAGCCTTTTCCCATTGTCACCAGTGTGAGGCTCCGCTAAATTGCCTTGTGTTGAAGACCCTTGACCCATCTTAATACCTGCATCATCAACTTCTTGCCACGAGTACATAAGCGAAGTTTCCAGACGCTTTCCGTGCCTCTCGAGGTAGTCTTGAAGTCGGTTAATAGCATGGACATCTGGAGTGCGTACGCCTGGCAGTGTGTGGATGTAGCTTCGTCCTGACTCTCGGGTAGAGGACGGGTTCACTACGATTCGGTTGTTACCATCCTCTTCCAGTGACCAGTCAGACTTTGGTAGTGTCTGACGGGCTTCCAAAAAAGCTTCCATAAGTGTCGTTTCTTGTTTAAGGTGATTAAAAACTCGCGAAGAGGAATTGAAGGGAGAATGGGATGCGGCTCTACCCCTATTCATTGAGCTAATGCTTGTCTTCTGTTCGGAAGCAAGTCCGGGTATGGTGATACGACCCACATGTTCCTTCCCTATATAGCGAACAGGTACACATGAAGGATTTGACACAACTTCGTGCAGTTCCTTGATACGCTTTGAAGAGTCGTAGCGTGGGAAGCTGTCTTGTCGACCATCACTGCTCAACGCAGCTGCTAAGGAAGGAAAAAGAAACGCGGACTCGGAAGAAAAGACTATTGGATGGTTTAAAGCTGACAAGACTTTCAAAGCATGCGTAGCAGCTGCCATTTCAGCTTCGTGGGAGCTTTTGGCTATACCGATCGCCGTAAAAGTCGCATTGTTATCACGCATCTCACCATTTTTGCGCTCCTTTGCCCCCTGCTCGTCACTTTGGTCTGCACACTCGCCGTTGCAAGGCCCTCCAGATATGAAAAGAGGAACCGTCACAGTGGCTCGGTAGGTCTCATGGCGCTTGATCCCAAGGCACTCGACCAGGTATGGTGAGAGCACTTCCCTTCGAGAAGAAGTTCCTGGCAATGCATTCGCGTTCTTTAAACTTTTAGTTTGATAGTAGTGGTCTAGATAGTGGTCCAAGACCAGCTTTGCCGATTTCTCTACGCTTGCAACGTCTTGTACCCAGCTAAAGTTATTCACTGCATGGCTATGTTGTAGAAGCATCGTCTCCACCGAAGTATCGCCATTTTGTAGCTCAGCGATGGGGGGCGCGGTATTTGTAGTGGTCCCAGTAAACTCACCACGTACCGGCACGGTGTGTGTTGTGACTTCCGCATTTTCGTCCCGCCACTTTTCTCTAGTGTCTCTGGTCACGGATGCAGGTGCGCTTGTCATGCTGCAGTTATCAACATAGCGGCGTTCAGTTAGATACGCTTCGGACGATGACATTGACATTCCTCGGCGCGTCGCTACCGTCTGTTCCTCTAGAATCTGTAGCGGCTGCGGCGAGAGAGCATCGTAGCGGAAGTCGCAGTCCCCTGCGGGTGCACACCAACGCTGCACCTTCGCACACTCTGCGGCGTGCGCAGACTGCTTTTCCTTGCTTTGGGGGTATAAGGCAAGCCCCAAAGTATCGATAACCAACTCTGCATGCATACATGCCAACGCAACAGCATCCTTTTTAGATGGTCCCTTCCCCATGCACACCCTTTCACCAAAACGAGATGCAATAGGTAGCTTCAGTTGTGCCAAAAAGGAATGATTCTCTTCTGTGGTGTTGTCGCTAAGCTGACCACCTCGACTCTTACTGTTCTCATACTTTTTATTTTTTTTGCTGAGAATTTTGTGTAGAGCAATTACTTTACAGTGGTGCTCGATATTTGCATTATAAGCCTCGAAAAAGCACCTTATCCGCTTAATACTCCCAGGATCGAAAAAGTATGGTGAGGCAAGTGTGTACTGAAGAGGAGTGAAAACGCCCCGAGATACGTTGACAAATTCCACCTTATTCAATTCAAGCTGCCGTGTCATGGTCATTATTGCGTCTTCCATTGTGTATTGAAGAGGGGGGGGAGAGGGCGTAGTGGGAGGGGGTCGCGATTGGCCCTTTTCTCCTTCATCGGGCATCGGGGCCCAACGCCCTGCCTTCCGTGCCGCCTCAGCATGCCGGCTTTGCTTGGAGGAGAGCCGATAGACGTGGAACCCCAGTGCATCAAGGACGCGCTCAGCGTGCATTGCTGCTACCAGCTCTGCGTCCCTTTCAGTGCCTGCAAAACCCTCACCATAGCGCAGACCATATTCGTCTGGTAAAGGCAACCTCAACGTAGCATGATATTGCTTTCCCACACCAGGGTGACCCTGCACCTCTCGTACCTCTGGTGTGTATAATGATTTATCAAAATTCTGAGGAGGACCGTTGCTCACTGCAGGTTTTCCGCTGATATTCGAAGAGGAGGGGCAAGGGAGTGAAGCCATCCGCTGAATAAAGTTCGATATTTTGGCCTTTGCAAATGGATCCAAGGTATGGACTGTCTCCACAGAAGCAGTGGTAGGGGTCAAGCCAGTAGAGTTAGATGCAGTGAAGCCCATATTTGTTCCAGTAGCAATCGAATTATCTACGTCCAAGAGAGAAGACATTAGTTCCACCGTTGCATTGCATCCAGTTTCTTCCACCTTCCAGTCCTCAATATCATCCTCCTCCCCATTTTCTCCATTTTCTTCTAATAGTCCTCTCAGAGAGCATCCTGTTTGAAGAGAACCAAGACCCCGGGCCTGATGCACCATAGGCTTGCCCATACACTCAAAACACCAGCTACGGCGCCGATGAAGCCATCTCCGCAATGGACGATTTGAGGGTGGCAGTATGCCTTTTGTTAGACGCCAACCCAGCGCACGTATGTGATACGAAAAGGTCTCTTGCTGTGTGTAGGTAATCTCTGAAACGCGAAGACATGTCAATCGCCTAACCCTGATGGGAGCAACAGGAAGATAATGAGACGTTCTATTTATGTATCCCATACTAGATTTGTATCCATGTACGGATATATATGAATAATCTACTAGCACTGTTGATTTACTAAACTACGATTCACGGGAGTATTTTTTATAGGAGAGAGCAAGGGGCGAAAAGGGGGAGGAGGGGAAGTGAATTTCTCAAAATATATTTATAAATTGGTGCATGGGAAAAAATAACGTGAATACTGTCCTCATCACAATACAGAAAAACACACCTACAATTGAGTTGCGGCCATCACATACGAATACATAAAAAGCAGACCAACAGGTGAACGGAAGAGTAACTAAAAATATACACCAGTTCTACGCGTTGTAGCATTCAGAAACGGGGGCTTATGAAAGTGAATAGGCCCATTCCTTCGCATTCGTACTGGCGCAAAACATATGCACTCTTCAAGGTGTAAAAAAAAAAGAACTGATATTGTAACACATAATAAAATAAGAGCATGCCTCACATAATCAACAATCTTCCCATCAATGATCAAATTTACTTTAGGATTTTTTGCTGTATTTAGCTAAACACCACTAATTATAGGCATACCATGTGAAAGTACAGAGTATAAAAATAGCCATGCTTTTTTTTATCCCACTGGAACGTTTCAGTTCTCATTATCACCATCAGGAATAGGAATTAGACGACGTTCCGTATGCGATGCCTCATGTACAATAATAATCATCTTTTGATGCTTACGATCCTCACCCCCGGGGCCCTCTTCCTCTAGATCATACGCACCCACATGTCGTTTTACCTTGCACATGAAAAAAAATGTTTCTTGAGTAAGCTTCTTCAAGGACAACTTGCTGAGCGCCCAATAAGAAGAAAAGAGGGTAAATCCCAATAGTACTAAAATCAAGCAATGTGCTAGCAAAACGCACTCGAAGAATTCTGAGGGGTCAGAGAGGAAAAAAAAGATACATCCTGCCCCCAACAGCATCGTAAGAGTGGGTAATGGTGCGCACAACATCAGGGAAAAAATAAAAATAAAGGGCAACCAGAAGAGTAATGTGCCAACTAGCAGGAAAGACATGGCGAACACAAAAAGCCGCAGCTTATAGTGCGAAGGAATTTTTTCGCGTGGTAGTGCATATTCTCGGCGCAAAAGAATCGCTTCAGGCGGGGTCATTGGTACGTCCAAGTGGTCAAGGCTACTATCCCTCAGGAATTGATCAACTAGTTTTAGTCGTTCTGCGTCAAACAGAAAGGCCTCCAGGCCCATCTTTCGTCCAAAAAACAAGACAAATGGCTGAAGATACCTAAGCTGCATTCTTTGAATGGGAAACTGGATCAAGCACATGGAAAAAGTGAGTGCCAAACTAATGAGACCAGCACTCTGAAGAAATAGAACGAAACCGCCTTGATACAAAAAAAGACTCAAGATGAACCTGCTGACAGGATCAAAGCCAGGTATTCTGCAAAGACAATTAATCATTAACAGCACCAGACAGACTATGGAGCTGTCATCCCAGTTGAGCACTTGCACCGGTGACCATTCCGCAGCCTCTTTCTGAGACGTCAAGGCCGGAGTGGGCCTTTGGCACTGATGCACGATGCTGTAGGCATCAAAAAGACAATTAATAGCACTCTTGTTTTGATCATCTGCACAGGCTCTAGGAGTAGATGTTGGCCTCTGCACTTGCCATTGCAAGATAATGGGACTAAGGGCAGCCATCAAATTCCCTGAGAGAGGGAAATCGTCCGTGGCATTATCCTTTTGCTGTGGTAAAACCATAGGTGTCCCATTTCTATCCTCAGTCCTGACCCCTTCAACAGGCTTTCCATTTGAGAGGGATAATAATGGAGCGAGGTCTGGCGTCTCGAAAAGACTTAGTTGATGTCCAACGCTAAGGAAGCATGCGGGGCATATGTATCCAGACGAAGCGAAAACTCGCAGCAATAGCAGGGTAGTTTCGATTGCGTTCCGGTCTTGGCGCGCTAAGGGCAGTAATTTGCTGATGATAGCGGTGTCATTATGCAGAACTGCAACAGCCAATGCGAATGTTGCGGCTTTGTAGAGAGGCCCAGTGTCGTCTAGTGACAACGACAGCTTAGGATTCGAGACAGCCTCGGGGCCCAAGGGAATCACCTTGGCTAGGTGAGTCAAGTCGACAGCTTCCGCATGCAATTTTGACCCGTTTTCTAACTCTGAATGAGCTGGAAAATTATACGAGTCGAACACCTGACTCGTCTTAAGCAACTGTTGTACATCGGGAAACTTGCGTCTAAAAGACATGCCATTGCGTGACGGAATACCAAAAGACAATGGTATCGATAGACGCCCGCTCGACAAATCACTAAAAAGGGCCTCACGAATACCAAACGTAACCCAACACGGCATAGCAATGAAAAAAAACAACGCCCCCATCTCAAAAACAAGGATTGATAAGAAATCAAGAACTAGTTGAGGTGGCCCGATATCAAAGACACGAGTGAACATAAGATTAAGCCGCAAGATATGGGTATCTAATGAGCGGAAGTCTATACTACGGACATAAAAGAGCTCCACGCCAGGCGCAAAAAGAGGCGAAATAATCTTGTACATTGTCGCCATCAGAACCAATGAACACAACGTCCCTATGACCCAATAACCAATGACCTTGAAAATGTTCAGCTCCGCCATAAAAGAGGAAATCGAGTCCGGTGTCTTTACTAGAAAAGGTGCTGTTCCGTAGTGAACAACAATACCAGCTACTATTGGAAGGATAAATGAGAAAAGTATCGTCTCAAGGATGTAGGTAATGTATAGAAACGTTACTTCCATCAAGGTTAGATCCCCTAGGCGCTCCATAACTTCCTCATAACGACGCTGAGGATTTTGTATTTTTCTTTTCGGAATCCATATTTGCCACAGAACCCATATAGCCACAAATATGGTGAATGTAGCGTCCAAGCCCCGGGGGGCGCGCAGGACAAGTGCTAAAGGACACGTAATACCAAGATCTCGGGCTAAAGAGCAAAAAAAATTACTATTAATGCCAGACTGCTTTGTCAGTGAATCGATCCAGTCATGAGCCGAGGCTACAAAACCGGTTTTCGAGAGGTCACAAAATGCCTCATCCTCAATATCTTCAATTTCTGAGTTGTAACCCTCTAAATTTTCATCGAGCGCCTCAAGATTATTGTCATGGGGGTGGGGATTGTTGTCATTTGCCTCAACAGCAGGGCCCGAGGCATGCACATCGCGATTCATCAAGGGAACCTCTTGCTGCGACTGACGTTGATTATGACGAGGGTGGCCAACCCAATACTTAAAGCCAAATAAAATCAAGCGCACCAGCGAGATATTTGTGACGCCGTATGCATACACCTCAAGCAACTTGACCCAGCTGACGGTTGACGGCCGTCGCAGCCACGACTTTTCCCCATGGTGGATGAAACCTATGACAAGCGGTGCCACAACAAAGCTCAGCAGCAACCCCAAAATAAGGATAATTAGTTTGGCCAAAATTGGAGCAAAAAAACCAGTGACCACTAGTTTCACTTTTGAGAAAATGCTTTCAGGGTATGCTAACAAATGAGGACAGGTATAAACTATATTATAAGCAGCCCCACAACTTGGACACTCCATGCGTTCATTTTGGAAAACCCAGCGGTCTATACAGTTCTGATGCACTGACCCGATGCTTCCAATGCACCGGCAGACCCTATTTATAATGGGATTCTCAGGTGTCGAGCTCGTATCACGACAAACCCAGCACTCGGCACCCGAAGAATCAGAAGGTAAGGAATCATTCATCCAAGAAAATCAAACCTCTAAAAAAAAAAAGGCGAATATACAGCTATAAATAAAGAATTATTCTTATGAGAATTACTAATATTATGTTATTAGATTTATCAAATAGCAAATAAGGAACAAAAGGGAGACCCAGCGAATAATTTTCGTTGTTGGAAATTCATATAATAAGGGAAACGAGCATAGATAATCTTGCATAAAGCATAACATGGGCACACCCCTTCTGACGAAATAAATAGTTTCGTCAGATTTTATCAACACGACATAAAAATATTTGGAACTCTCGTTTTATAAGGTCCATTGTTCATGCCTATTCTCTACATGCAACACACAGTCCACCCAAATATCAGCCCAAACAGTGTGGAGTAGCATCAACGTCTCTTTTACTTCAAAGCGTTGGTGATTAGCAACACAGATTTAAATGATTGATAACAGTGGGAGAGTACACACCACGAGGCATCGATACCTGCCCGTCTTAGGGGCCCTTCTCAAAATAGGTTGGTGATGCTTGAAGCGATTCCCTTGCCGTGCTGTTGACAATCAAAATCGGATCCTCAGCTGTTGATGCCACCAATATTTCGTTTACCTGATCCGTAGTGCTATTGTCAATATTACCTATGGTGTGAAACTCAATTCTAGGCCTCCGAACCAAGTCTGTTTGAATGTTTTTATAAACAATAATTCCTGTTACACATGCGAAACAAAAAACAATAAGCAAGATAAACTGTAGTGTCATCAGGTAATTATAACGTACGTATACAACTTCGTTCACTATTTCAATGCGAGATTGCTTTACTAGGCGTCCTGGTCCCACATCGAAGCTTTGTTGGGGTCCGCAATTGAGCCGCAAATTCACCTCTTCTATCAATTGCGTTTTGTCGTAGTCAACGGGACCATTTGGCTCATTGACATGAATTATTTTAGAGGAACTTTCTCCCATCGACGATGTGATGTATCGCTGCGCGCTCGCGAACACTACTGCATCCATAGCCTGATGCTTTTGAAATTGCCACGGAACCGGTTCACTGGCATTCCATAAAAGTGTAATAAGCAGCTCCACGGTGGCCAATGACTTTCCTTCTGCCCTACCCCCCAAAGCTTTCACATCTAGCGGAACTAACATGGACAACGACGGCTTGTTGCGGCATGCATACAAGTCTAGCAGCTGCATTGTGGAAAAATTGTTGAAAAGGAAATCCGAATCCAGCTGATTTACCAGTGCAACGCCTAGTTTGAGACCCTGTACTTCATGCACCCAAGTGCTGTTAATAGGAATAAGCGTAAGATTCACAAACAACGTAACTCCCTCTCTACTCACTTTTTGCATAGATGAGGAGTTGGATCCAATAGCTGCGTACACACGCAGTAGTGAGTAGCCATTTACCACCAATGGCATACGAGCAATGCCTCCCGTTGGGATTGTCTGAGAAGTCGACCGAAAACTCGTGGTGGGGTGCATTCTATTATTCTGCATCTCACCTTCTCCCGCATTCGTCTCAGACCCTAGGTTAATCACGGCACGCGGTACCTCTTCTGAGAATAACGCATCGAGCACCAGAAGCGCCTCAGAACTAAGGAAACTGAATTGAGGGCGTGAGTACCACCTTTTAACCTCGCTGATATTTTCTAGTATATCAGGGCTGTCGCTAGTAGCGTTGCAATTCCATCCTACTTGGGGAGGGTTGCAAGTACACCAATCTGGAAGTCCTAGAATATCACCGCACATCAGATCTGATGGAACCTCCTGGGACATATCGAATGAGACAATGCAGTTGTGCTGGCATTCAATCGAATGGGAAAATCGATAATGAAGAAGAAAACCTCCTTTGTATGCCGACCAGTCAGAAACGAATGCGAGATTCAAGACATTTCCGATCGACCTTACTTTCACCTTCTCTTTAAGAAGCCCGGTACTTTTGCGCAGGGGGTTTATACCGTCTTTGGATATTGGATCGTATACATAAAGCATGTCAGATTTGTCAACGTTGAATTCTATGTATTCAATCAGGATCCGACGCTTCAACGGTGCTGTGATGCGCCAATGGCACGTTGAAATATCAAAATAACTACCAAATCCGTTAATCTGAATGTACCCACCTCTCGGATCATTTACCTCTACAACGTTTTCACTCGCATCGCACCAGTAGCTTATTTCATTGCAGTGTTTGCCATAGAAATCGCGGCAGCAGTACTCACAGCGATTTCCCTGATAGCAACCAGCGCCGCCGTATGTACGGTTTTGTGAGCACTCGCACACCCCTAAGGACTTATCACATGGATTATTGTTCATGCAGGAACAGTCGAAATCGCATCTCGGTCCATACCACCCACTGGAGCAAACACTACAATACGGATCAGAAAAATGCGTACCAGGGAAGCAGGTACAGGTCATCGTTTTTTCATCACAAACACCCTGACCATTGCAGTAGGTCCTCCCATCACACATAGAACAGTCGTAATAAATGAGGCCCCGGGGACACTCACACTGCCGGCTGTCGTGAAGACACGTCGCACCGTTGCGGGCGCTACAGTTATCAGGGCACTGCACATGTATGTTATTCTGCTCCAGAAGCGCAAATTCGGCTGGGCAGTTCTCTTTTTCCTTTAACCCTGGAGCGGAGACCACGAGGGAGTACTCCTGGGATGGACTGCCACGAATTTCCCTACCGTGGACTAATACACGAAAGCTCGTACTAAGCTCTTTCGTCAGCTTAATATTCACCTGCTCTACAGTATTTCTCCGATCTAATAACCGAACCTTGGGCTGTATTGTATTTGAATAATATATTTCACCTGTGTAGTCGACAACAGCAAGATCGAGATCGTGGACTAGGGTGCGCTTCGAGCCCTCCAGTGCAATCGGTATGTCCGTCCACACCAAGGTAGTTTTAAGCCCCATTGTTTTAGGACTTAAATCGGCAGCCATTGCGTCACCGGAACGAAATACATTTTCGAGTTCGATGGGATCAATAGCGGAGAAACAGTACACGTGTGTGTCTCCGTCTGAGATTGCTTTTCGCTCTATCATCCACAACCGTGGTTGTGCCGCCTCCACCACTTCGGCACCCCCGCTCTTCGTACGAAGACGATTATTACCAAACGAAATCGAGAGATCCAGACGTCCAAACCCACTTTCATATTTTCCGAGCAAGGGTACCGTGCTGTGAATCATCAGAGCCTTGAGCAGGGAAGCAGAAGGCATAGTATTCGCAAGCCGTGTGCGCAGGTACTCCCGCACAAGAGCCGCAGCCCCCGCCGCTAATCCAGTAGCCATGGAAGTTCCAAACTTGACAGTAGTAGCGCATTTGGAGTTTGATTTCGCTGATACCACATTCCAACCCCCCGGTGCAACCAAGTCTGGCTTCAGTCGGTTGTCATACGTCGGGCCACGAGAGAACCTTGGGATTTTATTTTGATCATCAGGATCTAAGGAATTATGGTGAGCACCGACTGTGAGAACGTTCTTAGAAGTCCCGGGCATGCAAATTCCTCTACTCGCATTGTTTCCAGATGAAAATAAGATTAGCATATCGTCATGTCTATAGGAGTAGTTATCCACCTGCTTTTCCATAGTGCCATACTCTATAATGTCATATACCCCCCATGAATTGGAGTAGATGCGAGCACCATTTTTATACCCAGAATCATAAACTTCTGAAATATGATCAGGAATCTGAAGAAACTCGCTTTCCAAGCAACCTAAATCCCGGAAAAAAAGTTTAGCACCTGGCGCTAATCCGTTGTACTGTGAAAAATTCATCTGAGCCTCCGGATGCTCTTTAGTGTTATAAGAATCAAACAGCGCAGAGCCAACGGCACTGCCTGCGACATGGGTACCGTGACCTTGTACAGTATCCGTGTAATCAATGTGATCTGAACCGGGCGCGGAGCATCCCTGATATGAAATAATCTTTCGGTGATTGAAATTCACATCGGGGTAGTGCGCAACCTCTTGTTTTGGGTCGTGAAAGTAGCAACTCTTGTGCTCTACACCAGTATCAGCGATGCCAACGATCTCATTAGTACCGTTCAGCCCTGCATCCCATAGCGGCCTCGCCAGACTCACGTTCATACCGAAAATGTAGCCGCTTTGGATAATAGCAGAGGCATTCAAATTATGCACCTCCGCATACTGTGGACTCACCTCAAGCCAGCGCACAGAAGGATGGAAAGCAATTTTTAAGATTTTAAGCACACAGGAACACCCAGACCTAAGCGCATCGGATCCGGCGTTGTAGGAATCATTTTGTGTATCCACATATGGCAAGGGAAACATGAGATTCACCCGAACAACTTCGGCGGTGTCATCGGAAAGACCTGTTGGTTTCGTAACGGAAAACTTACAAGAATTGCTTTCTCGAGGGATACGAAGCAGAGGCACCCCTGCTCCAAACACGTCAGACTCATTTGCCGCACGTTTGACGCCTTGAATTGAACAAATACGATCGAGATCCTCGGCCACTTGTATCGAATGGCCACGAGCAGTTGAAACGATAATCCTTAGCTCTTGCATAGATTCAGAAGGGGTAGAAGATGGAGACAGAGAGTGTATTTTTGTCGAGATTTTTCTCGCGTGCGATACGAATGCGTCGCAGCTTTCTCTATTGCAGGCCTGTGCAGCGGTCAAGAGCTCTTTCAAAGTCCTAGAGATTTTGAATAGGAACAATTCAAGCCTTGGTTTTACGCTGTCTTTTCCGCTGTACACGTCAATTAGCTTCCACTCTCCTAAGGAATCACCGAGCGTTACGGCCCGGGATGCGAACGCAGCGGAGATATCGCTTTCATCCCCAGTGGGTAAGTACACTAAAACGTAGTTTGAGTCGATGACGTGAACCTCGAGTTCTCTGCTTCTCAGAACTGAGAGTGCGTCTGCAGCCAGTGAGTGTTCCTGAGTCTGAAAAGGCACCTCTTGACCCATAGCGCCACTTTCCTCTACTTGCCCCTTGTTTTTACTTTGCAAAGAATTGATTGGATGGCGTGCGACCACAACGTATCTACCACAAGAACCGACTTCGGATAGCTGTGGAGACTCGCCTTGATGAACTCCAGTACGGAAGAAATCTGAGAGAGTGGCATTCTCCTTACGCTCTGAGCCTCCGCCTTCCCTCTTTATGAACTGTGAGTGTTTCAACATTCTCGCCATTTCTTGAGAATCAGGGAGGTACAGCCATTCCTCCAGAGTAATAAAGCGCTCCTTTGTGGAACTGGAAAAAGTCTCGCGACCAACATGCGAAAGGTTTACAACCTCGTGAAAATGCCCTACATCACTTCTGATGGTGGGATGATCAGAATCCAGTGGAATGCGCAGAGCGTCACTATAGCAGAAAAACAAAAGAAATACAATGTATATTATTGACACACGGATCATTTTTTAAAAAAAAATACGAAAAAAAAAGCTTTGTATTGCTCCCCTTCAATATAAACTTTCTCTTCAGTTTGATGCCTGGCTGAGTAGTATACAACTTTGGGGCTAAAAAAAATTCTGCGCAGAGAAAAATGTGTGCACGGTTTGCTCTGGAACGAAGAAAAATGTTAAGTAATTACAACTTGTATACATATATATTGGCAAAAAGATTTCGAGGGTATGGAAATTGGTAAATAGGCTGTATTGGACCTGACTATTACCGACAAAAGGTGAAAGCTTCTGAAGATTGAAGCCTTCCACGAAGGGGTCTTGAATACTAGACTTTAAACAATTTCTTTTTATAGAATAAAAAGAGACAGGCAAGGTCAAGAAACCCAAACGAGCGAGTAAAGAAAAATTAAGAAACATGTGCGCATGTTTTGTTATTAAAGCAAGCAAAAAGTGTAGAAATCCGTGAAACCTTTTCCCAAAAGGATATTTATACATCATTTGAGTGCTTCTTTTTGTGTTCTATTTTATATGGAATTAAAGCAATTTCCAACCAGCATAAGTCATCACTCGGTGGCAAATAAGAAGTCGAACGAGCGAATTTACAGAAGCTGTCCCTATTATGAACAACATTAGGCGGGAAAACTAGCTAGGAAGCTCAGAAAGAACTATGGGGGGAGGGGTAATGGTTGAATAATGTCAGTATAGATGCTTTTTTTACTGAGCAATAAGTTACCACTTACGCTTCTTTCTCTTCCTCTCTATGTATATACAGATTTATGTGGTATTGCATTTAATCTATTGCATGCAAAAAAAAAAATCAAACTATGGGATGGGCTAGATGGGAAAATATGATAAAAATAAAGAATGGTGTACCCCATGGGTTTTGTTAAGTTTTAATTGGGAAAAAAAATGTTAACAGAAGTCGAAACTTTGTCATAGCTAGCCAAAAAAAAAGAACGACTTAATTACATAATAAGTCACACATTGTGAACTGCTTGGATGTATAGCCCAATTCATGTATACTGATAGAAAAAACTCCCGCTCAATTCTCAAGAAAACCCAACTCTCACGTTATCAGATAAATAAAGCAAAACTGCATATATCCCATCTGCTCACTATGGGATTCTGTCCTAGTTTTAAGTCCACAATCCACTGTTTGACTAAATCTCCTTTCTCTTCTTTTGATTTTCTGCTTCCTCGGATAAAAGCCTCAGAAGTCTGCATAGACCCATTTCATTCGCACCCTCGGTGATAGCAATGATGCACCCATCAAGGTACGCCAAAAACGTTGGAACATTACGAATATCATGTAATGAAGTCAAGCGTGCGTTTTCATCTGTGTTTATAGCCAAGAAACGAATAGACTTGGTGAGGGCAAATTGTAAGGAATCGTTTATCTGCTCCTGTTTATGGAGCTGGCCGCTACTAAGCACTGAGGGCACCTTCATTTTCATACTATTGAAATCCCCATCTCTCTTAGAAAGAGTTGTTACGCCGCTGGTAGTCGCCCCACTACCATCTTTATCTGGATAAATACGCGGCTGCAGCAGGCTTACTATCCTCAAAAACGCACACAAACATTCCTTGAAACTATTTGACGTGAGGCTGGCGCCGTCGTTGCGATATGTGAAAAGACTCTTGAATTTATTTAAGGATCCACCCCCTGATGAAGACACGCTAGATACGTTGGTAAAAGCCGAAGGCACAGATCGATTGGATGGTTTAGATAGAGAACCTTCTGCTGAACACTCTGTGGACTCTTCCTCGGTATAAAGATGGTGCTCCCTCAAAGCGGATTTAATTTTGGATTCAAGTACTGCGCACGGACTGCAGGCTGACTTATAGAAGAACAAGATAACCGCACCATTCTGAATTCTGGACAAAAACTCATCATGATCTCCATGGAAATAAGCAAAGCGATGTATATGATCGTCATCATCTGAACCCAAATTCGCTATAACAGTAGAGGGTAACTCAAAGTTATAGGATGTTTGAAAAGCTTCTCTACTAGACTGGTAAGGGGCTTTAACAAGAACTCTTGGGGATCCACAGGTAAGGAGTCTATTTGCAGGTATACTACGGGGACCAAGTCGATGCAACTGTGCCTGGCCAAACGAACGGAATAAACTACGGCGCATGAAATTTATTGGCATTATCCCTTTGTGGAAAATCAACACCTTTTTTTTTTGTATTGAAGTCTATCTATTTTGTTTATTTTAACCTTGTTTTCATGAATAAAGAAAAGAATTTCAGCCTCAACCCCCCTCCCCTCTTCATTTTTTTTCTAAGCATAACTGACATTTCTATAAAAGAAGCATGAGGTGGTATGAATGGTCACGCAATCAGCAATCTATAAGATTGCATAAGGCACACTACGAAAGAAGGGCAGTCGTATACAACGGATAATTGATTGAAATGGTTCAAAGGCAATGAATGCACCATTTTTGTGTCTTTCCCTTTGGCACACTTCATACTCTTTAACTGCTTTTCTGTCGCCGAATTTATTCAAAGTTTGGAATGGAATAAATAACACATTATGTGTCCATTTCTCTCCGTATTTTCAAATAATACTTCTTAAAGGAGGGGTATCGAACGGAGATCCAAGGAAACTAGAAACTATGTTAGCCCACTCTTTTTGTTCATCCTCTGTCAGAATCCTTGATTCATAAAGCAAAGATTGCCACATCGCCACAACACTGTCTCGGGCCTCATCGGCGTCTGCGCTTGGAACGTTACTCTGATCAGGTATCTCAGCAAAGCCGCAAAGTTCCTCAATTCGGCCAAAATACAATGAGAGCACTAGAAGCAGCAAAAGCCCACGGCGACGCGCCGCCCGGTGGAGCTGGCATTCTTTTTCAGTATTGATAGCATCACTGCAACTACCCTTCTTGGTAGTCACCGTCTGATCCTTTATGGGTTCCGATTTGTGAAAAAAGGAACAAACTTGTGAACCATTCGACAATGCACTAAAGTTGTCGTCCCCAAAGGCTTCCTGTGCATATATAGAAAGGGATGATTTCCTACTTTGTGAGCTACTCAACCGGGTGGCACTATTTTCCATTAACAAGGACTCCACCTCGCCCAGTGCGTCCTCTAGGACGTCCTCGACGATAGTGAAGTCTGCATAATCGTCGGTGTCACTGTACGGAATTACAGACTCATCCCCACTTTCGGAGCCATAGCCCTCGGGTTGGATGAGGCTACTTTTGAATTTCCGAATCGCATCCTGAAAGGCGACACACAGGCGCGTAATGCTGTTCTTATACCCTCCGTTATCTTCATTGGGTAAGGATTCCTCGTTTCGAATCGCCTCCACTTCAGCCATGAGCTGGCGCCATTGGACATCATGTTTGATATCCATGAGGTGGCTTTCTTCTTTCTCAATCTGCTCCTGAAGTGTTTGCCTCTGTTCCTTCAGTTTAGAAAGGTGCTCTTCAACTTCCCGTAGAGATTCAAGCTGCTGTTGGATAGCTTCGGGTGCTATGTCCTCAGTAGTGAGAGTGTGCATCATTTTCTAGGCAATAAAATGCATAACCTAATGTTTCTTACTTCAAATGAGGTAAAACAATGGGAAACAGTATTTATCCTTGTGACGCATAAGTTGTCACATTGAAAGAGATATCCCTCCAGTAAAAAAAAAATAAGAGTTAGACTAATGAAGCATAAAGTTAATCATTCCGATGGCTAAGCACGTGATACTAAAAAAAGACAACATATTAGACCACTATCATTCAGTGGCGTCTTGAGATATTATAAACCATAGCAAACTGTGGATATAGGGAGAAAAAATACGCATAAGTAAAAAAGTTAATATATATATATATATATACATATTTAGATCTGTATATACTATCCTAAAAAATGGATTAGCTAATAGTTTATAAGTGAAATTATTTAGCAGGTAAAATTTTATATAAACACACTACGATTATAGACTTGAAACTGCATGCCAAAAGAAATAAACTCAACACAGGTGCATTCAAACATCAATTTCCCATATATATGTCATCTATTCGTCTCCGCCTTCAGCATTTTACCAATAGGCACAGGAAAGAGAGCGCACACGTCTACGCTACTATATTTTTTGCGTATTGATTTCCTCTAGCAATAAGGTATACATGTGAGACTCTTATATGTGTTAAGATTTGAATGAGTCTGACATTTACTTTTCGCTATGAAGATTGTTCCAGTAATTTTTTCATATACTGTGAATTTTCAAAGCCACTTTGGTACCGTTTTTTTGCGACTATATACCGCTTTAGCTCGTCCTGGGAAGCCACTGCGAGATCAAGACCAGAAGAAATGCTTACTTTCTGACCAATATCATTGGTGTTAATGAGAACAAACGAGGCACGATTGGTGATCACCGACCCGTTCGCGCGCTCAGCAGTGATCTCGACGTCAACCTCCATGGTAGTATTACGAACGTAAATAATGTTCGCGCTAAGGCTAACCCAATCTCCAGCATAGACAGGCTCGTCAAAGGACAGACTATGCATACTAATAGTGAATACGTATCGATTTCCCGTGAACATACAGCCACAGTACACCGCATGCCTTTCCATCCACGCCATCAGCTCTCCACCAAAGACAGTGTTGTTATTATTCAGATGGCCCAAAAAAAAGATGCGGTTAGCTTTGCAGTATGTTGTGCTGATGGGTACGTGGAACGGCTTGCATCTGCTAATAGGGCAACTAGCTTCTTCTGCTGTGACCACACGCTCAAGCAGCTTTTTGCTTGTCTCAGCGTTTTGTTTTTCAAAGGAACGAATAGATTTATACCGCTTATGCATCTCAATGTCCACCTTATCGGTCAGCTTCATTGCAGGTAGAACCTTTGCTGGTTTGAGGTCTTGAGTGATGATTACCATAGAGAAAAATGATTCACCTGCCAAACTCTCAGTTCTCGTGGATGGGGACTGACGGAAAAAACGGATATAAATCCCCAAGGAACTGTCACCGCAATGAATGACACTACCTCGCATGCGAAGCGCATCGCCGTGTAGAATGGGAGACACAAAAACAGTACCAGAGACACCAACGGTGCAGGGACTGTAAGATGCATCGGTGGACTGGGTTATTTTATTTATAACGCTGTTAGTGGCGTGCCCAGCACATAAATCCAGCATCGATAGGATGCAACCAGCTGTTACACGCTTGGAGAAGGCCCCATAGTCCTCGCCAATGATATCTGTCCAGGTGACAGCAACCGGTGCAATTTCGCCTCTACTAGGATCGCCTATAAGGACACTAGAATCACACGACGAGGATGAAGCTTGTCTCGACATATACGCGATCGCCTTGGACACAGGGAGGCCACCGAATCGAGTGAAACAGCGCAGCATAGTTTAGTAGATGATGAAATAATGTTTTTAATTATGTGTAATTTTTTACAGGTGGATGATTTATAACCTCTTCACTTTTTGAGGCAAAAAAGTAATGCCAACAAAACAAGGGTAAAGGGGCTGGTATTGTATGCATGCTTATAAATTTCAATATGATAAACGCACCTGCAACATCTGAAGCGAGCTAAAAGAAAAAGCGAAAACCGACATTATATATATATATGTATAGGGTGCATAGTGGCACAACAAGAATAGCATCAGTGTGCCCACAATGCTTGAAACCCAGCGCCTCGGTAAAAAACGAAAGGAATACTCAAATATCAAATACCCAAAACAGTGTCTTCACGTCATTTGCAAAAACTAAACATAAATGAACTACATTAGAGAAAAAGTGGCACTAAATGAGCAGATAAAGAAGCCATGTACCCAGCGATTTACGGCTCTGGAAAAACAATAGAGCATAACGGTACGAGCCGATTTCACAGAATTCAAAAAAAAAAAAACTAAAATACAGTATAACAATTATCAAAATGACAGTAGGCATGTATACATTTCTTAAAGATGGACCATCAATACCCTTCAGATTTCTCATTCAGCTTGGATCGAAGGGCCTCAACAATCTCCCGGCGTTCTCGTTGCATCGCCTCCAGAGGCTCCCATTTCGTGCTGCTCATGCCATCCCCCATCCTAAGTTTTTCCGCACCGTCCCGCGTCGGCGTGGTTACGGCAGGTTTAGAGGAAAGTAAGAAGCGTAGCTGCCATATTTTCTCATTTAAACTCCTAACCTTTTCAGTAAGTGCGTAAACTTCATCTTCTGTGGTGCTACGAATTTCACAGGCCTCACGCATGAGCATACCAAGGCTAGCCTCAAGCGGGGCACCTGGAATGGCATTGGAATGCGGTTGTGATGGTAAATCCACAATACGGTTGACAATCCCACCACCATTACTGCTACAGTCTGAACGAGCTCCAGATGCTAAGACAATCCCACATGCTTCCTGGCCAACGGCCCCTCCATCTTCTTCAGCCGGTGAATCCCCATTACCAGTATTTAGCCGTTTGATAAACTTCTGAAATGTAATCAAGGACGACGCACGCTTAGCAGTGTAATTGGCGCTCGTACCAGAAGATAGTCTCTGGGGTGACAATAACCGAGGAGATTCTTTGGAAGTAGCCTTGCGACCGCTAACAACGGGGGGACTCCTTGCATCTTTGCCAACCCCTGATGCTTCCACACGATGTGAAGACCGCTTAGGATGGTGTGCGGGGTCATTCATTGCGCCAGTGCCCGAGACCTTTTCCCTCCCCTTTCCCAAGGCGGGGGCATTTGCTGAAGTCGTCTTGGCGGGCTGGTTGCATCGTGGTCGTGGATTCTCTATGGATGCTGCATGCTTGTCCACAACACTATTGGAGGGGCTTGTGAAATTGCGATTCATGCAGGTACTGGGGTGTGTTGGTGTTGGTGCCGCTACGTTGTGCCGTGGCCTCCTTAGACTCTTAGGTGGTGTAGCATCTGAAGCTTCTTTCTTCGTAGAGATTGAGGCGGGATTGTTTTGTGGCATTGTATCAGCAACACTACACTCCTTTGCTCCAACGGAACCATTTCCTTTAACTGGGGAAACAGCACTTTTGACCGCTTGCCGCGCCTCACCACGCCGCATAAATTTATGTGGTTGATTGATAGCGTCAAGCTTCGCCTTCAGTACCCTCTCTGATTGAGTATTTGGAAACTCGTTCTCTGGAGTAAACATGTTAGTACCGGAAGTGGCTTTGGACAAAACAATACCATCTACGTAGTGCCGTTCACTAACCTCTCCGTTAGGAGTAATATGTTTGCCATAACCATTGAGAATGTTGTGCTGCCATGTGCACTCTAAACGATTCCCCTCTGCGAAGGTATACATACCTTTCCCGTGGCGCTGCGGTGTCCACTCCTGAAAGCCAGTTGCAGGAGTCGCAAGCTCGACCTCACCGTTATAATGATCACCGTTAGCGTACGTGATATCGCCCACACCTATGGGACAGCCATGGTCGTACTGACCTTTGAATGTTAAACCTTGTGGAAATGCAACGCATATATTGTCACCATGTGGTACACCGTCTTCGAAGGACCCGGTCACAGTCGTTCCGTTTGGGAGCGTTAGTTTTCCTGAAACACCGGTTAAGTTACCCCGACTAAAGTTACCTTCATAACAATATCCATCGTTAGAAAGGTGCCGTAGAATGCCATAACCATGGCGCATGTCATCCACGAATTCGCCCTCATAAAATTCTTCTGCGTTGCGCTCAATGCCGTGTCCGTGTCTCTTGCCGTTTTGCCATGATCCCTTGTAGGTGATCTCAGTCGGCACAGACGATGTGATTCCCTCGGCTTCACTTGGGCCCAAACTCCAGTCGCCTATCCCATGGTATAAGCCGGCGAGCCAGTTGCCCTGAAAAGTCACGTGTGTCATAATGTTTTTATAGACGCCATAACCACTTGGCAGACCCTCTTCGAAATGGCCCTCGTACTGTTCGGATTCGCTTTTGTAGACACCTTGGCCATTAGGAAGCCCCAGGTGCACTTCCCCTTTATATACCTTGCTCCCACCCTCCCAATGCCACTCCCCAGAGCCCTCCGGAAGCCCACGGGACCACAAACCTCGGAAGATGCCACTTCGGTTAAACTGCAATCTCAGGCCCTCTCTGGGATGAACCAAAGCGAGCCCTTCGTGCTGCAATGGTGTTGCATCACTGTCACTTTTCCTACCGAGGGCATCCGAAAACGAAATGCGCAGCGTCGCAGTTCCACTTCCATCAGGCTCCCCCTTGGTAAAGCAGCCCTCATACCGTAAAAATATGACTTCCGGGCCAAACGCCGCGGGAGGAAAGCACCCTCGCACTAGACGATTCTCAAGTACACCACGACCATTGGGTTGACCATCGTGTACGTCACCACGGTAAGTGCTATGATCTAAAAAGGTGATAACTGCATCGGATCCTGTAAACTCATGACGTACACAAGGCCCCTCATAGTCTACAATAATCAGTGGATTAAGACTTGGTTGTGGACAGGTGTCTCCATTGCCACTAGTCGCGAACTGATCGGGCTGCGGCACTGAGAATGAACGGTGATAAGTGACAAAACCGTCCAACTCACCATGCCGCCATGTGCCATCATAGCTGACCACGTCTACCGCACACCGCAGCACGCCGTGGCCATCTCGCTCATCATCACAAAAATGGCCTATATACACATCCCCGTTCACCATCTGGTGCTGTCCTTCACCAATACGTCGGAGATGCCCATCAACAGCTCCTACATACGTACTCCCGTCATCGTATGTCAGCTCGCCACCTGCTATGCAGGTGGGCAAATCACACTTAAAAGGCCCTTTGTAGTGAGCCACACTAGCTACAGTAGTTGAGGAAGGCGTTGGCCGAAGATATCCAGTGAAACCTATACTAGAAGACTGAAGTGTGGAGTTTTTACGCGAAGAGATGAGTTTATTCAATAAAACTTTTCCTCTTGCCTCCGGTGCTAGCGCCAACTCCCCCATACCGTGGCGCTTATCATCAAGCCATTCCCCCACATAGCGGTCGCCGTTTATGTAAATGCACTGGCCTCCTTTCCCGCTTCTTAGACCTTTGGCGAAAGGTCCTTTGTACTCTTTAAAAGAATCTTCAGTCGCACCATGTAAAGTCCCTTGACCGTGCATTTGATCACCGAGCCACTCACCAATGTATACTCGGCCATTGTTGAAGCGACATTCTCCATGACCACAGCGCTTCCCACATGCAAAGCTGCCGAAATAGGTGTAACCTTCAACCCCTGGGACATCCATCGTACCTTGGCCGTGCGGTTGGTCGTTGCTCCAAACACCCTTGTAAGTGGATCCAGTGTCAGCCCAGTAGTAGGTTCCTTGGCCATCCTTGACGTTGTCGGGAATAGCTTCACCAGAGTAGGTGTCGCCGTTAGTGAAACTCTTGGTCCATTCATATCTCTGGTTTTTGAACATTACCTATTCTTTTTCGTTCGGGGTGAAGTGTTTTGGAAAACAGACTCCCTACTATATGCAATGACTCTTTGAAATTGTTGTAGTTCCCCTGGGTGAAGTGGGCCCTTGTTGGAAAGTGATATCAAGACAACAAATCAGTGAAAAACTATTGTATATTTTTCCTCAATATCCGAGTGAAAGCTGCATGCTGAGTTGTAGAAACACAAAAGAAGCCATATAATCAGTGTATATGGGAAAAACTACTCGTATAAAAAAGTATAGATAACCTAATATATATATATATATATATATATATAGTTAGATGGTTTATAAAGTAATAGCAGAGAAAGTACTTCAAAGGATTAATTAAAAAAAGTATACGTATTCCTATATTTAGTACACCCTATTGATGCAGAGATGAAGACATAACCTTCAATCCCTCACCCCAGTACGCTAACAAAGATGGAAGGAGGTTATGTTGCTGTGCCATGGCGATCCCACCGTATAAATGATGTCCTTTACAAGAGCTGTTGTCCTTCCCATGTTGATTAAACCCAGTTGTTACTCTGTATAGTTGATACGTTGGAACCACATCAATTGGAAGCTCGAATGTAGCGGCTTCGTTTGCCTCATGCTGGCCATTATAAGACACATTTTCCACACAAGCAGCTGTGGCCCCGTTCACTCCATGCTCCATAAAGAGGCTCTGGGTTTTATTCGGGTCTGAGTATATCGCCAAGCATCGTAAATCGTAGATAGCAGTCCGTTCAAAAGGAAAACGAAGCAGCTGAGAATGCAGCGGCTCATCAATTCGATCGACGTTCTCAACAGGAGGCGATGTCGTACGCATTTGCGTATTGATAATATTCTGTTGGCCCACTTCCAAAAGCTCATAAAAACGGGTTGCGCAGAGCACGGTCGGGCATACAACCTCGGATACGCCATCGGGGTATTCTACATGAGTCTCAGAGATACCGCCGTCATTGTTTCCAGTAAGCTCTGCATCCGAATTGGAGACTTTCAGACCGACCAAGTAACGCAAAACGGAGCCAAGAAGAGCCATGGCATCGTGAGGTGTCGTACCACGGCCAATGTCGTCTATGAGTATCAGCGTACCTGTCAAATGATGCCCTGGAACGGCAGCAACACATGAAACCGTAGTGTTATCGCGAGGTTGAAAGACGTCCCCCATTCCTGTATTCCAAGTTTCGCGCTTGTCCTCACTTTCTTCATACCTCCTAAGCGGTTCTCTTGTAGCTTCGCTGACGGTAGCCGCAGCGGCAACCCTTTCATAGGCACAATGGCGTAGTATCCGATTCAATTGAAAACATTCAGATTGGAAGCTCGAAAGCTGTTCTGTGATCACACCTGTAGAATTGCAGGTGATGATATAGCCGAAAAGTCCAATTTTTGCCTCGCGCGAGGGAACGAAAGAGCCCAGATGAGCAAGAATGACAATTTGTGCGATGGCACTGATTAACGTAGATTTACCACTACCACTCCCGCCCGTCACAACGCAGATCTGTTTACTCGCGTCGCTTGTAGTAAAGGTAAAGGGGACGAGTTGATTGCCGCCAAGAACCTGCTGTAAAAGGGGATGCCACCCGTCAACAATATCCACAAGGCCACGCTTCATGACAAGTTGCGGGCAGACCCACTGGTACTCTATCGCACAATACGCAAAGCTTAAGAGACAGTCTAGCTCTGCCAGTGGTCGTGTCGGAGTCAGCAAATCTAAAGAGCACCTTAGCAGTTCCTCTTCCAACTCGCGTCGCACATCATTTTCGCGCATGACCATGCGTTGAAGGAGATCTCCAACATAAGTGTCCAGCTCTTTCATTTTGTTTGTTTTAAAGTAAAGCAACCCCTCGGAAGTTTGAACATGTTTCCAATTGTACATTCTGCAAAATTGGTCTAGTACGTCTTCAGCTGCATTTGCCGAGGCTAGGTAGCGACTATCGATACTGGCACTCGAAGTCTTCGGCGGGGAGACACACAAGGAGCCCTCAAAATCTGTAGCCTTTTTTTCGCCTAACCCAGTGCATTGTGACAGGCACGAAAGAAAAGTTTGCTCATCGAGGCACAGGACGTAGCCAAGAGACTCTATTGAGGTGCACCGGAGTGTGTACAGCGCCCCTTTCATGTGGGTACCAGTGTTTCCCATGTCCCTCAACAGCTCTAGTCCACTTTCCTTGGCTTGTTTCTCAAGTATGGATGGCAAATAGGCATAATGCTCTCGCAGCTCATCTAGTACACCGTCGACACCCCATTGAAGGGTTATTGCATAGCAGTTCATTTTACAGGGGTCTCGGTTCACCATGGAGGCGACGTGATATAAAAAATTATCACCCCGCTGATCACCTGTCGTACCATTACGTCTGTAGTTGCGGTCACATCTCGTCTGAGTGTTCTGAAGGATACAAAATATCGAATTCTCCAAAGTCGAGGCCATATTTTGGATTGAATCCAGGTTTATACTATTTATGAGGTTTCGCAAAAAATTCACCTCATGGGCTATGGGTAAAAGAAGGGCATGCAAAGCGATAAGTCCATGCATAGTCTGGAGCAATAGGCGATAGTGTCTTAGTGTTGCCCTGCCGCGTCGCATAAATGTGAAGGCAGGATCGGTTGGATGTATTTTTTTAAGTGCACAACGGATCTGTTGCAGAGTGTCTCGACAACCGACCACTGAAAAATACTGAACCACCTGCTGTCGCTGCTGAAGCTCGTCGAGATCGCAGCTGGGCAGAGCAAACCATTGCCGAAGTAGAGCGTGTCCAAATGCACTTACTGTCTTGTTCACAATACTGAACAAAGAAAGACCCTCTTTTGGCTGACCAATGCCCTGGTATGCGCACGGATGGCGCTCTGTCCGAGTTAGCTGCAGCCATTGGGACGCCACCGCGTCGACGTACATGATGCCACAGGGCATACGTTCCACAATATTGTGAATATTAGATTGTACTAAAGAGGTATATCTGAGTAAAGCAGACATGGCGGACAACATGGCCTTGTGATTAAGATTGAAGCGATACGAGATTTCTTCCATTGTAAGCTCTGGATACATACGCAAAAGCTGTGGAACTACATCATCAGGGTTGAAAGCGCTCGCTCTGGAAAGACGAGATGGCGTAAAACCCAATAAATGGCAAATTTCTGCCAATAACTCAGAACCCTCACTTGGAAGAAAAATAAGGGGCTGATGAGTCTCCAGAACCCGTACCAGCCAGAGCAAACTTGAAGGAATATCGTCCTGGGTGAGGACAGGAAGTATACGCGGATTCGCGCCCTTACTGGTGATACCAGCCCTGCAGTGACTGCGACTACCAATGCCAAACACCACCCCAGCTTCAAACACCTCAATGATACAAGTGAGAGGAGAATACTTGGCGCAACCTACGCGAGAACCATCCAAAATGAGAGTCATCAATTCGTGCGGCGAAGAGTCGGTATCTTCCAGTTCAGATTCATCATATCCTCCTTCGTTCGAATTCTGTGCATGAAACGACAGCAAGCTCGACGGATGACGATCCTGCATCGCCCACACTATTGAGGTTGTTCGGATCGAAAGATGCCAATCCGCCCCATTAATCGAAGCAGCGACGCCTTGATTGAAATAAAGATTTTTTTGCCTATGGTATCCGTCCCCCCTCCTATGGTTTTAAAGCAATTGCTTTGGATATCCTACAAATTATAGAAAAGGGAACCGGTATTAGAAAAATAATTTTAGAAATGATACCAAGCTTCATTTTGATATAGAATGAATATGCATTAAGCGCATTTGTTACTTTAAAAAAAGGCAAAAATAGGAAAAAATTACCTTCTTTCATATATTCGATCTTGACTGAGAGAAAATTGTATTTGTACCAGGTAAGAAAAAGTAAAAATAAGAAACAGAAAAAAAAACATCTATGAAATCCTTGCAAGGAAATGCATCAGGATTTTTTAGGCGGCATGAGCAGCCTTGCTGCTCTTCCCCCCTTTGTATTTCTTTGCAAGGGCCTTGTTTACGCTTGGCACCACACCACCATGGGAAACAGTCACGTGCTTGAGCAGCTCGCCGAGGTCGGCATCATTGCGCACCGCCATGGTAAGCGTGCGTGGGGACAGACGGTGCTTCTTCTTACCTGACATGGTAGAATACTTCACAGAAAGCTCCAGGAGCTCAGCTGTCAGATACTCAAGCACAGCGGCCAAGTACACGGCACCCGAGGCACCGATGCGGCGAGCGTACTGTCCGCGGCGAAGCAATGAGCCAACACGACCTACAGGGAAGATGAGCCCAGCCCTCGCTGATTTTGACTTGTTTTTGCGGGAAGCCTTTTTTGCACTGCGTGGGGTTGCCATAGTGTCGGAAAGTGAGACGAGAGTATACTTCTGAGGAGGTTAGGAAACTTATGTGGGCTGATAGCGTAGACCTGATAGATTTTAATGTGTAGATTTAATATATATATATATATATATATATATATATATATATAAGCAAAGGGTGTATTCAAAAAAGTGAAAAATGAAACCAGACAACTGCGTAAATCTGTCATCATGTGGCAAAAATTAATGGAGGCATTGCAAAGCATTGCCACGCCCGCTTTGTTGTATTTTTTATTGTCATATAAGTACATACAAAGATACATTTTAAAAAACATGACAAACTATTTCTTTGTCACCCACGTTGCTATTAGTACAAAAAAGGATGGCATATGCGAATAAAGATCATATCATGGAACATAATAACATGATGAGAAAAGAATTGTATATCACTCAACGTTTTAATTTTCCTTTTTTCACTAATAGCCTATTTACATCCTACCGGTTAACGATTCCGCATGATAAAGAACCGAAATGACAAAATAGATACTCCAACATCCTCAAAAATATACATATGTTCTTTCAAACGATATTCAGCTTAATAACAACAGAAAGAGAATACCAAAAACTTGAAGGAAAAGGTACTAATGGGAAGCGATGTGCACAAGACATATAAAAATAATTTGAATGTATATATAAATTATCCACAAAGATTCGCTCCTACATTCTGTTTTTCTTTTCGAATCGAACAAAAAATTAAGTTTATGCCTCAATCTGATCGTTGTCTGCGGCGATTGCAGTATCAGCGCCTGTTCCACCGGCGATCTGAGCTGCGGTTGCACCGGAGCGGAGAAGACGGGCCCGTTTGATCTCCTCACGCTCTGCAGCAATCTTCACCTCCTCTTGCTTCGTCAAATGCGACTTATACTCCACCATCTTGCTACGACGGGTCAAAACCTCCTCATTGTTTTCGTCGACAGGGTGGCTGAACTCGATGCCAGCGGCGTCCAGGGCCTCCTCGGACTCCTTGAAGTCGTCCAGGGTAACAGCCTGCTTCTCCTTCAGCATCGCTAGCTCCTCCTCCACACCTTGACGCAGCTTGTAGAGCTCCTTCTTCATGTCTGCGTGCTTCTTCGCATTCGGGTCGAACGTCTCAACACAGAACTCCAGTTGAATGTGCGTCGTACGGATGTTGCGGTCAATCTCTTCGAGGCGTTTCTCCTTCTTGTAAATAAGCGAGCCCAAAGTGAGGTACAGCAGGCGAAAGTATTCCAGGTGCTCCTTGTGCACCTCGAGACGCAGCGCGGCAAGCTCCTGGTTCGCCTTATCGAAACGTGCCTTCACACCGACACAGCCCTCCGCCACCATCTCCTCGATCAGGCCCGTGCACTTGATACCCACATCGCAGTTGTACACTGTCAGCTCCAGAAGCTTCTTGTGCTGAGACGCGATTTCAAGGAACTGCGAGTTCTCCACGCGGCGCTTCTCCTCACGGTCAATCTCCTCAACACGGCGCTTCACCTCGTCGAAGCGATCCGTTCCCAGTTGCTGAAGCTGGCGCTCAAGGTCCTGGATCTTGTTCCAGTTCTCTTCCTGCGCGTCTTCGTTTTCACGGACAGCACGCTCACTGCGCTCCTTCCCCGCGGCGTACCGCTTTGTCGCCTCGGCATTCTCGATGTCGGCGCGCTGGATCGCATCCTGAATGTGCTTCAAGTCGGTCTCACACCGCTGCTTGAGGCGGCGCTTCGCGTCCTTCATCTGGCTTGTCTCCTGGTTCGCCTGCTTCTGTATCTCGTAGATCTCCTTGAACTGCGCGTTCTCCTCCTCGACTTTGCTGATCAAACCGAACTTGTCCTTGAGCAGCTCGATCAGGCGCTCCTGCAGTTGTACCTTGGTCCACATCTGTTCCTCCGCGACCTGCATTTCACCATCGTGCATCGCGACGTTCTGGATCTCGTTAGTCTTCTCCAACTGCGCAAGTAGGGTCTTCATCTGGTCATCCGTGGATGCCAATGCGTTCTGGATCTGCGTTGTGTTCATAATGTCCTCGACCATCTTCAGCATGGATGTTGGCACCTGAGCCAACTGCGTTGCGTCTAGCTGCGAACGGCGAAGTTCCTCCTCGACCTTCTCAATTTTGGCGATGCTGTTATCAATCAGTTGCGTAAAACTCACCACACGCGTCTTGTTGCGATTCTGGCGCAAATCCTGCAGCACCTTCTTTATACCAATGATGTCCATTAGCTGTGGTTTGTCCTCCGGGCGATACAGCTCGCGCTGGTTCATCTCCAGACCGCATACGCGCATCAGTTTGGCCAGGTCGTACGCCTCCATCAGATTCCATTTGGTACCCATCTCGACAGAAGCAAGAAGCTCCTGGGCCTTCTCGTGGGAGCCTCGCAACTTCTGTCGCTGCATTTCAGACCAGTCAGATATGTGGAGCTCTTGAATGAGCTCCTCGTTCTCAAGGCATCCCGTCTTAAGCTTCAGGTTATGGATCTTCTGCTTGCGGGCGGCCTCGAGTCCTGATGTTTCTTCGGTTGACATTCTGTAAAAGCTTCACTGAGGTTTATGGGTATATTAAAAGATAATATTTTTCTTGTTGAAAATACTAGTGTAACAGTAAATCTTCCTTGTACAGAAAGAGGGAATGAAATAATAAATAAAAGCATGAATATAAGCATGTTAATAAAGAAAAAAATTCTAATGATGCCTGAATTATACTATATTAAAAATATTTAATAGTTTTCACATCATTCATACAATTTACGTTCCTTCAAAAAAGATCTCAATCGTTTTCCCAAAATTTAACGAAAAGTTATAATAAGCCCTTATTCTATTCCTGTACATAAGGTAGGTTCTAGTGTCAACAATTACATATGCCTAAAAACAACCAAAGGGAAAGAGGACTTAATGGATTTTTTCTAAAGAGTAAAAATGCAAAATAAAAAAAATACATCGATAAAAGAATTAATACTGGTGAAAAACAGCCTGAAAAAGCCAAAATAAGAGAAACCCAACATGAATACATATGATACATGAGCTCCGGATCACGAAATGGTAGGAATAAATCTACAAACTTTAGAAGAAAGTACCTAACCTACGGAACAATCAGTTAGGAATGGTGCCTCATCCGGGAAAAATTATCATAGTTAAAAAAGTAATTAAAAAAATTAAGTTTATGCCTCAATCTGATCGTTGTCTGCGGCGATTGCAGTATCAGCGCCTGTTCCACCGGCGATCTGAGCTGCGGTTGCACCGGAGCGGAGAAGACGGGCCCGTTTGATCTCCTCACGCTCTGCAGCAATCTTCACCTCCTCTTGCTTCGTCAAATGCGACTTATACTCCACCATCTTGCTACGACGGGTCAAAACCTCCTCATTGTTTTCGTCGACAGGGTGGCTGAACTCGATGCCAGCGGCGTCCAGGGCCTCCTCGGACTCCTTGAAGTCGTCCAGGGTAACAGCCTGCTTCTCCTTCAGCATCGCTAGCTCCTCCTCCACACCTTGACGCAGCTTGTAGAGCTCCTTCTTCATGTCTGCGTGCTTCTTCGCATTCGGGTCGAACGTCTCAACACAGAACTCCAGTTGAATGTGCGTCGTACGGATGTTGCGGTCAATCTCTTCGAGGCGTTTCTCCTTCTTGTAAATAAGCGAGCCCAAAGTGAGGTACAGCAGGCGAAAGTATTCCAGGTGCTCCTTGTGCACCTCGAGACGCAGCGCGGCAAGCTCCTGGTTCGCCTTATCGAAACGTGCCTTCACACCGACACAGCCCTCCGCCACCATCTCCTCGATCAGGCCCGTGCACTTGATACCCACATCGCAGTTGTACACTGTCAGCTCCAGAAGCTTCTTGTGCTGAGACGCGATTTCAAGGAACTGCGAGTTCTCCACGCGGCGCTTCTCCTCACGGTCAATCTCCTCAACACGGCGCTTCACCTCGTCGAAGCGATCCGTTCCCAGTTGCTGAAGCTGGCGCTCAAGGTCCTGGATCTTGTTCCAGTTCTCTTCCTGCGCGTCTTCGTTTTCACGGACAGCACGCTCACTGCGCTCCTTCCCCGCGGCGTACCGCTTTGTCGCCTCGGCATTCTCGATGTCGGCGCGCTGGATCGCATCCTGAATGTGCTTCAAGTCGGTCTCACACCGCTGCTTGAGGCGGCGCTTCGCGTCCTTCATCTGGCTTGTCTCCTGGTTCGCCTGCTTCTGTATCTCGTAGATCTCCTTGAACTGCGCGTTCTCCTCCTCGACTTTGCTGATCAAACCGAACTTGTCCTTGAGCAGCTCGATCAGGCGCTCCTGCAGTTGTACCTTGGTCCACATCTGTTCCTCCGCGACCTGCATTTCACCATCGTGCATCGCGACGTTCTGGATCTCGTTAGTCTTCTCCAACTGCGCAAGTAGGGTCTTCATCTGGTCATCCGTGGATGCCAATGCGTTCTGGATCTGCGTTGTGTTCATAATGTCCTCGACCATCTTCAGCATGGATGTTGGCACCTGAGCCAACTGCGTTGCGTCTAGCTGCGAACGGCGAAGTTCCTCCTCGACCTTCTCAATTTTGGCGATGCTGTTATCAATCAGTTGCGTAAAACTCACCACACGCGTCTTGTTGCGATTCTGGCGCAAATCCTGCAGCACCTTCTTTATACCAATGATGTCCATTAGCTGTGGTTTGTCCTCCGGGCGATACAGCTCGCGCTGGTTCATCTCCAGACCGCATACGCGCATCAGTTTGGCCAGGTCGTACGCCTCCATCAGATTCCATTTGGTACCCATCTCGACAGAAGCAAGAAGCTCCTGGGCCTTCTCGTGGGAGCCTCGCAACTTCTGTCGCTGCATTTCAGACCAGTCAGATATGTGGAGCTCTTGAATGAGCTCCTCGTTCTCAAGGCATCCCGTCTTAAGCTTCAGGTTATGGATCTTCTGCTTGCGGGCGGCCTCGAGTCCTGATGTTTCTTCGGTTGACATTTGGTGTGTGTAAAAAAACTTGTTAAAGAATATGAGCTACTTTATTTGAAAATTGACAAGAAAGCACTTCGATATTTTTACAGAAAGAGGTTACTGAGGGAGAAGCAAGAATTGAAATACATTATAAATATTAAGGGCACTAAGTAGCCTCTGCTACACCATCCCCCTTATGCTTAGCAGAATTTATCTTCCTAGACTCGAAATCAAGTGGAGGTTTTTATAAATTGACTAAATTTGCAATATTGTATACATGTTCAGAAAATTTCATATATATAGGCGTGCTCGCAAGTAATTGAATCAGAGAGCTTTTAAAACATGAAATTAGTTTGAAGCAGGAAAATATGTTATTTTAATTAAATATATGTGCACTTAATTATTCGATTTCAAAATATTTACCCTCACTTGATATTATATCTTCTTAAATGGATTTGTCTGTGTAAACAGCCCATTTTCCACCATTCTGGGAGTAATGATCCATCGGGTATACCTCCTCCATCCATTCGATATTTCCAAACGCCACCTCTGCTTCATACGGGGACAACAAGGGGCGGTCAAAGGCGTACCCCCAATCGATAGAGAGGCGTGGACATGCAACCTGTATATAGCAATCAATGTCTGCTAATTGCGCTAATTTCTGAGGGAATATTTCAGACATTAACAACAACGTCACGTGTTTTCCCTGACGTTCTGCCAGAGCGATTATACGATCTACTACACGAGGATTTCCCTGTCGACCTAAGGTACCCATGATAAGAGCAAAACTCTGCGCGCTCTTCGCCTTGTCGATTGCATCCTTTCTCAATGCGCGCATCTCGGCTGTTGCGTAGCCTTCCCTGGAAAGATTCTTTTTATACGGATCATATTGTAGAGCAGAGAGAGTTGGATGAGCAATAAGGAAGGACTCCAAATGAAAACGCCCATCTCCTACATAAAGCACAATATCCACTTCTGACGGGTTTACCTTCGGACTTGTGCAGCCCAGTAGTTCTCCCGTGGAAAGTGGACGACATTGGGGAACGATGATCGGGTACTCAAAATGGTCTTTCAGCAGCATTACACCTGCCCGCATAGAGGAGATAAACTGCACTGTTGCAATGCATACCACACGTGTTCTGCGTGGCACTAGCGCCCTCACGGTATCCACAAAGTGCTGCACATCTATGTCGATCTCCACAAAGACATACATCATGTTACGAAGAGTACAGTCTTTGATGGAGATAAGACAGCTGTGACCGTAGTGAACCAAGAAGTCGCACCCAAGTGCAGCAGCTGAAAAGTCATCCACGCAGCATGCGCCGTATGTGACGTCACCCAGGATAACCATTTCCGCTCCTGTCTTTTCCTCTAAAATATCTGCTATAGGTGCAGCAAACATCAAAAGCCCTTCAGGAAACTGCAGCGCAACGCGTCGAGCTTTTTTTTCAAGTATCCGTTTGACACATTTATCAATTTCAAAGCGGTAATTACTGGGAAGTCCCGGAACTTGCTCCTCAGCTTTAGCACAATTTTCTACTACTACTACGGACGTCATTTTTTAGTCCTTTGCTATTATGGTGGGTAATTCCCATTGGTAGAATAGAAAGATCAATAGGGAAAAATACAACATGCATAAGTTTCAGAGCCTATTCATACATTTCGTACAGAATGGCAATCGAAACAGTCCAAGATAAGAGACATCACTAAACATGGTGCGCAGTATAGAGATTGTATAGCAGAAAATAAAAAGATGGGGATACTGCTGCATATCGAGTATTCTCACCAATACAGAAATAAAAGAATATAGAAGGATAAAAAATTCATAGCAATTAAAAATTCACACAAATGACTCTAACTCGGATGCATTTAATAAGAATGCCTTTCGTCAATTTCTTGTCAAATAGAAGATTCTTTTTTAGATGAGATGCGCAATTTTTTGAAATGGGTTATTTCCGAGCTCTGAGCACAAAATAAGTGCAACAAGCACTCTAAATGAAATTTCCGCATCCTGAAATGTTCGATCTTTCCAAGGTGTTCTAGATGTTTATTCTCACAAGTACGGCCGCTCGAAAACACCACAATAACACAACCCAGTTGTTGTTTTTTAAGTTTCTCGGGTCAAGATTATTTGATACAAGGAAATCTTGATACATCTTTTATGTAGGTCTAATTGGCCTAAGTCATACCAGAAACCCGTTGGTTGATGATGATCATCGCATTGTTTTTGCTAAACGAAGCTGAACTAAAAGATAAAAAGCAAGTGTGGTTAAAAGGGTGAAAACAGCAAAGAAAAAAATACATGAACGCCTCAAGAAGAAAAAATCAGAACACTCACAGAAGGGAAGCTGAGCTTCTAAAATTCTGTTCCAAATACAAGCACGTAAATAAGGTTTACCCAGCAAAAGAAACTATCAACAGCACCTCTTCCTTTTCCTCGGCCTTCTAGAACAAGCCTTCAACTATTTCTCGATATCTTTTAGTAGAAGAAGCCAAGCACCTTACCACCGGTATTGCGGGAACGTGCTTCTTCGTGATCCATGATGCCGAGAGACGTGGTCAAAACCAAAAAACCAAACTGACGAGAGGGCAGGATGAACTTCACCCACCGCTCATACTCCTTGGCATTGCAGTCAAAGCGTGGGCAGATGGCACCGCACTTGTTCAGACGGCCATTGAGGTTCACTACGATCTTTCCGGAGCGGTGATCATCGATGAGCTCGAATTCCCCAATGTAGCCGTGCTTCTGCATCACCTGCAAAAATTTGATGACAACCTTGGAGGAGGGGCGAATGAGGACCTGGCGCTTGCCACGACGCTCCGCGCTCGCAATAGTGCGGAGCGCGTTGGCCAGAACACTCATCAACGTCATTATTGCTAGGCTTGGAAAAATGAAAAAAAAAATGGGAAATCTAATAAAAATGATCACCACCAATCGCATTACTAAAAAAGAAATTCAAATTTAAAAGAACGAAACACAAGGAGCTGTTTCACCCTTGTCTACAAATCGATGAACTGTATATATTTTTCCCTCTCATATTCACTTGACAGAAACGTAAGCATTCTTTCATATTGGCAAAAAGAAACCGATTTTGTGCTCAAAAAACATGCAATTGTAACTACCACCACCCTCATTGAAAATATTATGAGAATCTAGAAACTTCCGTCGAGCGATTCATAATCTCCTGCATGCCAAAGGTATTCAAAGGCAAGATGAGAAAAGCACATACCCATTACTAACACTCTGTATTGGCTCATGTGCATACGCAATTACGCTTACGTGAAATAAACACACTACTGTGTTCTTATCAAACGATCGCTTGGCTTCCCAAAAAGATTAGCACATTGTGATCCTCTGGCGAAGAGCTAAAGAATAAGAATTGCTCATTGTCGTACCGCTTGTCCGTTTCGACACGAAGTGATGGATTTTTTTGAAGGGTAAAATTCGGGAAATCGGAAATATCAGCTGTTTCCAAACTTAACCCTGATTGAAGTGTATTAGCAACTAAGATACGCCTCAAGGGCTGGTAAATTTTGGATAAAAGCGAAGTGTCTCGCGATGACGCTCTTCTTTGTAGCAAAGCTTTGTTCAACATAATTTCTTGCTCACGAAACAACTTCAAATACACACTTCCACGAAGCGCGTATTCACTAACCAGCTGCATTATCTGAGCAGTCAGCAACTTGATCGAAGTGATTTCCACTTCAATATTTCTACCATCATTGCTAGAAGGATAAGTAGAAAGATCCGTTCTGTATGTCTGCAGAAGTCCCATAATGCGGCACGAAAGAGTTGTTATGTGGGGATGAGGCACCTCAGCGCTACGACAAGCAGATGGGCTGCTTGGCGACAAGCTGGCCACTCTACGAGGAAGGTCATCGCAATAGAATACCTGGTCAATACCCCCTTTGCGAATGCGGACGCCAACTACACCATCCGCTTCAATTTCTGCAAGAACAAACAGGCGTTTGCCGTCCGTGATGTACGCGCTATCGCGAAATGGCACAATCTCCCACTCTGAAAGAAACTGACTGCTGAAGCTAACAATTTGACTTTCATATGGCATCAGGTAAGCGTCTGAAAAAAGTTTCGTCCGGACAAGTTCACTCGGGAGCATGTACGACATCGCAAGAGCGAGACTAGCACAACTCGATGCATTCTCGCCAAAAATTATGATCTGGTCACCTGAAAATAAGGTGTTAAGTAGGATGTGTAGCTGCAAATGGTTCCCTTGATCCGAAGGGAAGCTCTCCAAAAACTCAAGAAGCCACACTGTCAGGGGCTTTACCATGACCTGCCGCGGCAGAACTGACTGCGCTGAAGCCTCAATTTCACATTTTGGTTTCTCACTTTGCTGATTAACTACGCAAACCCTTAGCGCAGCCTGTGGAATCAACTCCTCAATAGTCGCTATAATCCGTTCTTTCAAGATACCATTCATGTCCTCGGTGAATTGAGAACTCGGAAAGTTGAATAAGGGTTTTTTTGAAAATAGAAGTGGCAAAACTATCTCGAAAAAGCAGTGAATCCGAGTGAATGTACTGAAAAGTTGCTCATCCTTTCGTTTGATAAGTTCCTCGAAGGGGCGCAGAGAAGTTCTATGTGCCTCCTCCCTGCACTGTTCGAGGTCTGGAAAAGTTGAATATTCTAGAGTATAGCGTTCGTTCGCAGCTTCTAAGCAATAATCTTGAATAAAGATGCGACTACACGTTGCTATGAGGGGCCACTGGGAAAGCATTTTGCTGTAATAAGGATGAAGAAATACCAAGCAGAAGGATCTCTTTTCCCCCCTTGCAAGAATATCTGGTAGACAAAAAGATATGCTACTAACACAGGGGCACCCAATATCTTGGAAGATGATGTTTTCCTCGTGATCTTCGTTGGAGGTTAGCACCCGGGATGCCACAGAGCGCATGTAATCTGAATAACTGGGGTGCAATGCTCCGCTTGCTACGTTTTCTCCCAATATCACTTTTGAAGAAACATAGGTAATCTTACAAGGTTCGTTGCTGTTTCCGGCGCCTTCTTTAAAAGTGTAATATTCAAAGGCATAAGAAATCGATGGACCCGCAAAGGAATCGAACTCTCCAATAAATGCACCAGGTGGACACCATGACATTGTCAAGCTACACAAAATGCGCACTTCTAAAAATTTACTTTGACCTTATCATTACAACCTTCAAAAAAAAAGTTTAAACATAATACAGGACAAACAAGCTGCATTGAAGAATATTCAAATAATATCAATAAATCGTAAAAGGGATGATGCAAATATTTATGCGAAAAAAGGATATTTTGTGGATTTTGGAAGTGCATGTGAAAATGCTATTGATCTGTGGTTAATTTTAGAGTGGGGAACAAAATTAGATTGATAAATTAGACGACCATACAAGACCGAACTTGATTTTATCAAAGACATTACGATTCCCATTGCGAAATACTATATTGCCACGCTCGTCGACTCCAAGAGGAATCGAAAAATTTAGTTCAAAACGTCCGCTTGGCGATACACCAAACAAAGGAATTCGAGTGATAACTATTCCCATTCCAAAAGAACAAGCGCATTTTCGGAACCATGAGTAGGCATCCTGGAACTGTCTGAATGTTTCAACCATGCGAAGATTGCCTGCATTCACAAATAAATGCATTGCAGCTAATCCGTTATTCGGAAAGAATAAAAGAGGAAAATTAAGGTTTAATGAAGTCGCCCATAGTGCATTCCCACCTGTTGCTGTAAACTGTTGAGAGGGGCCAAAGTCTAGCGTTGACGGTCCAATAGACTTGAATCCCCGAACATGGCAGTAAGACAAAAAAAGGCGATCATTGAGTGGAATGTGGCTTTTCATGAAGGGATATATTCCAGCGAGCCTTGCACTCCACTGAAGACTAAAAATGGGCCCCAAGGGCCAATACTTGGAACATTGCATCTCACTTTTCAGGAAATCAAAATTGCCTGACATAAATCCCCCGGCAATTTCGTTAATCCAATTAATACTATGCCCATAAATTGGTAGCGGATACATGTTGTATAAGTTCATGTTGGCGTGATACGCTACACGAGAAACCGCTAGCTCATGCCGAATGTATCCTTTATCAGTCGTAGTGAAGTCGCGCAGCAATGGCTTCGGGAGACTGCTCTTGTTCTTCGCTACTAGGGTACGTCGTTGAAACCCAATTGTTAAATCCGATACAATCCCAAATTTCCGAAACTGGGTTGTTGCCTTTACTTCCTCAATATGTTCGGCATTCGCAGGATGAAAAGCCTTGCTTTCTGTTCGCCGGCCGATATAATACTCCGCATTTTGCCCGATAAATGGTACGTTTGATAGTAAGGAAACGGAAAGTGAATGAACACGAGAAGCTGGAGGAATATAGTTTCCTTTTATGGAATAGCGCCCACCCAGTGTGTTTTCAAAAGCTACAGACACCTCTGGTAGAGATGTGTCAGTTGTGAAAATACCAATGCTCTTTTTGGGCTTATTTTCTTCAACATCTATACGTACGCATATGTCACCTTTTTCGCCATTCTGTGTTGGCTCGAAGTTATAATTAACTGTGCGAAAAATGCCAAGATTAGACCATCGACTTCTAATCGTTTCCATCGCGGCGGTAACGGCTTGGATTGAATCGCATCTTTTTATCGCTTCCAAATCGTTGGCAATTACCTTAGGATGCGTATTTACGGCACCCACCATGAGAACATGGGGTCGAATCTTCACAGCAAGCGCGGCTTTAATGTCATTTTCATCAATGTTAGCTGGTGACGATTTTGCCTCCATTGAGAAATAACCTTCCTAATATTATTGCTAAGGGGAGAAAATGAATAATTTATGAACAAATTAATTCGAAATTAAATCAAATAAAATATTAAATACTGGGATCTTTTGATGACCTAGAGAATGATTTTTTACTTGTTTCCTCCCAAAAAATAAAATTCCAAAACATAGAGTAAACTCTTGTCAATCTTATTACAAATTAAATCAAAATAAAATACTTAATGGTAAGATCTTAAACAGCTTTTGTTGACAACTTTTTGCTTGGTTACCTCAAAAAGGATAAAAAATCAGAAAATACAAAATGAAGCTTTGTAGAATGGTGTGCACTTCTGCTTATTGTTGCATCGAGTTTAACAAAAACGGGTTAAACTGATACTTTTTGATATGCACGCCCTCTCTCAAAGTTCGACGGATTCCACTCCTTAAGGACAAGTTCTGGAAATACATTTGGTTTCAGTGTTGAGACACCAAGAAGCATATTAACGCATTCCTTGAACCCTTGCGTTACAGAAGGATACGCGGTACGGAGCTCGCTCAGAGCATAGGCTGACTCCCGGTTGTGTATAGCAAGGGAAGCGAGTTCAATAATGCTGCTGGCATGAGGGGCAATTGCACGTACACCGAGCACCTGCATTTTTTCATCATTTGTAACAATCAATTTGACAAATCCGTTGTCGTTTCCCATTGCCAAAGCACGACCGACAAATTTATAACCGTATCGTGCCATTTTATAAGAAATGTTCATCTTCTGGCATTGCTGTTCATTTAATCCCACGGCGGCGACTTCTTGATCCAAAAACATAATAGTAGATAAGTTATCAAGGCCACCTATAAGCTGATCCTCCGGATATGGTTTATACATATGGTTTACGCAACCCTGAGCTTCGAGCTCACCCACATTCACGAGAGCTACACGTGTGGCAGCATCGCCACATGCATAAATGTGTTTGTGCGGCTTCACTCGAAGAAACTTATCCCGTTCAATTCGTCCACCATCTAGCTTGACACCAATTTTTTCCAAGTTTAATTTGGTAACACTTGGAACGCGGCCAATAGAAACCAGAGCAGCATCCACAGCGTGTTCCTTTTCTGTCCCGTTTTTCACATCCCGAAGAACATAATGGAAGCGGCCATCCTTTACTTCGCAGCCCACCATTTGGGAGTTGTGGTGAAAATTTACACCTCTTTTTTCAAGCATACTCTGCACACAGAGAGAAACATCGTCATCTTCCATAGGCAAGATGCGATTGCTTTTTTCAATTAAGCTTACCGCGGTCATGTTGAATTTGGCAAAAATGGTCGCAAATTCGCAACCAATGACACCGGCACCAATAACAACCACACTCTTAGGAAATGGATTCAGCATAATATCATCCGACGTAAAAACCACTTTGCCATCCGCAGAGACCATCGGATGAGGACGTGGCTGCGCACCAGTTGCTATAACAAAATGGTCTGACTCAATAACTTCAGTTTCTCCGTTAGGAAAAGTAACACGAACCGTATTCGGAGTTTCAAATGCACCAAACCCAAAAAGAGTATTAACCTCTGAAGCCTTGAGTTGATGAAGAATTTGTGACTCACGTTTCTCAGCAGCTTCTTTCAGACAAGAAGCTACGCGGGTAAATTCAATTGGCGGCATTTTTTTTCTTAGATGAAAGACATTTTGGGAATTTTTCATGTACTGAGCGAAATTCGCCATTTCCCAAAGCGTTTTGGATTGAAGAGCGCCATTCCACAAATCTGCACCGCCAATTCTTGAATTTTCAATGAGGCAGGCCTTTTTGCCGAAGTCGGTGGCACGTAAAGCAGCAGCTATCCCTGCAGGGCCACCGCCGATAACGCAAACATTAACTTTTTTTAGAAACCGAAGTTTGGAAGGAAACATCTCAAATATTGAACAAATTACCTGCTAATTTATTTAATTGTATATTTCTATTCATTTTGTTAAAACAAAAAAAGGTGAATAATTTTTTTTATGTAAAAGAGGAAAAATGTGGTAACAATGCTTCAGATTTATCCTCCCAAGAATCACTTGATAAATAAAGATCAGATGCTATAGTGATATTCATTTTGTTATTACTATTTTTAATAAACATTTACGTTAATAATAATAAATAAAAATAAAAATAAAAATACGATTGATTTTAAAAATTGAAAATAATGACAATAATAATAATTCAAAATTATGAACAAAAAAAATAATAACAAACATAAAAACACCGTTATTATTGATAATAATAAAAATAAATATTTATTTTTTTATTATTATTGATAATAAATATTGTTGTTGTTATTTATATGTAATATAATCAAAATGAAAATAGTATCGTCGTTAAAATTAAAATAAATAGCAACAATAATCAATAAAATAAATAAACAATAGTAACGGCAATAGTAATAAAAATTAGAAGATAGTTTTAGTGTAGATCATATTCTAAAAAATAAGAATAATTATTATTATATGAATAATAACAATAATAATAATAATAATAAGTATATATATATATATATTTATTTATTTGTTTGTTTGTTCAATTTAAACATTATTATTATTTTACCAATATTATTTATAAAAATATTATCGTAAATGTTATCAAAAATAACAGCAATGATAATGTAAATAATAATATAAACATAAATAAAGGGAATAAAATAAATATTGTTTATGATGATAAAAACGAGCAGAACAATAATAAAAATTGTCGTTTCCTTCTTTTCCTTTATCTATTTAAGTTAATTAGTCTTTTGTAGTGCAAAAATATTTATATATTGAAAATAATAAAATAAAATGTGCTAAAACTGAACATTATATAAGGTCTTTCTCATGCGATTTTCACTGAGAGAAAATACTACAGTTATTTTTTTTTAATCTGTAATAAAATACTTTATATCAGCCTTTTGTTGCAATACGCATAAATAAAGCAAAAGTCTTCGCTGTCAATAAGAAAAAAATTAAAATAGCTGCGAAAATAATAACAACCACCGATAAACTCATTTTTCGAAGATAGCTTTTTAATTACAATAGGGAAAAAAAACTCAGAAAGCTCCATATGAGGATAAGAGTATAGGAAACAAATGCAGGGTATCATCGAAAATACATACCGCACCACGCACCCACTTTCGTATATATTATCACGGCGCTGAGTGGCTAAACCATAGGAAAAAAATTCCAGAATATTAAAATTCTTTATATCTCGCCAATAAATATCTGAAGACCACCCTCATACACAGATTAATAAAATACTGAAAAGTACGCAAATTAAATTCGATATTATCTAAACGCTGAACAAGAATTAAAATTAAGGTCGGAAAAGCACTCCCACGCCCCTCGAAATAATCACCAGTGTCCCCCCCCCTAGGCATTTTGGTGTATTTCAACAATATCGAGACATGCAATCGTCAAGGCACCCTACCGCAGGGGACTTGAAACCCTAGAGCCCAGACGCAGCGTTCGCCCCCTAGCTATTCTTCCTTTGGGAATTTCCAAAAAAAAATGTGGGGGCTCAAAATTCCCAAAAGACAACAAATCAATTGAAGCCAGCAACAAAAATAAATAAAAGTAAGCATAAAATACCTCGACATAAATATTTTTTACACTTTTGTCTTTTTCCCGAAATCCCCCCCCCCCCCTGGTCATCGTGTAAAAGGTCAAAAAGTGACAGGAGCGGGGTTCGAACCCGCGCCTACGAATAGAAGAGAACTTGAGTCTCCCGCCTTAGACCACTCGGCCATCCTGCCATTGGCGAGGCGTTGGATAAATTTGTAGTCAGCTATATAAAACTCTACAAGAATTACTACCCGCTCACCCGTGTCACCATACCCAAGTGGTTACGGGGACTGACTCGAAATCAGTTGTGATCTCGCGCGCAGGTTCGAATCCTGCTGGTGACGGTTTTTCCCTATTCGTTGAGCTAACAAAAAATGAGAATGGGGCGAAAAGTCCTGTTTATGTGTTCTAGCGCATATTCATTATCTGCAGTCTACTGAAAATTGAAGCATATTTTCCTTCCATCCCAGCTTTCAGATTTTCATGAATAGAAATAAACAAAATGGTTCTATGATTTTACACTAACATCAACCTTGTTAGGGAATTTAAGTTCGTCGCATGAAGTTGTTTTTTTTATACTCTCCCGTGGTACTGGCGTAAGATCTGATGAGCGAAGGATTTCATGTTTCCGAGCTACTATTCGAACATTATGAAGTTCTTTGTTCACCAAAGATTCTAACGCCTCCGTCTCGTTCGACTTTTGTCTAAGAATGAGTTGCAGTCTTTTGCATTCTAAATCGGCTTTACAACTAATTTCATGGATACGTGAGGACAGCTCGTCATGCTCGCCCTTTATGGCCGAGACCTCGGAACAGATCTGATCCACGTGTTGTTTAAGCCTCTGGAAGTTGCGTCTCGTCCACGCTTTGATGGTATCAAGTTCCGCTGTCGACGCCTGTAAAGACTTGTTCTGTGCATTGCTGACCTGTTCAAGACGCTCTCCTAGATCGGCGGTTCCACCTCGCACCACATCCAACTCTTGCGATACAAAAGCAACCTTTTCGAGGGCACGCTCCACATGTGTAGTAATTTGTACCATGGTGTCACTTTGGACACTTTCAATTGCCTCTTTTAACGACAACGACATCGTGGCTTTGAGATCTGCTAGTTCTCGAAACATTTGATTCATCGTATGCTCCTGCCGTTCCACACGCTCCCGTAGCTCTCGGTTCTCTTGGCGCAACTCGATGTGTTTCTCTTCGGTGAGTCCCTGAGAAAGCTTCATCAAACGAATCAAATTCACGATTTTTTCGTCGAAGCCGTTCACGCGCTGCTCCATAGCCTCCAGCCTTTCTGTGTACTCTTGAGCTGATAGCGTACCACCTACCAGCTGATCAATGCCCATAGCGATACCCTTGAGGTTTTCAGTTAATGTAGGGTCTCCTATTTTTTGCTGAGACGTGCTTGTGCCCTCTCCCTGCGGCACATTTGCCTTGTTACGCCATAGGTATAGATCAGTGTAATCCATTGGGTTATAGAGGTGAACTAGATGTGCGTGTGCAGCACTGAATCTATTTATTGCTGATGGAAATGTTAATGCTTTCTATATTCTGATCGCTATCTCCTTTTTATGGCGCTTTGCACTATATTATCAACAAGAAAAGGCATCCAATATGTGAAAAATAGATTAATTTTGTTTAGGTCCATGCTTTGTTCCCCTCTATTTATGCGTACACGAGGGACAACAGCTTTGTGGGTTTAACTTAGGATCCCATCCTAGGAACATATACTTTCTATTACTATTATTGCCGTAGCTATTACCTTTATATATAAAAAAAGGTTTTTTTCATCATTGAACAGGGTAATGCATAATCGTCGCACAAACATAACTCATGCAACAGAATACATTCTTTTCCTGTGAAATTCAATACATAAGCCTAAATAGAAATTAAAGGAAGGATTCCTTTCTTCAGTGTTCGCCCTTCTTTCCCTCAGACCAGTTTCACTTTATTAGATGCTTCTGAAGTTAGTTGCACAGTCAGCATCTTTTCTGTCGTATCCCACTTCGCATCAGCCACTCCCTTTACAACCTGTTGCGGTAGCTCTGCCTTTAGATAATACTCTGGGGTTGACAAGACCATTTGGAGGGGCTCTACATACAGCTCAATCGACTCCGGCAGTACAGAAAGTTTTGGCATCTTGATCTTCACCACAATTCCGTCGGAAGCTGAACTGGAGCTATCACGGGTGAAATCCATGCCCAAATACACGTCTTCGGCTGTGAGACGCTGCCGGTAGAGGACATCATAGGCTGGTTCCTCTTGCCATCCCTGGCGTGCTGGTGGTGTCGTAGCAGCCCGCTTCAGCGTCTTTGTATTTCCTCCAACATCTGTCAGGGCGCAACGATCAGCAAGGGGCGCGCTTGATGAAGATTTCTGCAATGCATTAGACTCATATATCACTCGAAGCTCTTCCTGAGTCCATATTTCATTGCCAATAAACCAATTTCTATCGACTGCGGTGGCGTCCTCCTGGGCTAACTGCTTTTGTTTGCTATAGGATGGCTTAGGAAGGTGCAGTTGCTTGTCTACAACCGTCGACGGGAGAGGGATTTGTGAGGGAAGAGACGCAGCAACAGGACTGCTTTCTGCGGTATCCTGCAGGCTATAGCCTACTATTTGACCACTGGGTCTAGTAAAGGCGTGGTTCTTGTCTAAAATCTGCGCCAAGCATTCAATATCTGTAGCTTTCATCGCCATGGGAAATAATATAAAGTAGAGAACTACAGCCGAATATTAATCTTACAAAGGTATGTTCTTCATTGAATAAAACTGAGGGGAAAAACACAGTGTTAAAAAATAAAGCAGCTATCGCTTGTATTAGAAATGGAAAACTGCATTTGGAGCACATGCTCAATTCACCAATGGTTGGAGTAAACACACAATTCCAGGATTTGGCTAGAAGCGATGAAAAGGAAGAGTACCAACACAGAAAGGATTCCAGGGTCCTTGCGCTTTCATACAAATTACGAAATCAATATGATGCAATCGGAGGATAAAATTTAATACATACACGTATATAAACGCCCATTTAAAAAAAAAGAACTAAATCCCTTTTCTGTGCACGAACATTGGTTGCAATTGTGAGTATCATTGAAAGGGGGGAATAGACATGTAAAAAAAAAAAAGAGGAGCGACTAAAATAAATCACTATACCCAATTAAATACGATGTACGTTGATATTTTATTTGCTGTCTCAGGAACTAATTGCACTGGAACATATAGAGATACTTCTTCTATCGGTTTGATTTTTCTTTAAGTCTGCAACAAGAAAAGGAAATATACATCTCGCTGGAAATATTTTGCTCATTTATCTTCTCCCCCTCTACACAAGTAGATGCTTTCCCGGAGATGTGTCGTAACATGCGCGATTCGTTTGGTTTTCCTCAAATTTTCCTATGCACCTACAACTTGCTTATCACTCCATCGAAACCGTTGCTCGTTATCAAGGAGGACGCTAGAATCGCCCTCACGTCTGAGCGAGCTACTAGCGTCGCCAAAAACTGTTTTGCCTTCAACGCTGAAAAAGCAGGCACGTTTGAAATTAAGAACGAGTCCTTGATTTCAATGCTGTTCAGCGCCTTGTGCTCTGTCGACGTGAATGGAAGCTTCATGCGCTTCGCTGGCTCCCATGTCCACCACAACCTCACTAGCTTTACTGACTCCTGGTTGACATAGTCAATTGCGATACGATCTCGTCGACGAGGCCGTACTTGATACAGGTACTGAAGCGACCCTCGATATGCTGCGTTAACATGAGGTTTCTGGTTATCTGGATCTTCCAAGGCGCGGGTGGTATTAGAATACTCCATAAATTGCATCAAATGCTCTGGCCATCGAAGGATCTCTTTATCGTTTCTTCTGTCACCCTTCAGGAAGTATTCCAGTACACTCTGCACGGCATGCACTTGCTGGGTGCGTTCGAGCATAACACGTATCATCGGCTCCACTTTGCTAACGTATTGTTGAAGTTCTGGTATGCCGAGCCCGACGCCGCTCAGCATGTAGTCCCGCAGGTAGCCTTGTGGTCGTATTGAGGGAATTCGGAAACGCGACGCGGAGTTCATAAAGAGACGTGTTGCAGAGACAGGTGACGCAGGAGAAGGCGTAAGGGAAGTAGCGGCAGGTGCGACTGCGCAAGGGGAAGCTACGCGGTCTCCCGATTCGGCAAGCCCCGCTACCGCGGTAGACCCTCCGGATGAGGGGAGAGCTGCTGGCTGATTTTTTAGATCTGCAGGTGTGTTACTCTTTTCATCAGGGAGCTCTACCCCCTCGGTATTTGGTGGGGAGAGCAAGGTCAAAGATAAGCTGCCGAGCTGCACCGGTGGGGTAGGAATCATCAACAAATAACCACACTGCGGTCGCAATGTGTTAATCGGATTAGGCCCACGCAGATAGGTCACAATGTTCGCATTGATGCTGTGGTACTTACTGATTTTATTGATGAACTCCTGCGCCCCTGGGGATTCAAATGTAACGGCAAATGTATTCTCCTCTACCGCACGATGGGCCGCGATAACGGCACCCAGGCTATGCCCTGTATAACTCACGTGCCACTTATCATCTTCATAAACCATCGAAAGATCGACGCGCACCTGCTTTGAGAACTGCTCGGCTAGGTAAAACTGAATCGTCGGCTTATCAAAGTATACCCACACACCCGCGCGCAGCCCCAGTACCTCCGACGTCCCGCGCTCGGCAATGATACATCGTCGGTGACCGTAGTGCAGATAAGCAACGGCAAAAAAACCCTCCCGGTCCAAATTGTAGCTGCCACACGTCCGAAACACCTGCCACCCATCTGGAAGAGATGCATTCTGTTGAACATTATCGTACACATGTGCAGATAGAGTAGCATAGATAACGTGTGGAACGATATGCAACGAGGGAATGTCATCAGCACTCAGAGTCGGCCGCTTCGTCGCCTCTTCTAAGGTGACTTGCTGTTGCTGCAAGTTGTCAGTTAGCGGTTTGAATAACTTGGATCCCATGATATACACAAACGCGGTAAGTTTTATCTGCACCCGTGAAATAACGTATAAGAAGTGTAAAATTAAAAATAAGGGAAAACACAATGGGGTATTCAAATACATTTCAGCCCTAGCCACTCCGTCTCATACTATATCCATTTGAATATCTTAAGATCGAAACATAAAAAGAAGTGTGTAGCTTATGTTGTTAACATTGATATTAGATTACTCTGGTACTCTTTCGTGTTGTGATGAAACGGTCAACATTACGAAGGCTCGCACAAAAATGGAAAAAAACGGAAAAGGGAGTCCTAAAGCGTATATAATATATCGCGGGACTCATACCACTGCAATGATTTCTGGTCCTGCGTGTTCTTCTATTGTCGAACCCTCCCCCTGGCTTAATTAAGAAACATTCTTAGTGTTACGCGCCTTCTTCAGGCTACCGTGAATCGCTACTCCTTTTGTAGTTCCACCGAATTTCTCATGAAGATCTTCAAAATCTTCTAAACGAAACTCTGAACTGGGATGCTTAGATTCATAGTGTAAACCCATGGACTTGAGGTCAGGCGCCTGAAGCATGCATATCTTGCAAATAAACTTAGAATGGCCCGCTTCGCCACCCTTCCGATCCTTTAACCCATACGATCCGCCACCCATGTTTGTGTTTGCCAATTGCTCCTTGCGACGCGTTTCGGCTGCAGTATGTTTCGTCGGCTTCGCTTTACCTCCCATTGCAATTATACTTCGTGCTACCCGTCTCTATCTTACCTATATGGTAGTGGTAATAACGCTTGATGAGGCAATAAACGAACACAAAAGAGAATATCACACACACACACATACATCTTCCAAGACTAATATGCGGAAGAAACGAACTACTAGTGAGAAAGGTAACATTTTTTTTAAAGCGAAAATGTGACTTATTTGAAAAACTTAAGCAAACAAGAAAATACACTCATAAATATTTTAGTCACGGTGCCCATGTGTAAGACTAATGAAACTCCCTTACCCCCCCCCCCTCCCCCCACTACCCTCTAGACAAAAAAAAAGAAGGCAAAGACAAACACTGAACTAAGGCGTAACACTAGTTACTTTGGTAAAGTCGCCACAAATCTCTTTTAGATGCCAGCAAATAGCAAGCATTTCTCTCCATCATGTCACAGGGGCCGCCTGTGCGGAGGATAGCCAAAGTCACATCATCGAACAGTCGTGTGGATGTCAAACCAGTGCACAATCCACGAGCATGATGTTTAAGGAACCGCGCAAACGGCAGCGTAGATGATTCACTTTCATGAATGACGGATTCAAGTGTCGCTTCATCAATCAACACAGCATCGATATTTCCTTTATTATTGCCTCCATTTCGACTGGAGTTGCGTAGAAATTGATGCCTCTGCTGTCTTATTTTTTTGACGAACTGTCGCCGCCACCAGGCCTGTGGAAAGTGAGCGCAGACTTTACCCCACCTCCTGCGTAAACTTTTTTCGGTCCTAGGCACGATCATGTCCGGGGCTTCATCTAGCCCTCGGGCATCTTTCAGATCCCCAGTTCGCTGCAACTGCAAGAGTTGGGCAACTTCCCATGCGATATACAGAATTTCCTCCTCAGATATCTTGTCCACACGCGTCACCACCCAGATAAGGGCAAGACCAGCCCACTGTGCCCGCTTTTCCAATTTCAAAAGGTTCCTATAACGATTAAGGAAAAAGCGGTAGATAACCAGAAAGTGCGGATGCTCGCTCTCTTGCATAACAAGCAACAGCTGATCGAGGTTCCGTATCGAGAAAACACTACGAGGGTTCGTTTCGAGGTACTCGGTACGTCCATCCAGCATGCTATCAATACCAAAGGATCGACAATCGTCATCAACGGTGGAAACTCCCGTCGAGCCTAAAGCCAAATCTGCCCCGCCATCCCCCCCGTTAAAACTTACCGCAGATGATGTGGCCTGCAGCACGATCTTCGAAATATCCTGCCATTGCGTGCTGCCCCTACAGTAAAGCAGTCGGAGGTGGAGAAGCTCCTCCTCAGTGAGCTGGACAAGTTGATTCTCCTGTAGGGAATGCAGAACTTGGTCAAAATTGGGGATACCCGCCCTCGCATTCGCGCACAGACAGGAGTACAACTCAACTGAGGTAGGGGGAACAGGCTGCTTTTCACTGAGAAGGTGGCCGAGGCACCATCGCGATAATGATATGTTTCGTTCAGCCGCCGCGAGGCGGGCGATCGTGTTGCATACCGAGATGCTTGGCACATATCTTGGGAATTGGCTCGTCAGCCGCTGCATCCAGAGGACGGCCCGTCGCGTCTGTCGTGAGAATACAAAGTAGCGAACCATGCTCCCGATAAGCGCGTCTTCATAGTAATCGAGCGTTTCTGCAGTGTTGAGCAGGACAGATGTGTCGTGCTCCGCCGAGTGTAACCTCGCCCGGCGCCGCCAAAAGAGGTCTACATAGAGGGAATACACCTCAGCCATATCATGCCGCCTCGCGTAGGCCGCGCTGCGGATGAGCTCGTGCAAGCAGTGAGGCGTAAGCCACAACGGCAAGGAGTTTCGCGCCTTGTTAGAAATGCTGCCGTTGTGATCTGTCGGCGGCTGCTCCCTCTGCGCATCCGTAGTCCGGGAGCACCAGTGGCGAAACACGTGATGGTACACGGCGGCCTGACCCTCCACAGCGTCCTTGTTATAGAAAGCAAGGCGCACCGACGCGACGAGAAACTCAGCCCTATTCTCCTCAACGACTCCTAAAACAGCTGCAACTCGTGTTGAGAGGGCTGTGAGCGGGGTGTGGAATCTCTGAGCCGGACCGACTTTCGTGGTAATGGAAAGGTCGCCCATCTCCCCCTCTTCTGTGGAAACAACAGAGGTATTGTGTTTTGGAGCAAACTGGTGATCCCGCAAAAGCAGAACCAAACACCAGTACAACCGTAGCGCCGGAACAACAGCAGATGCGGCGACCTCGAGCGGCTTTCGAACCGATGCGCAATCAATGGAGGCCATTTGTTCAACGACTCCTGTGCACAGGCTCAGAGTTTCCAGATCCATCGTCGCCGCCGCCGCTTCCAGGACGACTTCTGACATGAGTACAGCCTCAGGAATGGGTGGGCGATTCTCTCCTTTACCACCCCCACGGAAAGCATCTCGGACTACAGATGCATACAGCTCGCAGCATCTCTTTGGGAAGCCGAAGTGGTAGGCTACACGGAACGAATCGAGTATGCAGTGGTTCTTCTGTGGATGATCTGACTGAATTATGCAGTCCAATATGTTCCGTATTTCACCGAGTTCGTCCGCACTAAGAGACGGAACCGTCGAAAGGAAGGATTTCAGAGCGCGGTTCCCAAGAAGCGAGGCATAAAACGCAAGACGAATCTTGGCTTTGCTAAATTGCATTATTTCATTGTCACCATTGTCGCCTTCCGTACTCAATGTGGCTCTGAGCCTGTCATCAAGCCCAGTGAACGAACCCCTATCCCTGCCTATGTCAAGCCCCAGATACGGTGTATCGCTAATTCCAGGTGAAGAGGATTTGGACAAGTAAGCGGTGCTCGCTTCTTCTTCCACAATATCTTCGATCGCAATGGTAGATGAAGAGGATAAATTTTCCGGAGAAGCGGCGTTTCGTTTACTGTCATGTGGGTTCTTGATGATTCTCGCCGATGATTTTGTCGTATGCGCACTCAAAGTGTAAAGAGTTGCGTGCCTCGCCAGGAGATGTGGCATCCCAAGCAGAGCAAAGCGCCGAAAGTCGGGCGCGTACATGTATTTTCTACGATAAAACGAAAAAAAACGCAGCATTTTATTTGCTATCACTTCCTTCCCTCATCAGACCAATTTTAAAAAAAGCCATTTTTAAAAAATGATGAAGAATCGATACAACGGAAAAGGTGCGATATATATAATGTATTATCTGGTAAGCAAAGTATAATTTCTAGTAGCGAACAACATTTTCCAGAGACCGCACCGAAACAAATTCTTATCTCTTTTAAATCGGTGTCATTGCTTCATTTTATCCTTCCTGTCTCCTGAGTGCAGACTTGAGGTTCCAACACTCTACAATATGCAGTATGGTGAGCCACCACTACTATTAGAGAACAGTATGAGCTTTCTTTCTTCATTCACACCTTCGACGCTTCTTGACAATAAGGTTAGCATATTGTTTTTTAGTCTTTGCCACATCCGGCTCTCTGAGTACATTCACTACATAGTCTTTGAGCTCCTGCAGCTTAAAGTGACGAACCAGCTGCGTACTGCTCAGAGACGGATCTTCAATCCGCAACTCCCCCTCTTGAGTACATTCCGAAGCTGCACTCGGCACAATTTTATTTTCGCAGTCTTGGAGAATATCATCCAAAGCACCACCTATGTCTTCACCTAACGATTGCTGCCCAGTGTGCGAAAGGGAGTGCAGTTCCATGAGTATACGCACGTAGGACGACTTATTATTTGCGGCTTCAGCCTTCTTCAGCAGTCCAAACGGAACAGGATGCTGAAGGTCGTTCTCCAACGCGTTAAGCTTGGATGGTGGGCCGCGGCAGATCCCTGCCAGTTTCTTAACAATGGCTCGTAATTCGGCTGCGGTGTAATGATGCTCAAGCTCGAATTCGGTGATGCTGAGGTCCTGCCAAGGTTTGCGTATCTTCACTAAAATTTCGTGTGGCACAAGAGATGGCTTGTCTCGCATGATTTGCTCGAGGTTGTTTTCGCTAAGGTAGACCTCGCCATCATCTGGATCCCATCCACACAGACTACTCTTATCAGCTTGACTAATGGACTCATTGCACATATTCTTTGACACGTTTCCTTCATCAAAGCACATGTCGTTCTTGCTATCCTCCGAAGCTATCTTCTCGGTATCCACGTCCACTGACTCGTGGTTTTTTAAATACGAAAGAATTAGCCAATCTAACGGAATCTCGTCAACATGTGCACCTGTCAGCGGCACCGGGAAAACAACATCCACGACAAAGTCCACAAATGCCACGGGAACTTGGTCCCTCTTCTCCCTTATATACGCCACAATTGAGGGTTCCACACCACATGCCAATATCATGGCATCGTTTTCTGTCGCCGGCCGCTGCAGAATCCATCGATCCAAAGCGTCAATGAGGAACTGTTCAACCAGCGGGTAGGGTGTCGAAGAGACAGGGTCTGAACAACGGAGCAGACTAAAAGCTTCCTTTAGACGAAAAAGCAGCGGAAGAGGAAATCCGCTTTCAAACACGTCAATAAAATCACTGAAGGACTTTGGCTGTAGTAATTTTGTACTCCACTCTGTGTGAGGAGGGAGGCGTGAAAACGCTTCTGACATGTCAGACGCATGTATCATGCCGTTAGAATCAGCCCCTTCTCCAGGTTTTGCTCTTGCTTCATCAACACGAGTATTGTTTGCTGGAAGCTCAATATCTCCCCTCCCCATCACTTGAAAAAAGGGCATTTGCTCTTCAAGATCTTCAAAGAAAGTCCGAACGTTCTCACGCAACGCATGCAGTCCCATTACAAGGATACAATGGATAGGTGTCCCCGAGGCAAAGATCCTTTCTGGGTGCACAAAGTTGCCATTTAGGTCCACTTCATCAGCTAGATTAAACAACTGCACACCAGTATTATCCAGGAACGCAATGACACGAAATAAAGGATCATGCTCCCATGTATGTGCCAATGGTTTCATCTTATTTGACTCTAGCCTTCATGTTGTTATGTTGATAATTATCGAGACAGTATAAGAAATAAAAAAAGATTATCATAAGCTCAATGAGTGAATACATTTATATTATATTTGTCTTGGAATCACCGTGTTCCCCCACCCCCCCTGTATAGTAAAGCTGTATAAAATAAAAATGTGTTAAACTCATTTCATTTACCCTTGCATTTATGTTCAGTGTAAAACGTGAATCAAGCAATCTAACTAAAATTGTACACGTGATGACAGATACGCACTAAAGATGAAAATCTAGAAGAATATTCATAAAAGAATACTAAGCAATAGGAAGCTATATAGGATATGTAAAAATCTTCCAAAGTAGGGTTCCCTTTATATTTGACATTAAGAAGTGGCGTCATTCATCCATGTGTAGTTTTAGGTTTAAGCTGCCTCTCCGCCCTCGCACACGGGCAAATAGACAACGCAAACACATAATACACAATACCCCCTTTCCCCCTATTATTTTCTCTATTCCCGGTATGGCCGCCTGCGTAGATTAATTGACACCAGCTTAAAACTCAATTCTGGTATCTCGGCGCTCATGCAATCACCTCCCTCTACCTCATTTTCCTGAATCAGATGGTCAAGCGACAAGACATCATTCAAAAAGACAACACGCCGTTTTTTTACAACAGTATCGTTTTTCCCCTGATGATAATGTGGATACTTTGATTTATTCGAAGCCTCACACGCGCTGCGCGGCGACGCCAAGTTGATATCGTTACGCAAAGAAAATGTTTTGTATTGACATTTCAGTGCAGTGGGTGCCAAAATTCGTCCCGTCGTCTGGTCAACTAACACCGTATTGCCCTGTCCCGACAGTTGTGTTAGATCAATAAACCACATACGTCGTGGCTTCCACCCTGTCTCTGAAGCAACGCCACTTTGTGTACCCCCATGCATACCTGTGCAGTTTACCACTTCATTCCGCTTTACTACAGGCAAGAGGGGGGACAACACTTGAAACGTGTGGGACGTTGTAGGTCGATTTGGAATTCGGCTACTCTGGTGTACCCTCCTGAACTTCGTCGAGAATACGTCGCCTTTTGACGACCTCGGTTGACCTGGAGACACCCTCTCAGAAATAGTACACGTTAAAATCGGAATCTTAAGTGTGATAGGTGATGTAGAAGATCTTAGTGCAATTTCCTCACCAAAGGAATGTTGCACAGGCGCTGTAACTTCGATAGAGGCACAGAGATCTTGTGTAGATCCCTCATCTGCTACGCAATTGGACGCTCTTACCTTAACGATACGGACGCCTAATGGAAGTTTACCCCAGCTTACGCGATGCGGTGAGGAGTTATCGGTAGAACATGCGATGTGCACGTTCTTCTGAATATAGGTCTCGCCTTCATTATGCATAAGGGGAGTACTCTTTATAGAAAGTACTCGGCTCTCCGGGTGGATTGTACCTGCAAGTGAGTGATGGCGTGTGTGCGCGAGAAAGCTCCTTTTGAAAATGTCAATATCTTTAATCTCCATTTTTTTACGACTTTACAGTTTTGGAATCTTGATAAAGTGACACGCATGAAAAATAATGCATATTGGCAAACATAAGTACCTCCAGATTGTTAATTTACACAAAAAGATGCTCTTTTATTATTGTCCCCTTTTCCTTCTAGTAGGAAACTATCATAATCTTTTCGACAATGCATAGTCCCAGAAGCTCCCCATTATCTTGCTGCACAAGAAATAAACACACCATTGTCTAATCATTCTAAGTATCGAATATAAGTATAAATAACAAGTATACAAGAGAGAAACCTATTACCGATGTTCCCGGCTCTCATAGGCCCAAAAACATAAGCAATCGATTAACATCCCTGTGAACAGACCCGCTTGTGGCGATGCAATAAACTCCTCACGTCTAATGCACAGGGGTTCAGAACTTGGGATCAGATCGAATGCTTCTTCTATTACCGACTCGATGGACGGCATCTCCAACCTGGCAGCCACCAACTTGGCATGTGTTTCTTTGAAGAAGAAATTTGCTTTTAAAGGAGTTAGAACCCCTGTCCCGTCAAGATCTAGGATATCCCACCAAAAGACCGGTCGGCTACACTGTGGCAACATTTCCACAGCTACCACAAAATCCACAAACCTTCGATAATCCATATCCCGATTCGCGGTCATAGCGTTTGTCTCGAAATATCGATCAATAAAAAGCGAACTAAGTGGGCTAACATCCACGGGCAATCCATCGTCGATGATGGTTGGCAGCCCCTTCTTGTATAACTTGAGGCTGTCCGCATCGAGGGTGCCGACGTTGCGTGTGTCTAACAATAGGAATTTCGCGTACAATTGCTGTGTTGCTGTCGCACTAAACCAGCTATTGGGGCTGTCTTCAGCCTGCAGCTGCGCGGTCACCCACTCATCCATGACAGTACTTTGAAGTAGTGCACCGATGCGGATGAAGCCACGATTCCCCTGGTCGAGATCCCAAAAGATACGGCGTGTGACCGTGCAGCAGTAAAAGGGTATATCAGTCTCAGGCATTCCTCGCAACGCCGTGATACGCGGCACCAAGTCCCTTACATAACTCTCCATTTCGTCCTCTGAGAGCTTACCGTCGTTGTCGGTGTCCCATAGCAGAAACTCCGCCTCACACTTAGCCAAGGACACTTTTTTTGCGAAAATCTGGTAAATGACGGTAATGTCAACGCTCTTCGGGCACTGTGTGCTGCATGGGCAAGACAAAAACAAATCCAGGCTGAGGCATGGTGGATCGACGTACGGCGTGTAAAGCGTCTCGCCCAGCGTCCCATGGATTTTTGACTCCTGGCAAACGCTCTGCTCTTGGCTAGTGGAAATAACGTTACGAGAGGGGCCGGACGTGAACAAGGGCGGTGGTGTGGATCTTGACTTGGACTCCAGGCCGCCATCTGAGGTGCTTCTGTCCGCCGAGACGGGTCGGGCGGGTGACCTTAGCTGGCTATTAGATCCCACGGAGTCTGTCGAATTGCACGTGTCGCCGCCGGGACGCGCGGGCGGGGGAAGGGCTACTAATATTGGTGTCGTCGTCACTGTGCTATTCTCTTCCTCCTCAGCATCGAAGCTCTCTTTCTCGAGCTCAGATAATAATTCCCTATACTCCTGTAACGTGATGTGCATACGGCCTCCCTTGTTCAGAAGTTTCCACAGTCTCGCGTGCATTTCATCCAATTTTTCAATTTCCTTGAAACGGAGATTAAGCTCGAATAATTTACTCGTTCCACGTAATAGATGTATCACCTCCTCCGCTGCAGGATCACATCGACGGCGGTACAATGGCGGAATAAAGGTTGCCGCATTCTGCTGGTGGCACCGTTGAAGCTCATGGTCGATACGCTCGACCTCACGGACGTAACTGTTCTGTAATATGGTTGCCATATCCCCCTCTTGTGCGGATCTGTATTCCTCTGCTTTTCGAAGAAATATATCCGTTGCTATTCTCAAGGTCATTGTATCCGATACAGTCGAAAAGCTAATAAAAGGAGCAGTTCAAAAACTTAAAAAAAAATAAACAAATAAAATTGAAAGCGGGAAGTAAGCAAGAAAATAAAGTTCAATGAAAAGAAGATAAACGGAATTATGGTTTAAATAATAATAATAATAATAAAAGAACCCATATTCCCTTATTTTTATTCGTTTTCCCCTAATGAGTACAGAAACATGCGAATGTACAGGGGCCTCTATAATAAAAATCATGGTGCTATATCTTTTCCGCGGAAGTTAAAGGGGACCTGTTCGCTTTTCCCCCTCTACAAGAAAAAAAGATACCGGGAATTATAGCAAAATCATGCCCTTTTGGAAGAGCGTCTGCTGACTGCTACAACTTCCCTCCCCATCTTATATATGAAAGGGTAATAGGCCGCTCATGGGTTATTTAAGCACGACCCACTTCACCGAAAGGTGGGTCTTGGCATACTCTTTGGTCTGAAGGTGAGTGAATATAGCAGAGTACCGATTTGCTTGATCGCTCATAAACATCCAAAGCGAAAGGGAAAGAATCGCGGAGAACCATAGGCGCCTGTTTTTATCACGCGCCTTATGCTCCAAGCGAATGCATCGCAGGTCGTAAATTTGTTGTTTTGCGGCCTCAACAGAGGCGCTGCTTTGCGCTAAACATGACCTTAAGTTGGACTTATAAATATAAAGTTCATCCTCGTAAGAGCGGTAATTCAAGGGCCCTGACGAGACACCACCACCACCTTGACTGTAAAGGTTTCTAGTTAAATCATTTGACGATGAAGACGAAAGGTGTGTCTCAGGATACACCTTCTTCATGAGGGAAGGAGCTGTGGCACATGACTCGTTCCATATACAGCTTCGTCCTAAGAGAGAGGCAGTGCACCTTTTCATTACTACAAGGATTAATATTGTTAATTCAAAGGTCTGGAAGTGGCAATGCCACAATATTATTATTGCCTATTTTTTTACCAATCCTTCAATGTCCTCTTTCTCCCTATTTTATTGGACTACATAGACAAAACAAATTGTGAAAGATAATAAAACCCAAAGCCACTAAATAGAATAAACAACCCACAAAGCCATAAATATAGGCATACGCTATCAATGTCTTGATACTTTTTTTTTACTTGAATAGTCATTCAAACAAGAAATATGTAGACAACGAATCACCCCATAAAGATGAAAAAAAGAATGGAGTTTATTAGCTATTGTAAGAAAATTATGGATTGCTATAGCAAGCGGCCTTCTGTAGGCGCGTCTGATAGATTCCGCAAAGTCTGGCACAAATCTGACAAACAGCTGAGTTTGTACTAGCAGACTGCTATGGTAGCGCAACTATTTTATTCAACACATCCGCTCTATGGTCTGTCAAATTGGTAACCATAGCAAACCTATTCTCGGTCTGCTTCGTATAGTGCAGCGGATATGTAAACGCAAAACAGTGAAGTTTACCTCATCTACGCCTCGACACTTAACCTCTGCCCATCTGCTTGTGGAAACGGGAAAAATGGTGTTAGTGGATTACTTGTAGTCTTTTGCATGCCTTTCCCGATCGACCCCATAATTCACGCTTCAGAGGAAAATGGGCAGTACCACAGGGCAACTTACAGAGTCAGGATCACCCAGAAACCTACTCAGGAACTCCTTTGATTTTATCTCTTTACAAGATGTCAATCTAAAACCCTTTATTACTCTTTGAAGAGACTAAAATGCAACAATGACACATACGGGTGTACGTAAAACGGAGGAACGATGGGACGGAGAGAGCAGTCGGACATGCTAGTATTGATCCATCTGGAAAGAAAAGAATACACAGGCAAGGAAAAAATCTTATCGCACCTCTACGGGAAAAGCAAACGGGTAAGAAAAAAAGGCTTCATCCATGCTAAAAATTATAGCCCATCGAGAGATTTCATTTTTTTTGATAAGCTTCGAATAAAAAGTAATACTGTGTTGGATTTCAATCCAAATTCGGAATAATAAATATGAATTTAGTCTTTAGCACTTCCATCTGCATGAAAATTTTAGTCTTAACAAAACAACTATTTAAGAAAAGAAATAAAACGTACTTTAACTTCCAAGGCGATTCACACACTCTCACTCTAGTATTGACGATATAGTACTCTCCACACTTCATGTTTCCAGTACTTCTTGCGAATCGGATCCTCTAGAAACAGGCGTTTTGCCAGATAAAGTGCGTTGGCCTCCGCAGTCAAGAAAAAAGAGACCATTTTCATTAGCTTTGCATGGCTTGAGTTAATATCCTCTTCTTTGAGTGTCATTGTTTCATCAGGTGCTGATGCCATTGTGGTGCCCTTGATTTTTGAAGAGCTCGGCGTCCTCATATCCAGTGTGACCCCATGCTCAACGTAGACCTCCGGTCGACGCGTTTGAGCTACACATGCCTTGAACTCAGAATCCCCGTAGAGTAGCCATGTCTGCTCGAGGAAGCTAAACGCGGAGTGATACTGTGCGGCTACGACCTGCCACAATCTATCAAGCATGAATTGAGAACTATTAGCGTACATGGCCGTCCTAATAGGCCCAACTTCTTCATTGTCAATTCTGGAACCTTGCGATGGTACAAGCGGAACATGTTCGAGTGAAGCTTGTTCAAAAGCTTGCCGAAGCTCCTGCACTCGCGGCACCACATGCGTGCACAGAACCTCTTCTTGAAAGCGGAGAAGCGCAAAGGTGCTGAGATATTCGTTCCAGGACAGCTTGCGAATACGAAAAGCAAGGTCGCTAATCCAGTATTGGAAACTCCGGGGCGTCCTGCTTAAATTAGTATCATTCCCTTCTAATGCGTGAGGCTCTTCGAGCTGCGTGCTGTCCTCATGAAGTGGGTTTTCTGAGAGAGAATGTTGCATACACACTGAAGCTAGAGGGGGTAAAACATCAGACAAGAGCAAAGAATCGGTGTATATCGAGGCTTCTGAAGAGTCCTCCTGCGCGTGTTCGAGCAGCAAAAGGCGCAGCATCGCTGTTTGGTGTAACTCTGCAACAGAGCGTGCGTAAACGAAGGCACACTCATTTGTGGGTTCGGTAACCGCCCACTGCAGACCAAAGTCCACCTCCAGACTACATACCGCGCTAATCGCATCCTTCAGTACGGCAAATTCCTCCTGCCGTTGCTGGCCGCGCTGCAGCTGGGCGTGGTGCTGCCGCAGCAAGGACTCAATTAGGTGTTTCTTGATTATCAGAAAACGATGGCACCAGGCAGAATTATTGTGGAGATCTTTTTGGATCATATGAGATGTGAAGCTGATCTCATCGGCCAAAGGGCACGATGGAAGAGGCAACCGCATGCAGTTGACCTCCTTCCAGAGTGGATCTACCGCAAAGTTTGTTGAGGCAGAGTTAGTAATTACATTGTGAGATTTGATTTCCGGAAACATCCCAAGAAACGTTCTCCATTTGTCCCAGCCCTGTGGGAGCTGGAGCAGGAATGAAAATTCGGAGATAAACCAAGAGCGGTGGAGCCATATATGGTAGTTTTTAGCGTCTTTGTTGCAGAGAACCGCCTCACAAACCACACGTTCATCAATTTCTGCAAAGCTCATGCCGTGCTTGTCTAAAAGATAATCCTCGAAGTCGGCAGCGGTGGCCATCACCGACGAGAAATTTTCAGTTTCTGCCTTCATGGTCTTTAGGACATAGCTGAGCAGCTCCTTTCGGTGATGCCATACTTGAAAGTTCTTGTGATAGAGCCGACTGAAGCAAGCAATCGCCTGCAGCTCCCACCGCACTGCTTTCCAAAGGCTAAACCAATGTTCAACCACTTTTGACTCCCTATGCTTTGGTGCGGCGAGATCTTCACGTCGAGGGAGCCACTGCCGCACCAGATCCTCGTATTTCACTTGCATAATATTCTTTGCATGTTCAGTTGGCTCCGCCAAGTCTGCTACTTCAGCTAGCGAGCTTAGTTGCGGCGATGACAAGCTGAAATCGATAGGAGGAAGCTGCTCCTGTGTCGCCCATTGGAACAATGTGGGACACAAAACAAAGTCTCGGCGATCCTTCCAAATTGTGTAGTGCGCTATGCACTGTCGCATTGCAAAAGAGAGCAATAACATCCATTTAGCACACGCCGCACGACCACCAATTGTCGACAACGAGATCTGGGAATCTGTAGAGAAGGCCTTAGGTGAATATAGACTTGTCATGGTCTGTCGCAGCGCACGATAATACCCCATAGCAAGGTCAAAAGCAGGACTGAAGTTGATGTTAGCAATGGGGTATGGTGATGCTTCAGGCTCCTGCACTCGCTGAACATCGCTAAAGAGTCTAGCAAGGACGTCTACCCATGAAAGCTGAAAAAGAGCTTTCTCATCAGAGTCTTCATCCGAAGCGGTTGAGTAACTATCTGGTTGTTGCGTAGGAGGCATTTCTTTGTTTTATTGTTACAATTTGTATCCTTGATTTTTGTGAATATCGTTTTTTTTAGGAGGTGAAACACAAATATGATACAAAAATCACCAAAAAACAAGCGATGTTACGTTTTGAAAGGCAGACAACGAATAAAACTCGCATTTTTTCTCAGGGAAAAGTATCCTGCTTATTGAAAATAGCTAAAAAGGTGCTTTCGTGGTGCGCGTAATATATACATTATATATGTATATATGCTTTTAGTGTACAAATTAGTAGGAAATGGGAAAATAACATTTCTCTGTCGAAGAAATCAGATCTTTCCATTTCTGTGTAATTATTTTACGTGTTATTGTCTCAGGTCAGCGAACTTTTTCACAAAGTTCAACTATCGATGGTCAGCATTTGTACCCCTCTTCATTACCGCCTTTGCAAATCCATTTTTTGTACAAATTGAAACTTTTTAAAAGTGCAAACCCCGTCGCGTTCATTCATAAGTAGCTTTTGGATATATATATATATATATATATATATATATATTGGTAAGCATTAAGTTTGTAAAAGAGGTATTAACCGAAACATTAAAACTAAGGAATATCATGATTTCCCATTATTTTCCAAAAAGAAAGTGATGAGCCCTTATGAAGGAAAACTATCAACGCTGCGCACTCGCAAATACTACATTAAAAATGTATGTATATATATATATATATATATATACGTACACCTATATGAAAAGTATGCCTAAATAGAGATATTTTCCCTCTTGATCGTTTCTCAAAACTGGAGCACTAAGCTGATATTTTTCTCATCTATTGGAGCTGACACGAAGAACATTCCCTTTGCATCTCCAGATTTCTGACTTCAAAAGGTGTCACAGCATTAAAGCAAACCACTGTAGAAATCATTGCCCTTGTCATCCACAACAATAAACGCGGGGAAGTTCTTCACCTCGATGCGCCAAACTGCTTCCATACCGAGCTCCGGGAAAGCGATACAATCGACCTTGGTTATGCTTTCCTTCGCTAATATTGCCGCTGGACCACCAATACTGCCCAGGTAGAAACCACCGTACTTCTTGCACGCGTCTGTTACAGCCTTGCTGCGGTTGCCCTTTGCCAACGTCACGAAGCTGCCACCCCTTGACATAAACATATCCACGTAGGAGTCCATGCGGCCGGCGGTTGTCGGCCCAAAGGACCCGCTGGCGTAGCCCTCCGGTGTCTTCGCCGGCCCAGCGTAGTAAATGGGGGACGTCGTCATGTACTCCGGCATCGCCTCGCCGTTGTCGAGCATCTCCTTAATTTTGGCGTGGGCAATGTCACGGGCGACGACGAGCGTGCCGAAGAGGATGACACGTGTGCCTACAGAGTGCTGGCTCAGTAGACTGCGAATCTCGTCCATGGGCCGATGGAGATCCACCTCAACGACGCTGACGTCCTTCTGAGGGGAGGTCGTCGCGAGCAGGTAAGGTGTAGGGTCACGCACCAGCATCTCTAGGAAGATGCCGTCCTTGTTGATACGGGCCAAGATCTGGCGGTCCGCGCTGCAAGAAACCCCTAGGCCCACCGGACAGGATGCGCCGTGGCGCGGCAGACGGATCACACGCGCCTGTGAGACAAAGTGTCTGCCGCCAAACTGCGCCCCAATACCAGATTTGACCGCAATATCTAATACAATGTTTTCCCACTCCAAGTCACGGAACGCGCGGCCGTCCTTGCTGCCAGTTGTGGGTAAACTATCGTAGTAGCGACAGCTCGCAAGCTTGACCGTCTTCAGTGTCATCTCCGCGCTTGTTCCGCCAATCACAAGGGCCAAGTGATATGGCGGACATGCGGAAGTACCGAGGGTCTTAAGCTTTTCTTCTATAAATATCCTTAATGACTTGGGGTTCAGTAGAGCCTTGGTCTGCTGAAAAAGGAAAGACTTGTTCGCTGAGCCGCCGCCCTTGGCGATGAAGAGGAACTCGTACTCATTGCCGGGCCCCGCGAGCAGATCAAACTGCGCGGGCAGGTTATTTCCTGTATTGGCCTCCTTAAACATATCTAATGCCGCAACCTGACTGTAGCGTAGACAGTGCTTAGTGTATGCATCGAAAATACCTTTGGAGAGGTACTTTTCGTCTTCTCCGCCTGTCCAGCAGAGCTCACCACGCTTGCCGAAAACGATCGCCGTGCCGGTGTCCTGGCAAGTAGGCAGCACCATAGCAGCGGCGACACACGCATTTCTCAACAACGTTTCAGCAACAAAGCGCTCATTATCGGAGGACTGGGGATCATCAAGAATATTGCGCCAGCCCTGAAGGTGATCCCTACGAAAGAAATGATGGATATCAGTGTAAGCCTTGAACGCCAGTTGCGTGAACGCCTCTGGGTCAACTCTGAGTACCCTGCGTCCCAGCAGCTCTACCTCCTCCACAAACTTCTCACTGCCAGGGATCTTGTAATACTCATACGCGTCATGCTTCGGGTCCGTAGGCTGAAATATGGGTGAAAAATCAAACTTCGGCTGCTCTGTAGAAGTCTCCTCAATGTCTTGGGTCTTGGAATTTCCTGAGCATGCCAGTTCACACCCATCACATAGATTTTGTCGCCTAATGGTCATTAGTTTAAAACTATACACTATACGTATACTACTAATTATTTATTTGTTTACTTAATTGAAGTTAGGGTTTAAGTGTCGTAAGCTGTAAGTGATATAATTTTACAAAAAGCATCTTCTGCTAAGGAAAACATATAAAGCGCGATGTAAGTAAATAGTAACAATACAAAGATACGATAAACACAACAAATAAACTTATTTGGAACTTCTATTTTATTTCTATGCCAAAGAAGTCAAAATTTACGCACTCCCCTTGTGCGCTATCATTTTTTTATTACTTCGCATATGAACATTACTGTGAACCATTTATCAAGTGAATTGTGAATTATGAAAAACATCCCAAAGGTATTCGCTCCAGAGCAGCTAAGTTCTGAAACTGCAAAATGGGATAGATTCACACATTGGCATATATTTCTTGCTGGCTCTTAAAGGATTAAAACCATCCTTGTAAACTAAATTGAACTATCGGGGTAAACAAAAAAAAGGTAATCAAATAAATCAAAGAAAATAGCAGAAAAATATGAATAATCTGTAAACATGGTTTGCATTTTTAGGAGTGCACACTCACGTTAGCGAACGATGTTCCTCTTCGCAGCTGCTGTCTTTCAACCATTTCTCACCTCATGTTAGCAATGCATCTATGAGGATGGCGGTGCAAACATCACGTGCACGCAGCTTTGCTATATTCGAGCACACCATCTTAGTAAACTTGGACCACTTATGCTCAAAAAGGATCCTTATCTGTTTGTCTCCTTCGCTTTCATCAACCAGTTGCTGCGACAAGTTCGGTTTCCCTTTGGAAAGTAATTCGCTTTTTTCGCATCCTCCCTTTGACAACAATGATGATGTACTTTCCTGTGACGATGTGAACGGTAAAGGAAACCCTTCGTGTTGCTTTATCAAAAAGCATGTCCGGAAAAGAATATCAACCCAGTATGAGGAGCAAGGACCATTGTGAATTTTTGCTTCCAACGCTAAAACTCTTCCAGTGCTAGGTGCTGCTGTGCCCTCCAAATTGCTTGTACCCTGGGCTACCCAAGCTTCCTCGCTTAGTTTCTTGCCCGCTGCCTCCATATTGGGAACTACGAGCAGCGACAGGCTTGCGGCTCCACCATCACACAAGAGACCTAATTCGTGCAGCGCTATCCCTAGAGCATGCATCAAAAAATGGAATGAGAAGAAGGACCACGAAGACGGTTGGAAAGATGTGTGACCAATCTTGGCAGCAGCACTGGTTAGCGAGGACACGCTATTCGTGATCCCTTCCCCGTCACCACGAGCACCACCAACATCCATGCAGAGTGCCTGCAACGCGTAAACAGTGCGTACGATATCCTCAGACAGGCGCCAGCTCAACCACGCGACGCTCTGTGAGCGATTCATGAAAATTGTGCCCCCCCATTCTGCCTGCCATGCCGCAGGGAGCGCCGTGGGCTTGGCGGAACCACCCCCCTCGTCCCTCAGGGCGGCCGCCGCCACCGCCCCCATTTGCTTCTGGATTTCGAACAAAATGGTCGAAAGCCAGGTCGGTGCGGTCGCGGCGCAGAGGCACCCGCGGCGCGCGAGCAAGACCACCACCTCCGCGAGGAGCTCCCGCGGCATCAACGGGGCCGCCCTCCCCCTTTCCCGCTCCTTATCGCAGTCCGACCGCCCCCGCGGGCCCGGGCAGCCGTAGCAATGCTCTGCGACCCACCGGGCGATCGAGACGGCGGCCCCGTGGCTGTCCTCGCGGACCCTCTCGACGGGGAGCAGGCTGGTCTGCAGAAAGACCTGCAGCAGGGCCGGGGACGAGGCCTGGCAGGGGGTCGCCGTACGTCGTCTCTTGCTGCGTTTCCCGAGAGGGCCGCCCTCCGTGCGGGACCCCGGCGGGGCCACAGGAAACGCGGCGAAGAGAAGCAACTCGTCGGGAAAGGCGGCGTGCGGGCAGGGCTGTCGGTCGCGGTAAGCACAAATATCGCGGTACAACAAAATCGCCACGGACTCGGAGTCAGTCAAGGACTCGAAGGAGAGACTTGTCGTCTTCTGCTCAGTCGGGCGCTTCGCCCGAGCTTTTTGTTGCGCCAGAATGGAAGTCGCGCCGCTGATGAGAGCTTTTTTTGTGGACGCAGATCTCACGCCAAAGGCCCTGGTAGCTCTGCATAATACGGACTCAGGATGCAAAATGAGTGGTTGCGTGTTGCGTATGTCGCCTTTTTGATCAGGAAGACGCTCACTCTTTGCGTTCATAATCTGGAAACATGTCTGTGATGCGGAAACAGGATGAAATATTAAAAAAGAGGAGCAAAAAAAAAGGAAATCAAACAAATAGTTTTTTTCGGGGGGAGGTTGTTCAAATACACCTACTAACTCCGGCACTATTGAAGACAGTGGCATATGAAAATGGCATAGTCTTCTAATAATCTATTGCTGAGATTAACTCGCTTACCTTGAATGCTAAAGTCTAGATATTATGCAATATTCATGCGAAATAGACGGATATATGCATGCACAATTCATCTTCAAGACTTTGACTTCACATTTTTCTCGTTTCACCTTTCGATTCCACAAAAAGTAACAACCGACCCCTCTAGCTTACAACAAAGCTAATGTCAATATGGCCGTCAAGGCGTGTGATCTGCTGTTTGGCATGCGACATACCACACAAGGCAGCCTCCTCAGTGGGAACCCACAGGTAAAGACATAGCGGTGGTAGCTGTTCGTCGCGTCTGGCCAGCGCCACCCGTTCGATGTTCCTCCAGCACACCGGACAAGGAAATTTCGTATCTAGGGCTGGAAAGGGGTTCGTGTGCGCACTCTGTGTGAGAGCCACACCCTGAGGCTCTTCAGGGTTAGCCACCACGGATACGCAGGATGCTAAGTACAAGTGTGAGACCGCAGTGTAGGGAAGGCCACCGGCTGCAACAGCGCCAAAGGCGTTTTGTTCCGCACAGCCCTTGAGAATTCCGTTGAGCGTTTGACCACGATTTACGCAGTGATGGAGTGCGTAATTGACACCGATGTAACGCGGAGGCGTGGAACGGTAATGGCCGCTGGATCCCATTTTCAAAACATTCGCAAAACCTTTCCCCCGCTCGTTGCCCTTGCTGTAGACATGGCAGCGAATGCAGCACGCCACGAATGCTCCATGCACCCTCTGTGCGGACTGCTGCAGCATTGAAGCCTTTGCTCGACATAATCGTTTTCCTTGTGCCGCCTCTTGTGCTCTGCACAGCGAAAGGCACGAGTCCTCACCATTTACGCATTCCATTGAGTCCTTCGCAGCTCCATTCTCAATTTCATCGCACGCCTCGGCAGTGCGGTATCTCAAAACTTGGGTAAGCAAATCGCGAAGATACCTAAGTTCCTCGCGATGCGGTGCTCCTAGAGCTTCAAGCCGGCGCATTTGCATGCATGTCATGCTTTTCCCAGGCTGGTCGCTTTCCCCTTGGGCTGTCGCGTAAATTTCCCCTTTGGGATCCTCCAGAGCCTGCCTCGAGGAAAAAGCTGCGCTAGTGAGCTCAAGGTGAGCAAGGGGAAGGGGCCCATGGACAGTACTCCCCGTTGTATCAGTCGCGCGTGGGTAGGTAGAAGCAATACATCGCACCTGGCTCCAGTGCCCACGACCACTCATTTCCAATTTAACCGGTAAACATTGTTTTCGAAGAAATCTACTGGGGTAACTGACAACGGCAGGGCCCATCGCACTAAATATCCACGTCTATTGCTTCTTTTTAACGAGGTCGTTTTTCAGACGTTCTCTCGAGCGAGAAGCACATAGAGATAACACTGTAAACACGAAAGGATGGAAAAGAAAAGTGACAAATCCAAAAAAGCAACAAATGCTAGAAGGATCGCTTAGACATTTTTTTTTTAAAAGGCAGAAAAATGTAGTTAATAATAATTATTATTATTATTTGAGCTACCGATTTGGAGGCCAAGGTAAAGCCATGACACGATGGGAACCATAATGGTAATCCGCTTCGTTGTGCGAGGCCATTTTTATAGCAAACACCCTTTTGATGCATTAAAAATAGTCTCTTACCTTTTTCACCGCCCGCCCACCCTGTGCCCCTTTTCGAGAAATTTTACCTCCTCATGTTCTTACGAAAACAGTCCCCTCTCCCAGATAGCCACGAAGTCCGATGAGTTGTCGCCGATTCGGGTTGGTGTCTAAGCCAGTAGTAAATTGTAACGAAGCAGGGCTGGAAGCCGGTGAAGCACGCGTGCCTGTTAACGATTATACCTCCATGGGATGCAGACCACCGGCTTGCGTTCTTCTTTTTCTATTCTCCTTGAACAGTCTAGTGGCATTATGACAATTTGCTTCCCGATAGCGGGAAAAAAAAGAAGACAATTGTGACGTTACGCGTTGAAGAGACGTTAGCCCCTTTGACTTAAATTTACAAGTATTCCTTCGTGTTTTCTCTGTTAGTCCCACTTACAGCAAAACAAATTGAAAGAATATATTTGAAGCTACAAAATATCAATTGCTTCGCCGAATATGCATCAGGCATAAATAAACTGAAAATGGCTATGAGAAGCAATCCGTGCAAAAATATCTGCGCCTGTATGCGTTACAATGGTTTTTTCCATATCTTCGCTACAAACTGGAAACTTGTCCGGTATTCATGTGGCCAGAAACGCGAGCCTAGGCAAGGGTTTGAAGAGGAAATAGCCAAAGAAGGCTCCCTTAGTTCCGTTGCTTCTCGTACACAATCACACGGTTCTTGTGACATCGGAGAATTAGGGCCAAGTATTGGCTCTGCTGCCGCCGCACATCGTGATACCAAACTGTAGGCGTCATTACACGTATCCAACTGTTTCTGCAGTTGACGAAGTGGCCGAGGGTCACTTTCATTTACAGACTCCTTGCAAATAACGTCACTACGGGAAACGGTATCAGAGCATACGTCTATACTACTGAACTTCATACACGGAGCCAACCCAAGCTTCTTTCCCTCCTCTGTTGTACGCTCATGAAAAGTCCCTCCACTACGATCCCAAAAGCGCTTTTCCTCATGGGCATAACTGAATGCAGGCACTACTACAGCTATGGACCGCTTTGCTACCTTCGACTGTGCCTGTTCACTATACTCTTTTGGTTCTTGATCAGATCCATTGTCACGCACGTTTACTATGTGAAGAAACTTTCGAATAATGAACTCGTTCTGGCTGTACGCGAAGGAACACGTACAATAAACGAGCGTTCCGCCAACCTTGAGCTGGGCATATCCGTTGAGCAAAAGCCTGAGTTGGAGTTGTTGTAATGGATCTAAACTGTCCCCGACACGGCATCCCTCGTCGTTCGTAACCGGAAACAAATCAGGGGGAGGGGAATCCACCCTAGAACTGGGGCTCTCGGCCAGGCGACACCGCGCTGAAGGCCTCATCTCAGGCAGATTCATACTCCGCATGCGATGCGCGTTGCTCACGCCACCACGGTCCGCCTCGGATGCCCGCGTGTCATCGCCAAGGGTGATGTGGGAGAGTGAGCCGTCATGTGAGCACTCCGCATCCACTAGAACCCGATCAAAGAGTTTGTCGTCCGCCATGTCCGATGAAATCAGCGCGGCTAGGAGGCGCCGCACACGGAGAGGGACAAGTACAGGCAAGATTGTCGCGGCCGCCTCGCCTTCGTCGCGCCGCTTTTCACGACCGCAACCGCTCTTGGCTCGAGATCGCTTGGCGAAACGCCGAAGACGTCGCTCCTCCAATGTGCTCAGTCGATCATTCAACTCGTCATGTGCATCGCTGCTAGCGCCCTCCCGCACCCCGTCCACGGCGAGGGACTCGTGGAGGCTTCCCAGCGAGACGCTGGAACCATCGGCCAAAAAGAGCCCAATATTAAGCTTTCCGTTCCCCTTTCCGTAGCCGCACCGGTGAATGAGAGCGCGCGCGACGTATAGACGATCAATGTTTATGTCAACCCCAACAGCGAGCCCGCCGGGGCCGACCGCGTCCGAGATCAACTGTAACTTCATGCCCGGAGAGCAGCAAAGGTCCAACACGCGATCCCCAACGCACGGCCGCAGCGCCACGACCGCGGCCATAGAAGCCGCGTCCATCGCTAGAAAAACACCCCTGCGGTAATGAGGATTGCTATGCAAAACACAGTCGCGAGGTATTGCAAACGCATCGCAAGGCAACCACTCAACCAGCTCCAACTCGGAGGGTGGCAAGCTCAGCAGTTTCGCCACACCTAGGCAAAGCAGCCCATTGGGGGTTGGACACGGGCCCACCTCGCAAAAGTTCGGAACATCCTTCTCTGCATTTGTGCCTTTTTTCAAGGAATCAACAAAGCCATTACGAATCACAGCATCTTCCTCTATGCCAACACGAAGAACTTCATCTCTGTATCGCGGGTTTACTCGGATGTATCGTGGCAGTTTTGGAAGAAGTGCTTTTAAATCCCGGAAAATTTGAGGGTCAATTTTCTCACGCCTGCAGTGCTCCAATAAATTCTCTCCAAATGTCGCCGGGTAATCCATTGCCCTTCCCCACTCCACTCCCTAAAAGGAAAAATCAAGCTATGAAAGACCGTAAAAAGATGTTGTACAGTGCGTCAGGATATCTACGCCAGTGTAGCTTCAACTTTTTTTTGCTTCTGTCATTCCGCTACAGACAATGTGCGTCACCAACTTATACAGTGGGCAAGCTCTAGAAAGGATAAAATATGTGTCAAACCGCACCTAAAAAAAAAGTTTCTGAGACATTTAAAAAAAGGAAAGCAAAAACGATTCGTGATAGAATCCCACTAGCGCCAAGAAGATATAAACTTTGGACCACCTTTTTTATAGACACACTGCTACATAAAAAATCAAGTGGTATATTACCTATAAATATGAATTTATTTGCATTATTATGCTTTCTTCTTTCCCTCTTCTTTGGAGGAGAAGGATATCCTTTTCGTTTATCCATGATGAGTGAAATAATGCAACAAAGAATCAGACAACACAAGGTACCTTCCCCCCCCCGCCTACCCTTCCACTATTGTTATCAATTTCACGATAACACAATAAAAGGGAATACAAATATTTCTCTACCAAAGAGTTCTCTGCATGACTTTACACGCCCACACTCGCAAATCGAGCCGCTTGCCGCTATGAAGGCATAAACCAATCCCCTAAGTCATCCGATCCATGTAAATCAGCGTGCCCTTTATTCATCAGCAACCTGCTCTCGTCAGCTTGGCCACCGGGTGTTACTGTCACGGGCCTCGCAGAGACTGGGTGCTCGGGTGGCGCCTTAACAAATAACTCCTCTGGATATCGCACGGGGGTGAGTTTGGTGTGCCGCGGCAGCCCATTCCAGCGCTCCACAACGCGGAGCTGTGTGGGGTTAGGCGACACGACATGGACATCCGCATCCGGGTTGAGGGTCTTCATCATAGCTGCTACCGCCACGACGCGCTCTGTCGAGGTGATTCGATGGGGCTGGAGCAAAAAGCCTTGGGGGGGCGTCTCGACCAACGCACCGTGATGATCCCCGGGGCTGGCCTCGTCGACAGGGCGCCGCCCATCGCGCGGGGACGCCGCCAGCCCAGGCACCGCACCGTCATCGCACGGACGAATGGCGATGAGGCCGCCTACGAATCCGTCGCCGGTGTCGGCCCCACCCTCGCCAGATAGACTGTCTAAAAGCGACTGACTGAAGGACGGCAACGCCTTCACCGCGGGAGTCTGGGTCTTCACGGCCTCCTCACGGAGCGCTCGCAGCGCGTCGGGGCTGGCAGGGCCCCCCACGAGGTATTGATGCGCCAAGAGCTGATGGGAAAAGGGCAAGACGCGCACCATGCTCCACTCTGGGCTTTTCAGCAAAAGACCAATGCGGTACAAGGTGCGCTTCATATAACGACTTTGCACGGTGCCTTCCAGCTCCCGGTCCCGGCGAACGAGCACGCGGACGCTGGAAAAGGGAATAAAAATAGAGTCGTAGTGATAAATCAACGATTCTATCCGCGGGGAGAGGAGCACGTTATGGTCAACCACCGCCACGCGCCCCTGCACGATCCACCGCCGCGTGGGATTGCCAAGGATCCCGAGCTGGCGCGTTGCAGGGCCGGCGGCGTCACCGAGATTTGATTCAAATGTCTGGTAAAACAAAAATGCGTCATGCGGCCGCGGATGCGCCAAAAGGCTATCCAGCATCGCCATATTAATCGCGAGCGTCGAGCTGATGGGGTTGCCGACATCCACAGTATCCCGCTTATACTCGCGCTCGGCGAACAGGGATGCCTCGTGGTCGAGCTTGAGTCGGAATAGGTTGCTAAAAACCGCACGGTACATAAGATCGGTGGCGGGCATCCCCAGCTCGTGCGCCTGTGAGACGCAGCGGATGCAGTGCGAGATACTGGTCGGGTTTAAAAGCAACAACGCACTGAGCGTTTCACAACTTGGCTGAACGTTGCTCGCCTTCATCGACTCAAAAAGGGCAACTCCCTTTTCCCACCTGTTCGGTCCTCGGAGCGTCGCCAAAACGGCGTTGTAGTGACCCGCGGTTAGATCCACCTTGCCGTTTAGTGCATTCAAAATGGCCAAAGCGTACGATGAGCGCGAGCGCATCGGGTGGGCGCTCGCAAGGAGCCGAAGGAGCTCCAAGTACACGACGTTATTAGGCTTGGTTCCACTGCTGACAGCTTTTGAGAAAACCTGAAGACCCTCTTGCCACGCCCCGTGCCGCCTGCACGCGTTCAGCGCTGCGTGCAGCGCGTGGGAATCCAAGCTATGTTGGTCTTCCCAGATTTTTTCGCACTGCTCCAATACTTTACGCCAATCCCCTGTATTTCGGTATGTGGCGATTAGCGCTCCACGCAGCTTCTCATTAACCTTTCCCTCTTGTGCTGCCGCCTTCCAGTACTCCAGCGCTTTGTGGGACTGCCGCTGTTCATTTGCATGAGACATAAGAAGAGAATAGTGATGGGAAGTGAGCGGGAAGTTGGCCTTGCGGAGCCCTTCGATCACAAGCTCGGAACGATCCAACCGATGCAACGCGCGGTTCGCTTTGAGAATAGATAACACACTATCACGATCAAGCTCTTTTAAAGCGACGGCTCGACCGACTATAGAGACCAGCCCTTCGCTTGGTACATTCGAAATCATCGTGGCAACCGAAGGTTTTGCTTCACTAACTCGGTGAAAGGCATTTTTGCGCTTGCCGTACAGAAGCCTCCCAACATCTACAGAACCTTTACGCTGAGTCGAGGCACACAGATATCTTGATATGCAAAACATTCGGCTCTAAGCAATAAGGTGTAGGTTTCTTTTGTACTATGGAAAAAGAAAGAAAAAGAAAGAGTGAGAGAGAGAAACAGCCATTTATCGCTTAGCCTATTTAATAAGTGATACCTTGAAAGTCAATCGGCCTTCCCCCAATAGACCAGGAAACAGACAAAAATAACTGAAAACCACTTTCTGATGGATAACATATGTATAAGCACAATAAGATGGTACGGACATTATGCTAAAGAACCATAACACTGCAAGAAAGATTTATTCTTTATTTTTTTTTTTATTTTGAGGGGTGGGGGACTTTGTCTTTCGAATCATCCTTTCCTTCTTAATATGTCGGCCATGAGGGAGAGAAAAATCCCTGAAAAATAAAATTAAAAAGCAGGAGTTGCGAAAAACAAACCATCCTTATAGATGGATCCCAAACCACCGACCAATATTACTTTTCATCGATTTTTTCCCCCATGAACTCAATAGCTCATATACCAAAAATGTACCAACTCAAAAGTTAAGAAAGTTACCTGATGCAAAATAAATAGGGGAGAAACGCAAATAGTTAAATGGATATAAAATGGGAAAACATATACCAGTATAGCAATTGGGTATTCTGTTCCTATGTGTATACGCATTACAATTTCAAACTATATATAATGCATTATAATGCCTCATTTTTGTTGATACACTATTGAAACAATAGTAGTAAAAAGAAATCAAAAAGTGACACTCACCTTTCATGGAGGCTAAAAAATAATAATAGTACAAAAATTTGTAAAATAACCGCAAAAGGATTGTATGAGTAGTTTCACACATTTAAAACACAGTTACTATGCAAAGTATATCACATATACGTGTAATAATCCTCTTATGTGCCGCTCACTCACACACGCACACACTGACAGCATCCCCGATGCAATAACTGAATTTCCGTCTTGCAGTTTGAGGAAAATAAATAAATAAGGACAAAATTACGATATTAACTTTCGTTTAGCGAAAGGAAAGAATATACATAGAAAGTAAAGCACTCTGCTTTCCGAAAATAACCGCAAAAAACAGGCCTAAAACAATGAATCCCGAAGGTTTCAGCATCACAGAAGAGTAGGGATAATACAGAAATCTATCTCTGAATGAATCTATCTAATGTCATAGTGATTAAGCGCTCTGCATTAATGCTAGGCGTACGAATCTTTCCACATCTTTTCCTGTGCGAAGAATCTGAAAAAGTGAGTAAAACAACTTTACCACCAGTAATGGACTTCGCTAGACCACTTTATCCGATGTACCGAATCAACGCATCTGAAATGTAAAGAACGATGTTCAAGCCCAGCAAGGTGTTCCTTAGGATACTGAAATCCACTACAAACCCCTTATCATGTCGCTCGTGTATTCGAAACAAGTAGATGCCGAGGATAACCCGTCCCTCGCCCTGATCGGTGTGGGGGACTGGGCTTGGGCCTGGGGAGGAGGGATGCCCTCGCGTCTCGCGCTGGTACATCACCTGCCATGTCTGCGGCGTCGTCCGCGCGAGGAGGTGAAACGGCGAGACGAGCTTCCACTCCATACCGTAGGAGCGCAGGACCTGATAGACGGCCTGCAGCACCCGCCCCGCGGCCCAGTCCGTCATCAGCCCAACCCGCCAGCCGCAGTTGTTCGCGACGAGGAACTGCTCCTCCTCCGCGGTGTAGACGGCGTGCTTCTGCGCGACGGAGCCGACGCGCGGGCACTCGGAGAAGCTCAGACCGAGGGGCGCCGTCGCGCTCCCGCCGGGCCCGCGCGCGCGGCCGGGCGGCGTCGCCGCGAGCCGCCCCCCCTCCCCGGCCCCGAGCGAGCCCGGCCGCTTCGTCATGCTGAAGGAGCCGACGTGCGGCCCGCCGCCGCCGCCGCCGCCGCCGCCCGCGGCCGAGGCCGAGGCCGGGACGAAGCTGCCGGTGTTGTACGCGCCCTTCTTCGCCGCGGCGTCGCCGTGGTTGAGCAGGACCTCCATCGCGGGGCTCTGGGAGAGCATCAGGCCCATGTTCAGCTCCCGCTCCGTCGCGTGGGGCTGGAAGGCGGCCAGGGGGCGCGGCGGCGGCGGCGGCGGCGCGCAGGCCGCCCCGCCCGCGGCGTCCCCGACGAGCTCCCGCGCCCCCGCCGTGATCTCGCGCCGCCGCCGCGCCTCCAGGAGGATGTTGTACGCCACGAACGCGGGCCCCTCGCCCCGCCGAAGCTCCCGCCGGACGTCGGTCTCGCGGCGGCCGAGCTTGCGCGCGGTCTCGCTGGCGATCACGGAGTGGATGCGGTCCTCCTGCACCGTGAACATCGACTCGTGGTAGGCCAGGTGCGCCGGCAGGCGGACGTTGAACCACGCGTTGTCCCGGATCTGCGGCACCGTCAGCCGGACAAGCGGGTCGACGACGAGGATCTGCTGAATCAGCTCGCGCGGCCCACTCGGCATGCCCGGCGGGATCATGTACTTGCCTTTTTTGATCTTTGAAAAGAGCAGCGGGATGTTTTCCTCGTCGAAGGGCAGGCACCCGCACAGCAGGGCGTACAGGATAACGCCGCACGACCAAACATCAACCTCGGGCCCAAAGTACAACTTCCCAGAGATAACCTCCGGCGCTGCGTAGTTGGGTGAGCCGCACGACGTCGCGAGAAATTCGCCGTCGCGCATAATGTTGGACAGACCAAAATCTATCAGCTTTACCTGCAGCCCAGGGCCGAGAAGAATGTTTTCCGGTTTCAAATCGCGGTGCACCACGCGAAAATGATGACAGTACTCAATTGCGCAGACAATCTGCTGGAAGATGTGGCGTGCCTCCGATTCGCTGACTTTTCCCCTCTGAACGATATAGTCATACAACTCCCCCCCCTCCAGATACTCTACAATTAAGTAAATATCGGTTGGAGTATATAGAACCTCGTAAAGCCTGCAGATGTTTGGATGTGAGAAAAGCCGCAAGATTTCAATCTCGCGATAAATTTTCTTCCCCATATTGGCCTTCTTTAGCTTCTGACGGTTAAGAATTTTTATAGCAACAGGCTCACCTGTGAGTATATGGCACCCTTTCTTCACCTTCCCAAAGCCTCCCCGCCCAACTGTCTCCCCAATGAGATAGGCCCCAATTGTCTGCATTGGATACGTTCCAGAAGCTCCGGAAGAGTGGGGACCATCTGGAGAATCGGCCAAGGAAGACATGTGAGAATGAGTAGTCATGAGCTTCTTCCAGATGCCTTTGTCAACTTGCTATATTTATAATTTTTTTTTTTTTGTGTGTGTGTGTCTGTCAATGTTATACAAGTGAAGTTTTTACTCCTAACTTTGTCTCCTTTTCCTTTTGCTTTCGGAAGTCAAACTACTTTTGTACTAGCGGAGGGCCTCTTTATCTCTCTCTGTCACACACGCACAGAGACTTCCCGCTAGAAAGAAAAAAATAATGCAAGTGCTTAATATTTCAAAACCTATGACGTTTTATTTATCTAAATCGTAATGGTGTCCCCTCCACAAGCAAGTAAAAGATGTCAACACTCGCAAAGATCGAAAACACTACGCCAACCTACTACGTATACGCGATTCGTCTTAGAAGGGCGAATACGGAAAACCCCTTAAAAGGAAAGAGTGACCACAATAGAAAAGCACAGACAAGTAAGGAAGTAAATTTGAAGTGCATGTTGAGCATTTTCCAAGAGAAATGAACTTGGGAAACCTTAGCAACTGAGCCCTTGGCAAGAACTTAATGCAGAGCCTTTCAAATTTAAATAAATATGGCACCCAAACATACAAGTACAAGCTACGCAAACTATCGCATGATTAATGAATAGAACGACAATCTAATACAAACTACCAGTTGATTAAATCGACTTAAAAATTAAAGACCCATGAGGACAAATTGGGGAAAAAATGCAAAAAATACCAGTAGCCCTAACGAAAGCTTCTTTACACATAGGGAAGAAAACTGTACGCTCACGCATTTTTACAGTGTAAAGATCAGTCTTACTTTCACGATACGTTTTTTTTAAAGCAGTATTCACTTTTAACAACTTTATCAGCCCTTTTATGCCAACTTAGTTGCATTTGTACCCTCTTTTTTCTCATTCCGCAGCAGCGTGCAGTGAGGATTAACACAATTCTCAAGCAAATGCGGAATTAAGTCATGGATAGGACTTTGAAGCCATCCATACACTTCTCCTTTCCTTAATAAGGACAAAACACGTGTCGGCATGAAGAGCCTACCAAGCACACTCAGTACCACAAGAAAGTCGGCAAGCACGGACGATAGTAAGAGAGGAATCGATTCGATCGACAACTCTACCGTGGTGGAGGGCTTTTCGTGTAAAATGCCGCTAAAATTGCTGTTGTTTATGTCGTTTCCTGACTTTCGTGCGCCCACCCTGGGAGATCCAGAATTCTTGAGGGTCATGGTGATGATGGGATCGGACAGCACTATCCCGCCGATATACTCGTGGCGGAACATCGCCCAGTGGGAGATATGAAAGAAGGGTGTGTAGAGGAGAAGGTGGGAAAGCGCAATTAAACTTTGCTGGATAAACCAGATAGAGGTCCGGACAAAGGCGAAGTAAAGATAATAAACGGCAACGGTTGGGAACAAAAAAAAGGTGATAGTGAACAGAAATGTCGCAACCAGCATCTGTTCAACTGAAAATTCGTAGGCATCCGTACGGTTGCGCAGTTTGTTGTACTTCTTCCCACGAAATTGGTTGAACAAACTCACAAATAAGACATTAGCAAGGCGATATAATAAGGCCATAGACTGATATAGGAAACAGAGGTGTAGTGTGACAATGCCAATCACGTCGGCTAGGATAGCCAGGGCCGTGCTTGCGCCCATAAGTGAGATGTAAAGTGTGAGGACGTAAACGTAAGTGATCCAAGCATATGTATTTTCCCCTTCCGTGCAGGGTTCCCAACCCCACGTAAAACTTAAGAGACAATCCCAAGTGGTGAGCACCATCTTTGAAAAAAAGTCTAACGACGCGTTGAGGTCTTCGTTCATTTTAAGACCAGCCGGCCAGCCCTCAAACCAGTCCATATACGACATGTGTAGGTTAAACAAAAGATACCGAGAGATGTGCTGCATCACTAAATGTGTGTTTGATATGTAAATGACCAAAAACGTTAAAGAGATACCCAGCACAAGATCTGTCAGATAGCGGCCGAGGTAGTTCAGGTAGCAGACATGCTGTTGGTTTGAATTACGTGCCACCTGGTGAGGAAGAACGGGGTGAAGCCCACATGAGGTGGTTTGGCCGTCTAAAAGGGAAACGAAATTGACAAACTCCCGAAGCCGTAGCTCCATGATCCTCGCAAACCACGAAAACCGACTGAAAGGTTTCAACCCCCGGAGCAGAATGAGGGTTCCGTACATCAGAAATGATAACACGTGGTGAAAATAGGGCGATAAAGAGGCAATACTGCCACTGGATGCGGCTTGCTGGAATTCGTTGCATCCCATTGAGGTATCGGTACTTCTCTTCATCGGACTAACGGGGATACCCTTCAGGCTCGCCTTTTTCATTGCACTAAGAATCTTCGAGAAGTGGGACGATTTGGAGCCTTCCAAAATGAGAGCCGAACTACACCTCTGCACATCTAAATCCAAGGAATTCATCGGTTCATGACCTACGCAAACGGGGTCCTCCCCGAGTAGGACGCGCTGCACGTTACCGCCAAGACAGCAAATCGACAACGCGACCGCTATCTCGGAGAAGTCGACGCTAGTCGGGAAATCGAGCCGCGGCGGCACCCCCGAGAGCAGCTCCTCGACAGGTTTTTTGCTAATCGAGCCATTAAACACCCTGTTGTTTTCGTAATACGTGGTGAACGAGGCACTAAGCTGTCTGTGCTCGCCATCGGCGCTATTTGATTCTGCGCACAGAGGCCTTCCGGTAGCGCTGCCGGACCTCGCATGCGATGTCCAGTGTTTCTTTCCCGATAAGCTGCAAAGGGAAAGATCCTCTATGGGGGTGGGAGCGAACGCGAAATTATACCAATTCGGCATCGAGTCCATCGCATTGTTTCCCACCATATTATCCACGTTTGGCGCGCTCTCACCCATCATTACCTCTGGCAGCAGTACCCCTTCCATATTGCACTGCACACCAGGCAAGCAGACGGGCTTTTGACCACGTAGCAGCCGCCCCACACCGACAGGACCATAGAGAGCGCACGCACTAAACACCGTTGGCTTGAGTGAGTACCGCTTAAAAGGATCGCAGCGAATCACATGCAATTGACAGGGTTGTACGCGATACCCACAACACCAAATCTCACCAAGGATCGGCCCTTCGAGAAGTTCCAGCCACAGGTCGTTGCGCTGCTGCATAAGGCGAGTGATATTCTCGTGGGAGCTGAGGAAAGTAGAAAACGAGGAGTGCGGGCCTACATTCGTGGAGCTGCCATCTATCACGCCGTTTCCACCCGGGTTTTTGGTAGGGGAGGGTCGGATATAGCCTAGAATCTGAAGATTGCCGTATTGTGGCATGCCATCGTGTGTTCGATAAACCTCCAGCACCTTCTTTGTTCTCTGCAACTTCTTCGTGGCCTCCTCCATCGACTGCTCCCTTATAAATCCGGTTACGATGACTGAGAGGCCATGGGGGTTCCATCCTATAATCCAAGAACCGCCCTCGGTCGTGTTCGGATCCAGCTCACCATTTGCTTTTCTCATTACAGGCCATACGATTGTGGACAAATCGGATAACCCGGCCATCAAGTACGATATTCCAGAGAAACGCACACTAGAATCTCAGTATATTCACGGCCGAGACGACCCCCTATGTGTCAATATAATTCTACAATAATAATAAACTTTGTATAATATCAAAAATCGCAATGATACCCCCCCCCTTTCTTACTTTTGTTTACTTGTTATGTTAAACATAAAGCTGTTGAATATGGAGGGAGAGACAAAAGGCAACATGTAAGTAATTCATCCTGCAAGGCAAAAAAAAAAAAGGAAAAGAAGCAAAAATCATCCTAACCGCAGAACCAACAATGAGGATAAAAAACGCTTGATTGAACTAGGCTCACATCCCCCCCCCCCCCCCTCTCTCTTCTCTTCACTCTGCACTTCCCCTCACATTTTCCGCTTTAAGTGGCGGTCGTGGTGGGGTTGCTCCTAAGCCTCGTAGTTTTAAACCGCGGGATCCACTCCCTCAACGTTTCGAGACAAAGCGGCAGAATCATCCTTAGCGCCGCCTGAGGGCACATCCGGAAAACCCAAAGGATCGGACACTGCCTCCTCGTTGAAACCCCCATTTTGATCCTCTGTCGTTGTGAATTCCTCATTACCAACTTTAGTAAGGATATATTCACCCGAATAACTCCACTCCTGTGTTAAAGACATAGATTCATCCATATTAGAATTTTCAATCGGTTGTAATTGTGCGTTGTCGTCGTCGTCGTAAGAATGCGCTGTCGTCTCGAAAGTCGCTTCATTACCGCCAACCCCCCCCACAGCCCTCTTCTTGGAATGAGCCGCTCTGGTTCAAATTAGTCTGCGGCAAAGATACCCATTCTGCCTCTGAAACCTCTGCTCGAGAATCTGCAACCCCAGCCCCGTCTGGAAGCTCGTCAGGGATAGGTTCAACCCACGTTTTTGACATGGCAGCCTCGTTTTCCTCCTGTAGACGCTGGAGTTTCGCTCTCAACTCGTCGACACGAGCTCGCAATGGGTTCCCATGGTGCTCTGAAATCTCTTTGAATGCGTTATCAAGCTGGGATGCCTTCTTCCTCTTAAGAAGAAGTTGCTCACGACTCTGTTGTACAGCTGCAATGTCTTGCTTCAGTTGATTCTGAACCCTCTTGGCTTCTTCAAGCGCATCAGGAATCTCTTCCATGGTGAACTGTTCGTACCACTCGAGCTCCTCGCGTCTAGCAGCACACTCCCGCAGGTGGGCTGTCCATGATGCCTTCTGGAAGTCGACTTTGCTATTATGAAGGGTTCTAAATTCTTTTTGAAGTGGCCTTGTACTTACAGGAAGTGCGGGAATCTTGGGGGCACCTCTAAACTCGCCTTCAACTGAAAAGGAAACAAATTGTCTTTCGCTTGACTCTAGATAGTCCAATACTCGACATATTCCCTCCCCGGAAGACAAAATTGCTGCGGAATGTTTACCAGGGATGGTGGTGAGCCGACGAAGATCTAATAAATACTGGATGCGTAGGATAAACGAAAGATTCGCACGCCAGCAAAGATCCTGTTGTTGTACTTCGTTCTGAAGCAGCTCCAGACAAGCATTAGCTTTCATCTGCAGTGCCTCCAGTCGCCGACGATACGTTTCTAGAACGCGCTCTTGGAGTTCCGTCAAAAAAGAGGAAGAAAACTGAGTAGTTCTAAGGCTTTCTTCATCCCCGACGAAGTGGTCTTGCAGAGGAAGACCAAAGCCACACCTCGTGAGAAGCGCATTTACAAGCGGACCTACCTTTTCCGGCTCAGCTGCGAACCCGTATATCATGCGCACATTGCCGATGGATTCAATGAGTCTAACATTTGCAGCGATCAGAGATGACAAGGACTGCTGATGGGATTCCACCTGCTCACGAAGCAGAAGGAGCTGCATCGATTGCATCAGGGTAGAAGGTCCGCAGGTGCACGGCAGGGAACGCCCTTCGGATGAGTCGATGGCTCCCTCAGGATTGCCGGAAACTAGTGGTACGGATCCCTTCGTCCCGCCGTGATATTCAAGAGAGGAAGAAAAAAGCGTCTCCAATCTCTGGTGGTAATCTGACAGAAGAAGTCCTCCAAGCATACTTAAGGTTGCATTAACCGGTACATGGTTGCCTCGAGGCGCTACCATGGTCGAATCTTGAAGTGCATGACGCCAATACCTGGAATCGCCCATCGCCCTTAACTTTCGCCGAAGAAACATAACTTCTAATGCAAGCTTCTCATGAAGCTTTTCAAGCCTTGTTTCCTCTTTCTCAGCATCATCCGCAGTAGCGGCGGCGTTTACGATGTCAATGGACTTGGCATCCTTACAAAGTGACCCCATCGCGTGGGAGACAATCAGGGCTGTGAGTGCAATCTGCAGTTCCCTCAGGTACCATTTCAGTCGCTTGTTTCGTGTAATGGGCGGCAGCGTCGTTAAGGCAACTGAGACGCTTAGGTGCTTCTCGTCATCACATAGCATCGCATGTGCGGCCATCAAACTCCACTCCTGACTGGGTAAAAGAAGAGCCTCCAATTCCTCCCCAATTGCAGCATCATTCGCAGCCTGACGACTACAGTACTCCTGCAGCTTATGCCCGCAACTGGAAAGAGATGATAGCTCTTCTAACAGTGCACTAAGTGCCTCCTGCCGTTCGGGTGAGCTGTACTGCAAATGTTTAAAGGCGTGCGCAAAGGATTGCAAAACATGCAAATGTTGTTCACCTGTGAAAGCTGCTCTCGCGTCGCTGTCAGTTCGCGTCCTCAGATCGTGCTGTGGCTCTGTGGGAAAACGCACTGGTTTGTGGGAAGACTCTTTTATAGACTGAAGGAGCCTCTCAGAAAATCGTTTCACTTTTCCTAACGAATCGGTCCTGCATTCTGGTGAACAGAGCGCGAGATCGTGAAGCAAGTGGCGATGCTTTAGTATTTGAGCTTGCTGAAACTTGTACTTTTCAGTCATGTTCACCAGAGATAGAAGAGCTGTGGCTACTTTGGCATCATCAACTGCTGCACTCAACACAGGGCGGAATGGCTTGTGAACACCAACCACATCGTCAACAAGGGTATTGATCATAGGCAGTGCAGAAGACATATCCGTGTGCGACAACTTCTCTTGTTGAAGGGCCTGAAACTTTTGAACGCATCTCGATTTATCTTCCAGGTAGAGCTCGAGCGTTTCCGTCTCCCTTTCCGCCATGCGACGCTCAAACTGATTGCGCGTGAGAATGCCAAACAGGTCACTCTTCAGCTCCGCCACCTGCAGTAATAATGCCCTGTACTCATCTTCCTCCTCCATATCATCACTAGCCTTGCTACCCCTCGAGGCCGCCTCAGTTCTTTCCTCATCGTCCTCGAGGGCATAGCTGCAATTCACCACGCCTGCAAGGGGGGGGGGCTGAGGAAGGTTGCTTAGCTCCTCCGAATTCCCAAGCGCACTGGCGTCGATCGCCTCATCTCGGCTCTTGTATCCTACACCCGAATGGGAGCTCGCCTCTTGAGGACACTCCACAGATACTACGTGGAAACTGTCCTCTTGCCGCGTCCCCCCAATGCAATTCTTCTCATTATAAAGGGAAAGGGCGTCGCTGTCTTCCAGGCGAGGCTGTGTGAACGGGCTGCTTCCCTCTTGACCTTCCTCTACTCCCTCCGTATTAGCAGAAAATACTGGGTCTGGAGTATTCATGCGCTTTCGTTTCTGTGGCCGCGGTTCATCATCAGCAGCAAAGCCACGATGCGAATCGATAATTAGAGGGGACTCTACAAAATCCGTTTGTTCCTCCTCCTCCCCTTCACCTTCAAAAGCGAATGGATTGTCATACAAGGAGGACATTATATCAATATATATATTGATGTTGATATTAGATATCTGGCTCCTTTCCTCTAATTATAGACGGAAAATGTCCGTCTAGTGAAGAGATAAGTAGATAAGATATTGGCTTATTTCCTATTTGTTTAAATCAATATTCACACCCCAGAACGGATCCCACTCCTACACACAGAGAAATAGAAGAAAAAAGCGTCAACTTGGAAAATATAAGAGACTCGAAAAGAAGCAAAAAAAGATGCTAAATATGTTCGAAGAATCTTTAAAAAGATATTGACATATCAAGATGCTAAGTCAGTGAGTTCTCAATTTTACTAGGTTTAGTGTATCAGTTTATTTTTTCCATTCCATGATAAAGATTAATCAAATCTTTAAAAAATGCACATCCAAATGGTCAAGCATCTGATATTTAACTTATGTATATATATATATATATATATATTCATTTATTTATTTAAAACAATAAAAGCACTTTCATAAACCTGATGTAAAAAAAAGAATTAGATGGAGAAAAGTGTACTTAATTAAATGTGCATAGCGCTATTCTTTGTTTATAGAAATCTTTAATGTAATGGGGAAAATGCGCATACGAATTCTCCAAGTTTTTAGCCATGAAATAAAATAAAAGTAATAGATAAAAAGTAAAAAATTGAGCTCAAATTATATACTTTTTGTACTTATTCTTTCTCCGTAAAATCTTGTAATTATGATAAAGATCGCAAAGAAAATAATTTGCCTTCTAAGCTCTCTCATATACGCAAATGGAAAAAAAAAACGTGAAAAATAAGTAAACGCATGCAAGCATGGTATACTCCTTTTGCCCCTTCCGAAAAAAAATGAATCCCGGAATCTTTTTTTATATAATACTGTCTAGAATTCTTTAAAAGGTATCAATTTTATCAATTAATCCTTCTGGCGATACAGTATACAAAAAAAAAAATTAAAAAGAAAAAAGTAAAGCCGTTACCAAAAAAAGAATTGGTACACAATACCCCGTGATACGTGGTACATCCCCTTCAAACACACCTGTGCCCTTTCATCCACCCATAAGTAAACTTTCCTTATCAGCGCGTTGCCGATAACACCGTGGTAGCAAAGCGTAGGGGCGCGAGATTCTCTCGGCTTGACACAAAATCTAACTCTACCAAAGCTGGCATGTTGTTGTTGTTGCTCTTTTCCCTTTCCTCCCCTATTTCATTCCATTCGTGTATGGTTTGCCTTCATTGGTTGTTGGTATATAAGTACCACTGGGAGGGGGGCAGACGTACACAACACACGGTTACAAACACACCGAGTGTGAAGCCCGCATCATTTAATAGGGTGTTTCTGTCTGTAATGCGTGAGTTTGCATTCACGAAGGATGATACTTCCCCCCCCCCCCCAGGGACTGGACCTGGGGCAGGATAAAATGGGTTGTGTGAGAATTTGTTATCATCATAGCAGATCTTGGAGGCACAGCAGGGCGAGGAATAAAGACTACCTGGAGTTCTCAGGGGCCCTTTTCCTCCACATCCGCGAAAAATGGAAAGATATGATTCACACCACCTTCAGGTTTCGACAGAGACGCTTTATCCGAAACCTTGTCCGAATTAAAGTACTCGAATGAAACCAGATGCGGTGAAGAAAAATTCTGTGAGGATCTACCAGCCTTATCAGACAACTTTCTGTCCTTTAAACAACCCACCTGCCTCCCATCTATTTTCGGATGGGAGGAAACATAAACATGATTTGGGTTCGAGGAACTTTGCTTGATTGTTTTTTTGATGTCTTTAGCGTACTGGGGTAATACCACGGAGTCCGTTTTACTGCAATTGAAACTCCTCTCCTCGTTAGAAACCTGGTATGAGCAGCTTCCTGAAAAGGATTCGGGATCGATCGCATGTTTTAAATGGGCCTTTTCTTCCGTGTTTTGGGTGTTGCTATTACTGTCATTGCTGAGGGGAAAACCTAACGATGCGTTACCATCTCTGCTCAATACCCTCTGTGATACTTTATTCTCGATGTAGTTCATAAAATCACTATTTCTTGGTATGCGGGTGTCGAAGCTGCACTCCAGCAACGCCTCCATGATGTTTGTGGAGTCACGTGTGCAAGGCTCGCGAGACCATTTACTACTGTAGACCGCTAACGACGCGCTCCTGGAAGCGTATTTAGAGGCTTCCTCCACCAGTCTGCTCGAATTTAAAATTGACAACGTAGGATTTGAGCTAACAGAATTATGCTGGTTTCTCAGCTCCACATCAGAGGCAATGGAAGTTAAAGAAAAAAAGCTATTGTTTCTAAGCGTTTCTTGAACTATTTCCTGCGTGGTATAGGTTCCCAAGAAATCGTCATTCTTGGCTTCTAAACTATTGCAGCCGTGTCCACAGTTCAAAGAGGATTCACGTTGGTTTTTATGCGCAAGATTGAGGTGTTGGGAGTCTATAAGGTTGTCAAACTGCTTCTCATTCATGTGTTCCGACATTTTGAGCAGATTAGAGTTCAATGTAAACCTTATGCTAGTCCGTTTAACAGTAATATATGTATCTACGGTAGCGTATAACCTATCCCCTTCTCTGGTGCGAACGAGAGAACTTTGATCTGTTTAACCCCTTTTGAACTTTGCGCGTGGCCCCACTCCGATATTTTTTTAATTAAATAAGAGTCAAATAAATTATTATTATTATATTGTTAGCATACTTCTTTATCACAATATCGGGTATGGGTACGCAGGTGTGTATATTTATATCATAAAAGAAAACTCCAGAAAGCTATTTTGTAAATGAACTATCTAATTATGGTACGAACTCCTACGATGATTCTACAAAGTCAAAATTAAAATGCTATGATCAGCTAAGATGTACCGGGTAAGCTATTTTAAATCAATGGATCCAGATACTTTAAAAAGGGTAGAAGAGCAACCTCAGCTCATTTTGTAATAACGAAAAGAGCTTCACTTGAGCATGAAAGTATGCTAGCCCAACTTTTTGCACCCTCTTAGATTGTTTCTTCTAAATTCGATTAACTCGGTGTTAGTTATTAAAATATTATGGATTTTCTACAAAGCGTCATATAGTATCAGATCGTGCATGCATGCAATATACTGAGCGAAAATAAGCAGCTCGACCTGAAAGACGCCAAAATCTGAATAAAGGGAGTTGGTGGGAAGTACGAACAAAGACGCATTTAAAATTTTCTTCCTCCCCCAATGTAAATTTAATCGCTTTTTAGCCGACCGCCTTTCTCTGCCGCTCTTGAAAGCCTTCACTCATCGCCACATCCAGCTCCTTACACAGTTGTCTGTACCTCTGCGCGGTTTGCACCGCGTTCGTGTACTCATTCTCTGGTCTCAAGATAGGCAAGACGGACTCTCGCACGCCCACGTCCTGCTGCGTATGGTGCAAGAAGTTCCCCAACCATTGCAAGAAAAACTCGACCTCGTTGACGTCGTCAATGGGGCTCTCGTAGTCGTCTCCCTCGTCGACGGAGACGTTGGAGCTGTCGTCGTCGTCGATCTCGGAGAGGTCCTCGACGGCGCCCTCGCCGTCGTCAGACGCCGACGCGGCGTCGTCGAGCCCGATCTCGTCGTCCTCGTGAAGGTCCGCGTCGTCGTCGTTCTCGACATCGGCGCGGGTTCGAATCGCGTGGAGGTTGCGCTCGGAAACCCGACAACGCGCCGCGTAGAGCCCCTCGTTTGTGAAAATGCAGTACTGCACGAGCCCCGCCGCCTTCACGAGGTGCTGCTCGACAAACGCCCGGGGCGCCCCCTCCCGTCCAGGCCCCAACGCGAAATCCATCAGCGAGACCAGGCCGAGGATGAGCACCTTACGGGTGAGAATCGAAAGATGCTCGACCGCCTCGGCGGCCTCGAGCTCGTCGGGGTTCGACTTGAGCGGCCTCGAGCCCTTTTTCTTTTTGGACGCGCCGGGAGAGGCGTGATGGGTGGGGGTGCGGGAGAACTCGGGAATACAGCCCCGGAAGAGGTGAAAAAAGCCGTGGAAGAACTGATCGGCGGCATTGGACTGCACCATTGTATCAAGTGTGATTTGCGCGTTGTAGTAGAAACAGTCCATCAAGGCAGCTACAATCCAAATACGCAATTGGGTGTCGGGGTTTTCCTGCATGTCGGGGTGAATAAGAGATTTCAGGAGCAAGTTCACGAAGTGGGGAAGATGCGTATCGAGAAGACCAGGGTGCGCACTGCACCCCTTCGCCTGATGAAGGAGTGCCTCAATCAGCTGAGCGGCGGCGATCTTGCACTCGGACGCGCATACAACTCCCCCAATTAGCATTTTTTGGCAGGCATTAAAGGTGGCCTCCATGATGGGCCCGTTGCTTAGGAACTCTAGCGTCGCACCAGATACAAAGTTGTCAAGTACCTCTTCGATGTTGACGAAAAGATCAACCCCTACCCCAGAGTCGACACTTTGAAAAAGTAGCGGAAGCATCTCCCAGGACTCGTGCGGAATCTCGCTTCCGGAGAATCTCACTACATGTAGGAATATGAGCAACGCCCTCTCCATGAAATCATAGCATTCAGACTGCTGGAGAATGCTTCGGATAAGCCTCAGAATATCGGGCCTCATATCCAGAAAAGCTGGCTTGTTTTCGCTGCAGGAAAGAACAACTGTGTAAATAGCCTCGAGTAGCGCATCTGCCGACAACGCAGCCTGCTCTATTTGAACGAGATTGTCGGAACCTAACTCGATGTCTTGCTGCTTTTCCATCTCGAAGGCGGTGGCGAGGAAGTGCTGCACGAGCGCGTGCCCGAGCTTCCCCATTACAGGAGCCATCTCAGGCGCGAAGTGCGTCGCCAGGTGCAAAATCACGGTCGGAACGAACGTCGTCTGCACGCGATGCATGAAAGAAATACACTCTTCCACAAGTGGAACGAGCACCGGCGTGAGGTACGGCCGCGCCCGCTTCATCTCCAAGAGCGTGCACATCGCGTCGATCGCGGCGAGCCGCACGCGCGCGTCGCCATCCTCGACGAGCGCGGCCATCATGGTGATAAAAGCGGCAAAATCCTGCTCAGTTGGCATGGGAACCTTTGAATACCGCTGGCAGACCACTACCGCCTTGCAGCGCAGCGGAACGAAGGCGACCTCCGGCCGAAGCCGCGGCGCCACGTAGTGCATGAGGACGTTTGCCATCTGCCCCTGCCAAACCTCCTCCACCCCGCGCAGGTACTTTCGCAGGATGGAGAGCAGCTGTAGAAATCCATAAAGGCGTGGAAAGTTCGCCGCGTTGGTCTCCAAACTGAGACCAGTCGTCAGCACCTGCAGAAGAGCCTGAAGGAGCGCCGGCGCGTCGTGGAACTTTTTCTTTCCGCCGATAATGGCGAGTATGGCGTTGGAGGCGGCATGGCGCTGTATGAGCTCGCCATTGTTGACCCCCTCATCCATCATATACTGGACGTAGTCGGAGAGATCCGTCTCGTCGGCAAACGCCTCCTCATCCTCATCACCGAAGCATAAATACGGAAAAAGCAGGTGTTCGATGATGGACATGGCGGCTGGTCGAATAAATCCTGTGTAAAGCGCCTCGTCCAGGGTGCACAATTTCAGGTAGCGAATTGCAAATATCTCGCTCTTTCGGTGGATCTCGCGGTCGGTCGAAAGAAGACAAAAACTCAACCAGTTCTGCCATACACCGAAAAAGGCAGCGGCGTGCACCTTTAGGAAGTGTGCTGCCACGGGTGCGGGCTTCTTGCGGCGCGTCGCGTCGTTCATCACACTGAAGATGATCGTTGCAATTCGTTTGACGCATTTCACGTATTCCTCATAGGTTTTCCCGCCAGCTACGGAAGCATCTTGGTGATTTTTCTCCAAGAACACTAATATGCGGGCAAACCATGTATCAAATGAATCGGCAGGAATGACTTTAGTGTTCTTCTGTTGTAATGCTGTCTCCACAACGCCTTCCGCAACCTTGAAGACCATTTTTGAAATCTGGAAATTATTATAATCCAGAAACCCCAACAAGGGCTTCATTAGGTATGAGCAAACTTCTAACTTGAGGGGCATGGGCTCCAAGTTTGGGGTATTGAATCGCTTAGTATAGGTGTAGAGCATCTCCAGCACCGCAGCTGCACGCTCTGAAACTGAGAAAGAGGGTGCACTCCCAACCTCTTGTGGAATTCCACAAACGGAAAGTTGTTCTACCATCGGCAAAAGCTCCCCCAAATAGTTCCATTTGAAGCCACTAATAAGCGTTGACACGCATTCGCAGATGACCCTTCGGTGTGTAGGAGGAACCTGGAAGACTCCATTAAGCAATGTTTGCTTAATCTGCTCAAACACCTCCGGTGCTTGCATGAGAACTCTCTCAGGGGTTGTATGCATTAAGCAATTCTTCACGTAAATAAGAGACGAAAGTCTTTGCTCTACCGATAACATTGGATCCACAGCCGAGCGCAGGACCATCAGGAGGTAATGCGGGGCGGAATCACTTTGAAAAAGAGCCTCAAGCTGCGAGGTGGCGTGGGTACGCTCCTCCTTGGTGCCGTTATAGGCCACACTGAGCAAATGTAGCACATTCACCTCACTCATTGACGTATGCACACTTCTATTTTACACCGTTTACATGTGTTTTACAATTGAATGAAAAAAAAATAGAGTGTTTGTTCCGGTACTTGCACATGCACATGAATTTGCAAAAGCCGGCACGTGGTATGTCCCTTCTTTTCTTTTTTGTTTGCTTGAGGGTTATGCGCTAATGCCACCACATGGTGATTATGATGAATAGTTTACAATAAAACAGCACAAACATGATTAATAATAGATTATTTTGATTCAAGTATCAAATGTCTGTTAATTATAAAATTCGCTTATCTGTTTGTTTGTGTGTATGCTCGTGCTTTAATATTCCAAACCCTTTTGCATTCATTAAGTTGTTTGTGTTCACCTTGGAGATGCCAAAAATGAAAAACACAGATTATATCCCTACCAGTTAGGGACCAATCTATGGGTGGTATCATCGATAGAGATGTGAATAGAAGGTAATGCTTTGCCTCTTTTTGAAGCCTGCTGTACTTGGGACCTCACCTTATTGTTACCTTCGGCGTAAACTTTATCCTAGACCGCTAGGATGAATACTGTTTCGATTTTAATTCTGTTTCGGGCTATTTGTATTGTCAGCGGGTGCGACCAAAGCTAGGCTTGTTTCAATTTCCCTAGTGAGCTTTTCAGCAGATATCGCTCCGGCAGCCCCCATCCACTCTATCTTTCCAGGATTGGATTTATACCTGACGGGAAGTTTACTTCCCACACACTTCTTCTCCTCAAGGTGGTTCAACACCTGCTCCCAGTGTTTACACTGTTTCAACAAAGTGTCATTGCCAATAATTACCATTGCAAAACGTGCTCGCGAGCACGACACAATCAACCGATTGCGCATACGAATAAACTCCGTCAGCTTTTCGGTTCGAGTCATGGAAAGGATAATGATGTCATTTTCATCCCCTTGGAATAAGTCCACTGTGCTGACGCGAATGCTGGGTAGCGATGACAGCCGTAGCACACTGCGCAAGACGCGACATTGCCCCAGGTAGGGCGCGATAACAGTGATGGATTCTTGCAATACCCCTTCAGAAACGAGCAGCTGAACCACCTGCTGAACCATGCGTATCTCTTGCGTGTTGATCTTGCTACGACTGCCAGGGGCCTCCTCCTCCGGGTGGTTATGGCTCCAGAAGAAGATACGCTCGGCAAGACCAGGCACCGCATCGACCAGAAGTGCCCCGCTCGCCGTCACGAACGGACGCTGCGAAACCAACGGGTGATCGATTAGCGGCTGTGGATCGTAAAAGGGCCGTATGAGCGTCGCGATGGCAGGGTGCATCCGACGCTGATCTGTCAACCGAATAGGCGGGATATGATTCGCTAATCGCTCAAATAATGACAAGTTCATTCGGTTAATCTTTTCGTACATGAAGGTTTCCACCTTCGGCTGCAGCTGGTAATGGTCACCGATCAGAACAATCTGCTTCAGGGAATCTGTCATGCAGCTTAGCAGCTGCATCTCCAACACCTCAGCGGCCTCCTCAACGACCAAAATGCTCGGGCGTAGCGAGCGAAGTAGATTCTGATTCATAGCACAACCCGTGGTGGTGACGCCCACGACATCCGCTCCGCGCAGTAGGCTGAGCTTGGCCTCGTCGATCGCATGGTTGCGTATCTGCACCACATTCAGCAGCGTGTGCATGAGGGCATGACAGGTTTTGGCCTTCACCGAGATCGTGCGTTGGATGAGGTACGCGTAGTACTTGTGCCGCGTCACCGGGTCCAAACTCCAGAAAGAGATGAGCTCAGCAGGTACCCCCTCCGGGCACGCTGGTGGGTTATTGGCCAAGTAAATGGCCTCTCTTGAGAGGTACTTACCGTCAAGCGTATCATTGGAATCCCGGCTCTCGTTCTCTCGCTTCATTTCTTGAAATACACTCAGCGATACATCCTCTGCCTCAGCATCCCCGTCCCCTTGAAGGATAACTCCGGTCCCCGAAACGGACAGGGAATTGTCTTGTCCCTTTTTACTCTCGCCCCCAACAGCTTTCTGATTACTCTCCGACTCCAAGGCGGCCCCCAATTTTGTGCACAGTAGCTCCAAGTAAAGCTTGGGATCAACCTTATTGGAACGATTCAGGGGTTCACCGATGTAGCGCTCACCCTTCAGCCATTCCTCACGCTCCTCGAAGGTGATGTGTTGTTGTTGTTCGGGTGTCAACCAGCGCAGGAAGTACGTCTTGGGCACTTTACCCTTCTCCAAATAGTGAATTTCCTTTGTAAGCCGTTCGATCCTTTGTTGCAGTAGAAAAATACGCTCTCGGAGAGTCTTGATCGCAGACTTATCTGGCATCGAATGGAGAAGGGAACCGAGGTTGTGCGGGTCGAGACGTGGCTCTTTAGAGCGACCACCAATACGCACCAAGCGCCGGCCATTCGGGAACATGTCTGGGCTCCCCATGCCGCTGACCCTCCCGTGTGCACCCTTGAAGCCGTCCCAGGCCGCCGCGGCAGCCAACTGCTGGCCTACCTGGGGCCGCCCCTTTTCCCAAAGCCCGCTGTTCAGCATGTCCACAAGAAATTCGTCCAGGGCGTGGTTCTTGTAGGTGATGACCACAATCGGACCCATCACAGGCAAGAGCTTATCCAGAAGAGTGGATGTCAAAAGATCCACGTCCACGCGTTGCAGGATGTCCCCGGAAGCCAGAAGCTGTTTGTACCGGACATAGGCCTCCACAACACGGCACCCGATAAAGGACTTGCCTGTTCCAGGGGGCCCCTGGACCAGCAGCACCTCAGAGTACGGCAGCTCGCGTATGAGAGCACTCTGACCAGCATCCAGGACACAACTTCCCTGGATGTCGGCTAAGAGCTCTTGAAAAGCGTACTCACAGTGCAGAGGAATATGAGGCAGAAGCCGACGCCTCTGGGAACCGGCGATGGCTGCTTCTGTCGATTTTTTCTGAATGATCAGCTGTGGCATGGGGAGCGGCATTGCCAAAGGACCAAGGAAGGCGTGTAGTGCCTTCATGATACTCATATAGCCTGACATAAAGATTGGGGTCTCTAGCAGCAGGGAGCAGTCATCGCGCCCGGCCGCCTCATTGCGCAACAAATTTGCCTGCAGGACTGTGAACGGCGTGCTAAACTCACATGGCGACACAACGATAGCGTTCACGTTGCGTAACCTGGAATTACCAGAGGACACGATACCCCAGAAAATCTCATTTTCCTCTATCACTGCCTTGTTCAGACCAGTGGTAATGCAGACCGTCGCGCCCTGATGGAGGTGCACAGCGAGGTCTGCCTTCGCGCTCATGGGGTGCACTTCCAGAATGTAGCTGTCGGGGCTGGAAAAGTCACGATCATTGGCGATAACCCTGGCAAGAAAAAGGACCTTGCTGAAGAGGCGTGCGTGCTCCATATCGGACTTTGTCTCCTGACTGGGCTCATAATTGGGCAGTTGGTAGCACAGCGACGCCATGAGGCGGCTGGTGGCCTCGAAGGTGTCCGCGCGTAGCAGTTGGCACTGCGCGCGGATAAATTCCTCCTGCGAGTCGTACAACCCGGCACCGTTGATGGGAAGATTCATGGGGGAAAATGCAGACTGCGGCAGGGGAGGCGGCGACGAAAACTCCTTCGCGGAAGGAATAAACATAGCCGTTCCTCGATCGGCTGTTGTTGAGGACTGAAGTCGCTGATGGGCATTCTCTAACTGTGAGTAATTTGCTGGTCTTGGAGAGGTGGCCATGCGCCTCTCGAAGAGATGAAATAGAGACTTCTGCACGCGCTCCAAACGCAAAGATGACACATTTGTGTATTGACGCAAAAGGATCAAGTAGTTCGCAACCTCAATCCATCGCTCGGAATACCGCAGCAAACGCATCTCAGCGGCACCACTGTCCTTGTCAGAGCCATCATGCCGAGTTTTTTTATTCTCTTCTTCGTTAACTCCCCTGTTTGTCCTGGGCAGTGAAGAGATCGCATCATTAGAATCGCATGCTACAGTTCGGGTAGCCTCCTCGTTCCACTCAAGGGTGCCCTGCACCATGTCAAGGAAGAACGCCTTCCCTCCCTCAACCCTTGCCTCCACAGCCTCTGTCTGATGAGGCGGTAATGCTGCCGCCGTGCCCACTACGGCGCTGCCGCAGTTCTCCTCAACCGTTAGGGATAGAAATGCCTTCAGCATACTCAGATGAATCGGCTCACGGTTTTCGATAAATGTAATCAGTTCAACCAGGGTGTGAACGGCATCAGCGAAGGCCTCCCGGTCAGCAAGAGACCGAATCCAGACCAACACCTCATTCCACTCATGGCGATGCATCAGAAGCATAGTGATGATGACGATTGGCTGCTTGTGTGTTTTACAGCGAGCAATAAACTTGACGACATCGGCCTCAGTAATCACCGCTTTCTCCGGATGGACGTCGCTAGCTACAGGAAAGCCACGAGATTCATCTAACTTGAAGTAAACTGCATCCCCGACAGCAATGCTTTTGACACCGTAGCCGGTGCTGTCTAAAAAAAATTTTGCCTCGCCGGACTCCTGCATGCGTAAAAAGCCAATCCCATTGTCCATATCTATCCGGCTGATTATCCCGTGTCGACGCTCCTCCGTGAACAAGAAAGCCTCTGCGTTCTTGTCCCTTGCATGCGGGCTATTATGTTGTCTTTGGCCGTTTCCATTACTATTGCTACCATTAACATTACGAGTACGATTCACGCTTACAAGGGACGAACCCCCTTTCCCAGCTTTAGCATCCAGCCGCTTCGTCTTTTCTCCCAACAGCTTCAAACGCGCAAGATGCTGCTGGTGAGCACGGTACTTCATCATCACCCTTGATGACGAAAAAGACGGCTGTAATACAAATGCATCCTCAGCTTCACCGCTTGCTCCGGTACCTTGGGCCTTTTCATACGCACCACCCTCTTCCACCCCTTCCTGGCAGTCACTTTTTTTGAACCGACGCGCACAACGGGGACGCGTATGTCCCTCATACCCACAATGCCTGCACCACCTTGCCGTTCGAAGCGACAGCAATTCTTCTTCGTTCCACTTCTTTAGTGCCGCTGCCTGCTCGATGCGGCGCTCAAAAGAAAGGAACATGGACTTAAAGAATTCCTTTTGGTCTTTATGTTGATCAAAAAAAACATCCAGACGCGGGTGTGCTGAAAGAATCTGTAAAAATGTAAAGCAATTGCCGGAAACATCCTCGATATCCGTCCAGTCAATGCTAGCATTTTTCTCATCGTTCCACTCGGAAGCTAACGGCGCATGACCTTGAGAAGACATTATGCCCTTTAACAAAACTATTTAACAAGCTTCTTTACTTTTTATAGTATTTAATATAGGGGTGTTATTGTAGTAGATACTTCAACAAACGATAAATAATGATGAGACAGATGTTAAGATACAGCTCTAGATTTCTAAAGTGTATAACCCTCATTTTAGACCCATTTTTTACTGCATTAAACTTGAACTCTGATTTTATGTATTGTTGTTTCCACCACTACCGTGATGATCATGGGAATTTGAAAAATCACAAGTATTAACTTTTGCATAAGCCTTACATTTGAAAGTAAAACCTCGCCTCTTCATTATAACACGCTGAAAAAGGGAAAGTAGAAGCACTCCCTTTGCCTTCAATACTGAATCACCTCTAATCATCTCTATCGCATGTTTTTAGTAAATGTCACGCACCCACTTTCCTATATAGCTTAAAAAGTGTACTAATATGATTTCTCTAGATACATATTGTACCTTGGGATTTTACCTTTGCCTCGAAAGCTCTAAACACGTTGATTCAAAACGCCGAACAAATCGCACAAAAAGGGGTGACCCTACAGTATAGCAGATTAGAAAACTCAAAGGGAAAGAAAAGTTTACCTTTGATGAATAATACTCACGCAGGAAGTAAAAAGGCTACCAACTGGGAACCATGGTTTGTGAAGTCGTAATATGCTTGGCCAGACCCCTCTTGCTCCACAAAAACATCCTCCATATACCTCCAAAGATACGGTACAACGCGCTTGGCATAATCCAAAATAACCATATCAATTATCATGCTACTGTTCATGTCCATTCTCTTCGCGAAGAATGGGTCTCTCAGAGTCATACCTTGGCTAATCAGACTTCGATCCTCGGATTCAGGTGACCATGAGGAAAAGGAAACAACACTTAGGTGAGGTAATATCTCCTGTCAACCCCCGAGTGAAATCAGACTTTGGCACGGCTTCATTTATTAGGGGTATCGCCGACACGACATGGGATACTGCCTTTCAGTCATTGTTGAAGACTGATGAAAATGACGAATAGACAAAAAGTTCTCGATGAGATCAATGGTGGATCTAGAGTTGCTTTTGGTGAACGAATTCTTCTGGAACAGATATGAACTTCTGTACTGATGATCGTAAGTCTGCAAGATAATAAAAGTAGAGAGTGAAGAGTGTCATAATATTAATAGCAAAAGCAGCAGTCTAGGTTAATAAACTGACCTCTCAAGAAAAAAAGGGAAGAAATAAAAATAATAGCAAAGATAATTCATCTTACAGGGAAGCATAGAAGTTGGGCTATATATGGATGCACTTTATTTCGAATAAATTGAATTTAGTTGATATCAGTAAAGAAAAAATGATAAAAACAGTCACTTTAAAATTTAAACTGAAACTGAAATGAGTAGCTTTTAATCGTAATAACATTCGCTGAGCAGCTTTCCGTGTGCCACCACTCTACTAGAGTCCTAGGAAAGAATAAATCACACCCAATACGTCAAAGCACAAACTGGGAGTAGAATCAAAATGAAACAGCAATAATAATATAATATGCTTCTGTAAAATAAAAAATTTCAATAGAATACAAATATTATAAACTCGATAACTTAAAATCATTGAGTATGTATGCACATAACTACACAAATGACAGCATATATAGATATATAGATATATAAGGTTCAGATACTCAGTGGTCCATTTTGTGCATGCATCCATTGTAATGTAGGAAGGGAGGGGGGAGTTCGAATTCTGTTTGGACAACCATAAAATGTTATCCTTCCTTTTTTCCCTTTGAAATGTAGGTTTACCATTAGGCTTATACCTTTGACTTTCTTTTCAGTCGCTGCATATTTCTAATTCAGGTTTGATGTTAGAGAACAATGGAAATGGAATGGACGCAATCAGAAGTGATCTCTCAGATACTAGCTAATTGAAAACATTTGGCGGTAAGAAAGCTCAATGCGTAGACACCTCCCGCTCCCGCCAGACTCATCGCGACAAGCTTCATTCTCAACTTGAAGTGAGAGTAAGCTCCAAAAAAGACCTCCGTGTTGAGTGCACCAATAACCCCGCAGCATGCCGCCAAGGTTATTTCCCCGATAAAACTAGCCAAAGATTTCGGGAGCAATGATGTTAGACGGTTTCCCCGAACACCCCTTAATTCTCCCGAGGATGCAACCCCGCAGTTATTTTGACTGAGGGTAAGCGGCAAGAGTAAAGACAACATGGGGGCCAGGAATCCAGCGACGTATCCGACAATTGTTGGAATACCCACGTTGACCGTTGCCTCCCACATCATCGGCGGTTCCAGGCGCGAGTAACCAAGTTCCTCCACCATCATCAAATTAGCGAAGAGATCCTTGTCCTTGGCAAAAATCCTCGTCACGACGAGGGCCTCCTCCTCTGTAAGGCCCTGGGCTCTATAAATGGCGATCATCTCCTGCAGCTCCCCACTGAGGTGGTTCTCGATCTCCCACACCTCCCGTCGCAGCTCTAGGTCGTAAATATCCCGCTCGAGCTTAAAGGAGGTGGTGGACACGATGGCCAAGGTTAGCCCCATCATCGCAGACGCCATGAGCATTTTAAGCGCGTGAGCGGAGACGGACGCCGTCCCGAGCACCCCACCGCCGTTGCTGAGGCTTGAAAAAAAGGTGAACCGCCGCGGTGCGGCGCGCACAAAGGCCAAGCAGATAGCACTCGCGCAAATACCAGCACTTCCAGCGAGCACCACGGCGCGATTTCGTAGCGTGCCGTTCTTACGCACTTCTATATTAAATGTTTCCATCGCGCGACCGTGAACCAAAATGGATTTCTCCACGTCCCCAAAGGCATAGCGAGCCTCATTTTGCCTTGCAGAGGTTTGCTGCATTAGTTCGGTGGCTTCACGTTTGTATATAGGTTTCAAGCTACTTACTATTCAATATATTGATATATACATATCTTTACTCACAAGCACTGTTTTTTTAAAGTGCTCTTTTCTGTTCACAAAAGATATTGAATAACTTGATACATTGGAAAGCATTCCCAGAGAGAAAAAAGGAAAATAAAATTCAGAAAAGTCAAATTAATATCCGATACCATCCATCATACCAGCATTACTATGCACTGTTGCTCCTGTCAACTATGCGTCACTGCCTAAATGTTTAAAATTGAGATAAAAGACTGTAATTAGAGGGTAAAACTTTTGCATGTGACTACGTAAGGTCCTATCCTTTGAGTCTTGCTGGGGCAGATCCCATATTTACGTCTGTGCTGCTGCACACACACACACACACACCATCCTCCTCAAGTTCGTTAAGCGCGCCGGTTTAGTGCAGTGAATACATGATTTCACAAGAATACGAAGCTGTAAGGTGTCGATGGTGGTACAAGAGCCATCACGTTAATTCTGTGGCCGCACACCAAATTCATAATAGTCATAATGCCACTAGACTGTTCAAGGAGAATAGAAAAAGAAGAACGCAAGCCGGTGGTCTGCATCCCATGGAGGTATAATCGTTAACAGGCACGCGTGCTTCACCGGCTTCCAGCCTTGCTTCGTTACAATTTACTACTGGCTTAGACACCAACCCGAATCGGCGACAACTCATCGGACTTCGTGGCTATCTGGGAGAGGGGACTGTTTTCGTAAGAACATGAGGAGGTAAAATTTCTCGAAAAGGGGCACAGGGTGGGCGGGCGGTGAAAAAGGTAAGAGACTATTTTTAATGCATCAAAAGGGTGTTTGCTATAAAAATGGCCTCGCACAACGAAGCGGATTACCATTATGGTTCCCATCGTGTCATGGCCTTACCTTGGCCTCCAAATCGGTAGCGCATAAAATAAAAATAATAAGGGGGGATCCTATTCTCCGAGATCCAATTCAATTTGTGAGCAACCTCCAAAAATCATTTTCCCCTTACTTGTGGGGCACTCATCAGTCCTAGCAAAGACCATCTCAGGGGGCTACAGTGATACGCGTCAGGATAGTATATGTCTCGATTTTCCGTTTGCCCAACTGTCGATTAGGATTATGTTTTATTCCTTAAAAAAAAGGCACCACAACAATCTGAGAAGGTACCCAGATCAATGCGTTGCTTTTGGAACGGAAACGATTCAAAATTGTGAGCCATGGGTTCGAGTGCGTCAAGAAAATGGGAAAAAGGTTGTTAAGATTACACCAATCTTAGTTCTATTTAAATGGTATCTCTATATAAAGGAAAAAGAATAGCCCTGCTTCGAAAAAATTCTACATTATGAGGAGTTAGAAACCTACATGAAAAGCTAGAAGCGTTCCATTAAAATTATCTAACCTTCTTCCCCGACGCGATCGTTTATTTTTTAGGTTCCAATTGGTAAGATGGTCTATTTATCTATCTAAATCTTACCATGACAGAGGTTGAAGAAGAAGTTTCTTACACTTTCTTGAACTGTATCCTTGATGCTCACGAAGTCCAGTGTTGAGGAAAACGAATCGGCCAGCCCAAAGAAAAGCATGGACATGATATTACCGCGGGCGTACTCGAGGGCGAAGCAGGTGCCGGGCATCCGGTACTGCTTCGCGACACCGCGCGGGAGGTAGTGGAGATCGCCCTGTCGATAGACCTCCAGCCGTGTCGGATCGCCCTCCAAGGACCCCGCCCACTGTTCCCCGTAAAGGATCATGAAGTAGTCGTCCGCGAGGTGGCGCCCGGTGTGCCCTTCCGTCCCGACCGCCGTCCCGAAAATGATTAGGTACTCCGTGAAGGAGCAGTGCAGGACGGTCATCGAGCCCATCGCGCCCCCGGCCACGTTCCATATCCACCGCCCGCGCGTCCGCGTCACCGCCGGGTACGCCGCGCAGATGCCGCGGATCACCTCGTCGATGATCTCGCGCGGCCCGAGGCCCTCGCCGTGCGCGGCCTTCGCGGCGGCGATCCCCTCCCGCGCGATCGCGTGGAGCCGCGCCTCGTCGTAGGCCCAGTGGGCCGGGTTGTCGAGGAAGCGGTGCAGCCCGACCAGAAGCGCCACAAGGGCGATCACCAAGGAAAGTTTCCGTATCCCACCCGAACCCATCAGTGGAGAAGGAAGAGGGGGGGGGGGGGAAGAAACGTCTGTTGAGAGCGGTCCAACGGTGCTGTGGCACGGGAAATCAGCCAAACGAGAGGTTACAATGCCAGTGCAGGGACCTCTTGCGGGCTCGAAGTAGTCGAGGTGCTGTCACAGTCGAAATTTCGGAGGTGAACGAATCGAAAGATAAATCTATGAGGAAGGGAAAATAAAAGGGGAGACAATTCAAAAAGTACACAAAAGAACATGCGTAAAGCAAAAATGACAAGGAAACGATGATAGAGAACGCAAACTTTCCCTACAGCGGTGGCGGTGGTTGAGGGAAAAGCCTGATTTGTACGTGTGATCTGTCTGTTGCATTTAGAAAATGGTTAAGCAAAACATATTCAAAAAAAGTGCTCACCCATTATTAAAAAAAATAAAAAACGATAAAATCTGTGAGTAGGGGAAAATAAGATATAAAAAGGTCCCGCAGATAATTGGCTACATTGTGGATCACAGTTCAATGAGGCAGCCCCCACCCCATCGGCAGTCCGCCGGAAAGGCTATCGAAACGATATCGTGCGTGCTGGCACACCGTAGGCAAAGGAGTCAAAGCCTTTATGCTCACCTTTACTGAGGAAGACGACATCTCTACATAAGGATCACAATCCATACGCTCTTCAGTAGTCTTTACTGGAGTTCAAGGGCTAGAATACTAAAGGAGATGACAAGTACCATCCCTTTTTGAGGCCTATGCAAAGTGCATGTACTTGGGGATGTGTGCAGAAGAAGGGATTAAACCAGGAATCATTAGAAGAATTCTAAAATTCGCACACAAAGAATGTCATGCAATAGAATTGGGTTCGACACTCCTCAGCACGCACCAGAAATAGAGAGGCAAGCGCTCTTTATACATTTCCTTCTGAATGTTGGCTGCGCCAACTATATACAAGCTTCGCCGGAAATCTACGTTTTAGAGTAGTAAAAAAGGATCTAATAAAAAGGGGTCACATGAGTAAATCAGATCAGCATATCGTTTCAGTACTCTCTATTGGATACGGAATGGATTTTTTCCCTACCACACCACTTTTGTTTTTCCTTATGGAATGAAGGGAAAATATACATACATGGATATAAGTATATATATATATATATATATATATATATATAGTATTCAGATATAGAAGTTTATGCAAACTTCCAAAGTTTCATTATACCCTGCATCTCCTTATATATATATATATTTATATATATCACTCCTCAAAATACCCGTGATTGATTCTTCCCTTTGCTTGATCACCCGAAAGGCTAAAATTTTAACATAGAATCAATTTATGCCACAAAAAAGGTGCAAATAAACAAGAACGCAGATGTCTCAGGAAGACAGAAATGTGGTATTTAATACAGGAAAGAGTTCGTGAGAAAATACTCAGCGTTTTACGCTCTTACTGACTACTATATTTACGAATAGGTCCTTTTATTTTTGATAATTCTCCTCGTGTTGCCTATCATTGCAACTCTAGTACCCATCGTATGCGCGCTGCTACCATACAAGCATATGGAAAAAAAAAGAATGTTAAATGTGATCGCTACGAAAATAACCAATCTAAACCAAGACTCCCGTTTACTCCTCTTTTTAAAAAGCAAAAGAGGTATGATGAAGAATTCAGTATTCAAGATATCATATTTTAGGGGGGGGAGGGGGGGGGGGGGGGGGGGGTATATTTCGCCTGAGCATTTTACCTTTTCCATCCTCTCCCTCGCTGTCTAACACACGTCCGAGACAAAATGGCAAGAATTGTCAATCATTCTTTTCCTACGTTAATCGGAGAAACCGGGCCCCTTTATGCTTTCAAAGTCATAGGGTTTTCCGTGTATTATCTTGTAGAGCTCCAGGATATTCTCAGCGGCACTCTCGAAATGTGTGGCGGCGTCGTAGCTTTTACTGATATAACACCGACTCGCGCTACCATCCTCGAGCGGCTCGTAGAGATTGGATACGGAAACAAAAGTCTCGAGCCTGGGTCCGATCAGCTGAAGGCCCGGCATCACGTCCGCCTCCGGGTTGCTCATATTCTCTACGACAGTTCCGATAATGACGATGTATTTTCCTGGCGGGCACACTTTGTTATCATCCGATAGCTGAAGGATATACATGTCATTTTTGCGCTTTAACTCCGACTGGGGGATGATAATCTGGCAGGACTTGGTCGAGGCCTTCAGCCCGGGGATGGGGTGATCCATGATCGCAATCACGCGAATCACCTTCCCAACCGCCCGGACACGATCGGGGAAGTAGGACGGGTCGCCCACGACGAACTTCGCGTACGCCTTCTTCCCCTCACTCTCGATCGACTCGAAGACGCCGTTGGCGTCGAAGTTCACCTTGTCCACGGAAGTCTGAAGCATATAGGTTCCACCGTAAACGGCAGAAAGCCGAGAGAAGGCCTGCGGGAGCTCCCCACATCCATAAAGCGAGTACACGTAAGGGGAGGTGGAGTACATGTTAAAACTCCTTTCGTACAGTTTACACCGCATCACGGTATCGTAGGCGGGTTGATGAAGATAATCGTCGTTGCTCTGCAGCGCCACGGCATGCCCGACAAAGGTGATCGTATCCTTGCCAATCCCAAACTCGTCGTAGAGATTTTTCATCGTCATGGTCTTGAGATTGTAGCCCTTGTGCGTACGTGGGTCGGCCTCATTATAGGATGACATGAACGAAAAAAGTTTCGCCGCCCGCCGCTTTTCGAAAAAGCCCATGAGCGGCGACATCAGCGCCTCCTTATCGGTCGCCGGCACCTTCGAAATCGAGCCATCCTTCACAACGAAGGACCCGTCGAGAAGCATGAACTCCATGCTGTATCGCTCCACCACCGTCGCGCGAAGAATCCTCACCAACTCGCCCGCGCACATTAAAACCTTGGGGATGAGATCCACGTTGTAAAGGTGGCTGCTGCCAAAGGATGCCGGTGGGGGGCCCTTTTTAAACTTCTTGTAGAGCTGCTCGAGGTTAAGAGAAGCGCTTTCACCACCATAGTATGAATTACGGTCGACATGGAGAACCTTATAACCGCTTATCGAGAGCAGGCCAGAGAGCACACACTCGATGAGCCCAGTGCCGCACACAATAGCGTCGTATTGCTCTTCCATCGTATTAAGAGAATGAATATTTTTCACACAAAAAATTATGTAGCTTGTATCAAAACAGAGAGGTAAAACCCAATTAATGATATTAAATGTGAATTTGTAGGGTCGGCTATCGAATTTATGTTCAGCAAACTAAAATATGCACAAGACACGAACTTGACTGAGAGAATATTGATAAAATAAATAAATTAATCTAATTGAATATATTTGATTTTTTCTTTCCTTTTCTAAAAAAAAGCAAAAAATGTGAAAATAAGGAAGACGACGTAAAAGTAGATGCAAAAAAAAGAAAGTAGGTTCGGGGTAAAAACAGCAAACTATTCTAAAATCCTGGATTTTAGATCACATGAGACTATTCGTGGAACAGTAAGGGCAAATTTACTCACACACACACACACACACAGAAACGGTCTTTATTTTTACCCTTTCCCCGCCCCGCCTCCTTCTCCTCTCCCGCTAGGATCCCCCTTCCCCCGGGCGTTTGCCGCGTGAAGCACTTGAAACGTTTGCCATGAAGCACCCTTTCGTGGCCTCGGATGGCCTACACGTGGGGTTCAGGCGGAGGGCGAAATGGTGTCTTCTCCCCAAGACGTGCTCCGGCGCGTGATGCCATCCGATAAAGCGCTCACAGCAATAGCAGTAGTTGAGAACGGGCGGCGGCAGGAGGCCGCGCGCGGCGGCACCCGTCCGGAGGCTCGCCTGGAGGAGCGCCTGGCGATGCTGAGCCTCCTGACGCCGCGCACGATCGCGGTGCTCGACGAGCTCGCGGAGGCCATCCCCCTCTCGTGTGAACTGCGGCTCCGTGAACTTCAAAAGGCACCGCAGGTCGACAAAGGCTTTCATCGCGGCCGTGAGGGTGCGGACGGCGCGGGCCGACGCGTCCGGCATCCCCAACGCCTCGAGGTGCTCGCCGGCGGCGATGCTGACGGCCTCAAAGGTGCTGACGCCACTCGCCCGGGTCCGCTTGCGTAGGGCGGAAAAAAGGGCCTCGTACTCGCCGCGAATGGTCATGGAAACGCGCGGTACGCGGCGCGATATATGGCGGTTCAGCGATAGCGCCTGCCCCCAGGTGCTGTCCAGCAAAATGAAATGGAACTTGTCGGCGGGGGCCGCGCACGGCGGCCTACCCGCCTCCACGCGAAGGCGCTCACGCACAAACGCGCCGAGATCCGGCGCGCCTTTTTCCGGGTAAAGCAGCAGGTGATGAACGCGGCAGGTCGCGCCGCGGGAGGCCCCCTGCCGACCCCCCGCCGGAGAAACGTCGTCGTCGTCGTTGGTAGTCGTCGTCGTCGTCGTCGTGGTGGTTGGCTGAAGCCCCGCGAGCGCGGCGTCGTCCGCGGGGACGCCCCACACGCGAAGGGGCGCGCCGAGCAGGTAGGCGGAGAGGTGCCCCGTGTTCGTACTCCGAAGGACCTCCTCCGCGTGCAGGACGAGCGTGAGCCCGAAGGCGCCGTCGAGCGCCGCGGAGGGCAGCTCCGCGCGGGACGCGCGCAGCTTCGCACACATGCAGGCCCACATCGGAAACCAGCACCACAGGCATACACCGCGCGTGTGCGCACGCCAGAGGGTGAGGGAAAGTCGCCGGCGGACCGACGCCGCGTGCCGCGCCTCGACCGGTATTCCGGCAAGAAAGGCCTTCCACTCCACGGTCTCCTCGGGGCTTAAATAGATCGTCGGCGGCGCGTCGCCTGGCCGCGTCAAATCCAACGCGCCGGCCCCGACCTGCCCTTCGAGGTCTGGGAGGTGCCGGGCGATCTGCTCCTGCTCGGCCGCACTGCGCGCTGGCATCGTGGCCTCCGGGGTGCCATAGCCCCGCAAGCCGATGTAGTCTAACAGCACGAGCATGGACAACTTGTAGGGGTCGGATTCCACCCCCTCGTCGGCGAGGTGCATGCGGAGCGTAATTCAACACACACACACACACACACACACACACACACACACGACACTAAGAAAAGGAAAGACGCGTGCACGCCGTTTTCGGAGAATGCGCTGGACTCCCACGTGATGTGGACAGAGACCACACACAGGATGTAGTGAGATAGGACACCTAAACGGGGTTATATATGGATCTTAAAAAGAAATACGGAATGCGGGGAAATCATGGAGAGGGATGGTATCCCTCCCTGTCCAGATTCAGCTACGACGCAAAACCCTATAAAGCGTGCCACAATGGGCAGCGCTAAAGTGAGCTTCATATGCAGATCAAATCATTTAATGCGACAAGCAAACACCAGCAAGGAAAGCCATCCCAAATGTTTACTGCGCCAGCGGGGAATCATTGTCTCTTTGTAAAGAATCTTCGTTTTTCTGTGAAAAGCCGCGCAATGAGGCTGTCAAAAAAAAAAAAAGAAATCTGAATCTGGAAGGATTGCCCCGGTAAGAATCCACAATGCACCCCCAGCCCTTCTTTCCAATTTTTAGCTCACTCTCGGGACAAATCCACCCCCTTGCCTTTGCAGACCGGGCAGACCTTTCCCTTGCAGCGGCGTTGGGGCGAGAGCCTGGCGGCCAACGACGCCTCCCAGTCGTGTCCGCAGAGCGAGCACATCCACCACACCACCGTCCGCTGGTCCCGCATCTGCACCTGATCGAGGCGGAGGTCGCCGTTCTTGAGGGGGTGCCACTCCTGCAAAAGCACGCCCTCCTCGCGCGCCATCACGTCGGCGGACTGCACGTGCGCGAGGGCGCAGGAGGGGCACGCCGCCCTCCCCCGCACGCAGTCCCGAATCCGCGCCGTGTAGCTCTGCCCGCAGGACGGGCAAAGCCAGTGCGCGGCGGCCACGCTCCGGCAGTCCACGCTCTCGGGGGAGAGAAAGGGGTCGTTCCGCGTGGGGTCCCAAAACGGGACGAGCTCCGGGTGCGCCGCCGCGAGCGTCGGGTGCTGCCGCGCCGCGCACCCCGGGCACGTCGTTTTCAGCACGCATCGCACGAAAACGGCGCTCCGCCAGGCCTCGCCGCACTTCAGACAGCGCCAGCCCACGACGGCCGCGGAGTCGACGGTGACGTCCTCGACCGGCGTCGCGTTCTCGGCGCCGTACTCCGCGGCGAGGTCCGGAAAGACGTCCGGAAGGTACTTGCTTTCGAGCCCCTCGTCCGACGCCGCCGCCGCGGGGGCCCCCGCGGAAGCCGAGCCCTCGTCCTCGTCGTCGGCGGCGGCGATGTCCGCGAATCCGGGCCCGCGGCCGTCGAGCCCCCACCCCTCCGCGCTCGGCGCCAACGCGCCCTCGCCCTTCTCCCTCGCAGCCTCGTCGAGATCCCTGCCGCCGTCGGCCGCCTCCGTATCGCGACTACCTTTGGAGTCCCGGATCGAAAATGGGTCGTCGCTCCCCACACTCAATATCGCCTCCTCCGCGCTCATGTACTCCTTTTGCAATAGCCCGTCTTCAGGCTCGGCTTCATGGTTTTCGAGGTCGTGGTCCGCCACCTCCTCCTCTTGAGTGGGACGACGCACGTCGCTCAAAGTCGTCGGGGTACGACTGGGTCGCCTTGATTTGGTACGACCGCGCAATTTCGCCGCTGGGTTTTCCAAATTTTGCTCAAGGATTTCTCCCGGATGAGACCAAGCAGGCCCATCCCCGCCCCTTTGGAGATCCCCATTGCGGGTATTCAAGCGGTCACCCTCCTGCGCTTGCCCGCGTAAATCCCCACTTCCTGTCGGTGGATATGTCGTTATCCCATTAAGGGAAGACGTGCTCAAAGGGGTCCTCGCATTACGAGAAAGCTCACCGTTTTTCTCCGCCTTCGCGACACGCGCCTCATTGTCTAACCCATCCGCGAATTGCCCTCTTAACATCTTTTTGAGCTTTCGCCGCGCGTGAGTCGTGGAAGACGAGAAGCGGCAGCCGCACCATTCCGCCCCGCCCAATCCCCAGCCGGACAGGCATGACGACCGAGTGGGTGCGAAACGCGGGGAGGGGCGGGAAAAAGATCGGATTTGGATTGGGTAGCTTGATATACCGTGCAGGGATCCTAGCAGCGGACGCATTATTGAAAAACGACTGACGGAACTGGGCCACATGATATAGGCTTAAGTTCTTGTTGCCGGTTGAAATGTACTAGTAGAAAGTATAGCAAGAGAATAAAAGGGCAACTCGGCTCAATTCAAAAACAATCTCTAAGGAAAACTGCAAAAAAAAAGGGCGTTTTTACAATTGCGACCTAAGCTACGTATTGAACGTGATCAATAAGGCTAGCACTCCTTCTTTCACAACTTGGATAACAAGAATGAGTCTAAAATTGAAAAAAGAGAAGGAAAAAACAATGCGACAAATATTTAATTAAAATTGTTATGTGAAACATGAAAAAAAAAGCAGGAAATACATTTGATAACCAAAATAATCGCTGAATCTCAGTGCAATATATCTGCATAGACCCAACCCTTTCTGATCGATAGGGTTATTCCATAGATAAGGCAAAGGAAGTCCCGTCTCTACAAATACAAAACATGGAAAGCAAATTCGAAATGAAAAGGCAGAAATGGATAAGCAGGTGGGAAGGGAGGGGGAGGGTATTACTATCCATTTCCCGACTCTCTCCTCTCCCAAGGTTAGGAAAGAGAAACCCGTATGGTCTGCATACCTTTCCCTTCCATGTGAAAACCTAGAAATGCGCGTGCAGGAAGACCATCATCATCGTTCCCGCTGCGTATTGCCTTACACAAGCTCTCACCTAGGTTCTTTGATGGATACCCACATCGCAGATGTACTAGTCTGGAGCCATCTCATCATGCGCATCTTGATCCGTACGAATCTCTAGTCTTGCCCTTTAGGCATCCATAATGTCAACCTTCCAAAATCATTTGATGCCGAGACACAACACAATCATCCTGTGTTTTTATTGCTAACCTCCACACGAACCACACCCCGTGAGTAGCGAATGCCAGCCCTTCAGTCTGTCTAGGATACCCCCATATGCAGTCCCCCTCCCCCTGGGGCTGCACATCCTATGCGAGAGCATGGGAATTCTGTTGGCGAAGGAATTCTCCTCACGCCCGCACAGGAGACCATTCAACGAGACACCACCATATAGGAATATAACTGGGCCACAATATGCATCCAAGCTCTCCTTTATCGAACTAGGTATTCTCCTGTAAGAGAGCTATTTCTTAATGATATTACGGCTCCACACATAAGCTACGCTTTTTCTAGTTGTAAATGACAATTGATGCATCAGAGTCTCCTAAAATACCGAAACGAAGGACCAAGACCTGAAAAGGAAATAGGAATAGCTATAAAACACTTCTACTGCTAGGGAACCATTATCTTCCTTTTTGTGTACGAAATAAGGAATTTTCTTTAAAGAAGGAGCATAATATCCTCTTCTCAATATAATGAAACTACAATAATTTGTTGTGTATACACATGGGGCATATAAGAAAAGACAAAGAAACTTGAGATATTAAATTACTATGCATTTATTTAATAAGGCAATGAAGTGAATAACAAACATAATAGTAAAGGTAATATTTTTCCCTAATCCCAAACTTAGTGTGTGAGTAGGAAAATAATGCAAACAGATCTGAAGCCTTTATGCAAAGTGAATGTGTATAATAAATCACTCCAAATATTAGCCTATAAATCAAACACTAGCAAAAAAAAAAAACGCAACAAGGATAGCACACCCACAATTAAAAATTCATATTAGTTGTTGTTTAATGATTTTCCACAAATACCTACCCCTATATCACAAATATTGCCAAAAATAATCTCTTCGTCTAACCTTCATTTTAATATTTCTTTATTCATGCAAAGTGATACGCGCCTCCTTTACCATATTTCAAGCTTATCTTCTTCATTTCACTCCACACGTTAACGTGTGTAGTACGAATGTTACTACTAATAAAAGAAATAGCATATAGATGCAAAATTTTGTTCCCTTGAAATAGCTTTGTAATCACGCACATTGAATTTTTGTGCCCCCCTCTTTCCTTTTTTCCCTGCTACATGACTTCCTTCTTTTTCTTATCTTTTAACATTACCGCTACCGAGCAACACCGAAATACATATGTTCTCCCACGAAGCTATTCAATCTAAATTATCAAAGAGTATTCGCGGACATTGTTGAGTGCATTTTGTGCCTTTATAAGCGCCTCCATCATCTCTTTTGTGGCCTTACGCTGCGCCTCTACGTTCGGATTTTCCGCAAGCAGCTCCTTCGCGGTCTTTTCCGAGTACAGCTCACGCACAAGACGGGCGTAGACCTCTTCGCGCAGCCTCGTGATCATGAGCAAGGTGATAGCCTTTGGCACCTGATCCGATATGTTACCCTTCACAATGCTGAAGTACCCCTCCACCATCTCACGAATCGCGTTATTTATGTGCTTCTCATGCACTGTCATGCTGTTCCCGAGCAAAATCCGGCTCGGTACGTCGTTCATATTCCCCTTATCGCTCTGCGCAGCGAGGGAGTCAATGATTCCCTTATCTTTGCCTTTTTCAAACTTCTTCGCATCTTTATCCTTGCTTTTCTCCTCCTTCCCGCCCTTTTCAGTGTTACCGTTCATCTCCTCTGACCCGTCCCCCTTCGAACCCTTCCCCCGCGCGGGGTCACCATACATGTTTAAGAAGGCGCGCTGCGCGAGCTCCTCCATCTGCGGGTGCTTAACGTTAATAAAGCCGCGCTCTGCGTTGATAATGGTGCGCACGTGGTTCGACGTCGGGCTGCGGTACTCCAACAGCATCGACTGGCAGATGCCTATCACCGCCTGCTTGAGTTTCTGGAAACGCTCCACCTTGCTCGCGCAGATCTCAACGATCTTGATGAGCTCCTCGTAGACGAAGGTCACGCACTTCAGTGAGGGCTCCTCCAGGCGCCCTACCTGCTGCTTTGAGAGCGCCACGAAGACCTGATCGGAGGGGAAGAGGGTGGCGTGCATACCGGCCATATTACGCGTGTTAATGCGAATGTACTCATCCGTCAGATCCTTCCGGGCGGAAAGACTGGTTACGTAGGCCGCAAAGCACTCGTGGAAAATGTAGTCCAACCGGGCACCGCCAAGAAGTTCCTTGCTCGCGTCCGTGACCCCACCATCGATGGTTTGGTTAAGCTTATCGCTGAATTGCTTAATAAGGGAGAGCAGCTGCGCGCTGGGCTCGATGTTGCTTTGGTCGAACATGCCAAGTTTTTCCATCTGCTTCTTCGTCCCCTCCATGAGCCTCTCTATATGGAGCTTAAGGTCCGGGATGACGGAGCGGATATGGTCCAATAGCAGAACATTGAGCTTCTTGCTAAGATACATAGTACCTTGCTCATTTGCAATCGGTGCATACACACTTGAGTTGAGAAAGAACTCCTGCTCAGAAGCACGGGCGTCCTCCATACCCTTGTCGGCGTTGATATCCTGCTGGCTTCGGCAGATAACCCCGACAAAGCCATGGCGAAGGGGGAGCACCTTATTCGTCAGCACATCATAGCAATCGGTACCGCGATCCATGAGATCGAGTTTGGTGAGCACGCCAACTGTGCGGTTCCCTTCCGGGTCGAGTTGGTGCGCGAGGCGGAGCGATTGACTCGTGGCGAGATCCGTGTTGGCCGGAGAAATAGCTAGGATGATGGTGTTCTTCGGGGCAACATACCTCGTAACCATATCCTTGATCTGCCGATCGATATCCTTCGGTTGATCGCCTACCGCATTCATCACGAGACCTGGTAAGTCAACCATGGTGAGGTTGAGAACGTGCGCGGAATAGATCTTCAGATTGATAGGTTTATCCGTGATGGCAGAGGGACCGGCTACTTCGTTGGTGCGCCGCGCGATCTCATTTCGGATTTCGGAGAAGATAACGAATTTTTTATTCGGAAGATGCAGAAACTCCCCCCACTCCTCGCGGTTGCTCTTGGGTAATTGAATGAGCTGCAAAACGAGAGGGCACCGAGTCACGATGCCAGACCCCCTCGGCAAGAAGTCTTTACCTACAATAGATTCTAGAACTGAGCTTTTCCCGCAGCTCTGCGAACCCACCACCGCAATCTGAGGAAGGTTAAGTTTTATGTTTATCTTTACATTTGCGAATGCGTCATGAAGCTCGTTAATCACTCCAATCAATTGGTCCATCTTTCCTGTTTGTGCTTGTAATAGTATGATCACCTGATGATGTCACTTCCTATTGATAACTATACAAAAACTATTAAGGAGGCAAATAAAATGTTCAAGGGTGATGTTCTCTCTGAGCGAGCCTCAGCTACGCAAAGCCATATTACGTCTAAAGCAAACGCACAAGACACATGAGAGTGAAAGGGGGAATCTAGTGGTTGCGACTGAATTGACAATACGCATACCCATCCCCCCTGTATTACACGATGAATAGGAAGATAAATATATATATTTACATGCATTTCGCCTTCCATGTATTCAGATGACCCCCACGACCACAACAACAACAACAACAACACACAGACATACCTTTACGTCTGGACTTTCCCACACTTAATTAGTCCAATTCCATCAGCGAAGGAGGCTCTTCCTTCGTCTCCGCATTGGATACGAAAGAGGAATTCAATTCTTTGATCAACGCCCGGGGTGGATCCAAATTCCGTGTGTGGTCCTCCAACGAACTCAACCCCTTCGACCCTTCCTTAGGCAGATCCTCGGGAAAGAGCAAATCCGTGCATGTGTGAGCTTTTTGAGATGTAACACCCGCCTCGGGAGCAGCCCCACCGCAAGCTGCGGTGGCAGGCGGCGTTGTGCCCGGATTCGGCACGGCATTCTCCTTCCCCGCGTTCTCCCCACCCTCGTCATCCACCTTGGAGGTGAACCGGGATTTAAATCGGAGGTAGCCACGACGGCCTCGGGCCTCGCGCTCCGCCTCCGTGAAGGGCACTGTCACCTTCAGCTGCCCCGTCGTGGCCGAGCGCTGCACGCGGGCCTTGTCGGGCGAGAGCTCGACGTCGAGCGGGATCTGTAGCAGCTTGTCCTTGATGAACACACGAACACAGTTGACCTCGACCTGGACGTTAAGCAGCGTCGTCGAGATGAACTTGCCGGGCTCCACCGTCACAACAACCTCCTCCGGGCCGTCCTGATCGACTGCAAAGGGCACCTTGCCCTCGTTGCGCATCAGCAGGCGTCCGTACTTTTGAATTTCCTCCTCGGGTGTCAAGGGCTTCTTTTTCGTATTCAGCTCCTTGTGAAGAGCGGAGATGGACCCAGGAACGGGCTCCTCCTGCTTCCTCCGTCGCTCCATCTCCATACTCTCTTGCTCTCGAAGCATTTGGAGCCGTTCCTCAGGGGTGTGACCAAACACGCGCTCACCTTTATCATTATACTTGGGGGGAAATGGATCGATGCCCCTCTCTATCATCTCGGCCTTGATGCGCTCAGCCTCACGCGCTTTCAGGGACTTTTCCTCTACATACTCCGTGATGACTTTCTCTGACTGCCGCGCGGTGATGCGATCTGCGCGAATAATCTCCTCGCCGTCCAGGTCCTTTAGTTGCGGAAGGGTGTGCAATACATAGGCGCGATAGCCCTCAACCTGCGTGCATGGGTTCCCTGTTAGGTGAAGTGTCTCTAGGAAAGGATTCGCGAGCAGCGTGTCTATGGTGGTAAGGTCGGCAATGAAGTTGAGAGTTAGGTCCAGTCGCTCCAAAGCCTCACACCCCTCCAAACCCTCAATGCGAGTGATGTTGTTAACGGCTAAATTCAGATACTTAAGCCACTTGAGATGCCGTAGACCCTCGATTTTACTAATGTAATTATTGCATAAGTACAGAATCTCTAATTGCCGGCAAGTGTCCCCGATCAACTCAATTTTCTCAATGTCCTGTTGGTGCAAGGTTATTTCTTTTAAATTGCTCAAGCAGCCCTCGTTGTGTTCAGAGCGCCGGCGAAGCAACTCTATAGTAATACGGGTCATTTGCCAACGGAGTCCTATATTATTTTTAGAAACGCTTGTAATGAAATTGGCTAACGGGTTTTGCTTAATCTCTAAGCAGATGACCAATTCTAGATGTTTAAAATAAATTGTCAGGACCAAAAAAAAACTTACTTAAGTCTAAAAAAGGGCTACACATAGGCATATATGCACGTATCTACATCCCTGATCAATAAGGCGCGCCCTATACTCCTACACGAAAAAGTATCTCTTTAATTGTGTCGAATATCACTTAGCCGATAAGCGAATAAAAAGAGAGGAGTTTCACCCCACTCCGTCCCCTCCTATTCAAAAGGCTAAGCCAAAAGACTTTAGCATTGCATCCACAGCTAATCGATCGTAACTATTTGGGATCCTGAGATAATACGTCCATGAAGCGGGCCTTTGCTGCCTCAAAAGCATCCTCATTTCCAGAAAATGCAGCCTTGTCCACTTCCATGGCATATTCTAACAATGGCCTAGGACTTGGTTGACGATAGTCATAGTAGCCCTCCTTTACAAGACCTGCGCCGACGACCGAGGCACGTAGAAAGGTGGTAAAAGTATCCAAAATAATCTCATAGAAGGGAGAGCTCACAGAACGGTCTTTCATCAGCGTATGCAACCCATTTACAGTTGCTGAAAAAGTTGTATGACTTTTTCCAGAGTATACAGCCTGAAGAGCGAACGCTTTTTTGAAATGGAAGTCGAACTGCCTTCCCAAAACGAACTCTCGAAGACCGTAGTTAGTGCACGCAGAGAACAGCGTAGCGTAGAGGCACGTCGGCAACGGTGTGTGGGCGGGACGACCAAGCAGTTGATTGATGAGAACCTCCGTGGCACTGAGGGCGTGCTGGGCGTACGCCGCCAAGGCCGAGGCGTTGCTGCCAGCGTAGCAATTACTAACAAGCCCAGCACCAAACGCGCATAGCGGCAGGCACGCGTTGATCAACTTCACCAACCCCCCACTGTGAGCGCCGTCGAGCAGTGTCACACTCTCGCGATGAAAGAGGTTCTCTTGGAGGTGCTTCCGGAGCGCCAACACCAGGCCGGGGTCAGGGTCAGGGCTATTGAGCGCAAACACCAACGCGGTGCCAGAAAAGGGCTTGCACGGAGCTTGGGCCGGGTCGTCAGACGGCGCTTTGGGGTCGCCGTCCCCCTTGGTGGCCGTTTCCTGGGCCGCGGGTGCCGGCAGGCTCGACTGCGCCCCCCACTCCCGCGCAAAGATCGGCCCTGTCGCGCTCAAAATCAGAGGTGCTCTCCGATCCCCACGGCCCTCCTCCGAAGCACCACCCAGTCCCAACTCATGGCATACAAGATCCACCGGCGCGAAGCCCTCGGCGCTCAGGCCTCGCGTGAACACAGCGAGAAAGGGGGGTGGCTCCGTCGAGCTCGGGAGCTGATCCCGCCAAGCGCGAAGGTACGGAAAGACCGGCATCGCGGCCGCCTGCGCAGGGGTCTCGTCTGAGGCCTTGACAAGCTGCTCCGGAAGGGGCCCCGACGGCGCTAGAGCGTCCGATGGTGTGCACATAAAAACGGCATGGCTAAGCCTGGCCTGGGCCGCGGTGTGGTAGGATTCCACCCTCAGCTTCGGCTGAACCCGGACGCTGCGCTGTGTGTGCGCTCTAAAACTAAGCTCTCCGCTCGAGCTGACGGTAGTGCTAGCATTAACGTCACGACTAAGAAGGGAAACATGGTGGGATGGCTTGTTAGCGAGAAGCGACAAAGCGCATGCGACGCCTAATTCTCCAGCACCTAGAACAGATAAATTCATTGAGTATTACTTTGTTTGCATGCATTGGGGGGAGAAAAGTATAAGAACTTATAAGCTGAATTTATCTTTTTTGGAGAAGGAGGGAGAGATAGATGCGTATTCATCCGAATTACATCCCAAAAAGTTAGCGGTTTCAGCTCTACATTTATGCATAGAGATTTAGACATACACCTGATTAGTATTTTTGCCCAACTTAAACTTTAAACCACTGCATCAAGTCCCTAAAAAGTATATTACGGATTATAAGGCTCTCTGGCGCACGAATTTTCTATATTTATAAAGATGTCTCACTGTTTACAAAGGAAAAACAATAACTTTCAATGCTAGAGTAAATAATAAAAATAATCAAAAAAAAAAAAACGTTACTGCATTCAATAAAATAAACTTTTCGTCTCATGATATAAGTAATTTGTATGCAAGCGACGATATGTATTCCTGCGCATATATAAATGTTATAAATGGCATGAATTTAGATTTTGAACGTGGACACGACAAGTTTCACCAAATTCTGCTTCATCCAAGATTTTAGACGTAGTCTTTCCACTGTTCGTGCGATTTCCAACCTCGCATTTGGCAAGGGGTGGGTTTTGAAAAAATTCTCATACTCAGCTGCGTTAGCTTCAGTACCCTTGAGTGTGTTACCCACAGAACTTACGATAACTTGAATGCGGAACTGACCTTTACCCCACTGCTGGTCAATATCCACAAATCGCTCCTTAAAGAAGTTCCATACCTCACCTTCCTCAAAGAATACATTGTTTGCCATAGAAGCAAAGACGGTACCGCCAAAATGGCTGCGAATTCCTTCGCTTTTTATGCACCGAACAGCAACATCCTTTACAAACTCTGTAACCGGGCTCATGCATAAGCTCTGGATAAGTGCTTTGAGTATCTCATCATTGCCGTCCTCCTTTGTCAATTTCGACATTAATTTTTGATTTTTTTCCTGCGCACTGGCCTCATCGCATAGACGTATATATGAAGTGAGACTCTTTTCAAGCGCCACATTCGAGTACTCAGTTCCCGAGAGGTACCCTTTAGCTTGATCAATGGCCCATTGTACAATAGGATTTTCTTGCAGCGAAGCTGCCTCCGAGGCAACCTTACCATCCAACAACATGTTCAGCGCTGTAGAAATGAGAAAATTCTGTGAGATCTCCTCCTCGGCGTTTATCGCGCGCCGTTGAAACCGCTCTTGAGCCAGGCCAACAATGAAGCTAAGCTGTGAGGCTATGATCAGGTTCTTTTCCTGAGGCTCGAAGCACGATGCAAATGAAAATACACCCTTCGAAAAATCCATAAGAACACCAGTGTGGCTCTCCATGGTATCCTTTAGAACCTTTCCAATAGCAGCCACACGTTCCACGGCCTCCTGTTGACCCATCCACAAGGCAGCGAAGGTATCAGTGATAAGCACACGCTTATCAGCCGATTTCAGCGTAGGGAAGGAAGATAGCCATAACCGAAATTGATCATCTTCATAGTAGCATCGATAGAATCCAGATCGACAAGGATTAACCGTCAGCCACGCATCCTTGCCCTGCATTTCCGGTGGCAGATCCACCTCCAGGGGTTCATGACCACGCAAAATTGCGGTTTTCCTCTGGTTATCAATGTTTTCGATAATTATAGGAATACACCACGTGTCTGTGCAATTCTCACCGGAGGACACGTACTTGCATGGTTTCTGCTGTAGAATAAGCCCTTTGTATCCAGCAGTGTGTCTGACAACGACCACGGGGTGCCCCATCTTTTCTGTGAATGTGCTCATTATCTCATTCACAGGCACTCCAGTGGACTCCTCTAGTGCCAGCCATAGCTGCAACGTTTTAGTGTCCATAAACTGGTACTTATTGATGTAGTAGGCCACCGCGGCCTCCCATTTCGAACCGAGGAATCTCTCCAGCATAAACACCAAGCCCATCCCTTTGTTATAGCTGATGCTATCAAAGATTTCTGTGATTTCAGCTGGGTCTTGAATGGGGACCTCGACGGGATGACTGTTCTCAGACATGTCCATCTCCATCGCTGCGCTGACCATCTCAACAGCATCGCCGAGGCAATCCCACTCTGGATGCTGCACATGGGAGGCGTAGTAACCACACCACGACGCGAAGCCTTCTTTCAGCCACAGCCCTTCCCACCAGTTGATCGCGACCAAATTCCCAAACCAATTGTGAGACACCTCGTGGCATAGCAACTCGATAGCGCGCTTCATTGCAACCACGCTGGAAGTGCCCGGGTCGACCAAAATTGACTCTACGCAGGTAATGCACCCCCAGTTCTCCATCCCACCGATGGGGAAGTCAGGAACGGCGATCAGATCCAGCTTTGGCAGAGGGTACTTGCAGCGGAAGAAGTCCTGAAAGAAGTCCACCGCGGTGGTGCTGACTTGAAGCGCAAACTGGGCCTTCGAAAGCTTTCCCGGGGTTGCGAAGACCGATATCGGGATGCCCGACTTACTGATCGCCGAGATGCTCTCAAACCGCCCCACGACACAGGCAGTGAGATACGGCGGACATTTCGGAATTGTGTCAAATTCATGCACTATTTGGCCGTTAAGATTAGCCTCCTTCTTGCGTAACCTACCGTTTGAAATTACCGTGTATTCCTCGTACGCATTGGGTAATAAAACCTTCAGCGTGAAGTCTGCACGACTTGCTGGTTCATCCTGACAAATGTAAAACAGACGCGCGGATGTTGGCTCAAAATGTGTAGAGGCCATACGCACTTCCTTTCCATCCTCCTGTGCGGTGACGCGATAAAATCCACGAAGCTCTGTATTGATCACATTGCTGAATATAAAAGTCACACAGGGTTCGTCAGATGTGGTAGGCTCACCCTCAAGTCTGAGGTGGACTGTTTGTGACTTCTCATCACGCTCTATGAGCGTTGCACCCTGAACTGATTCAATATTAATATGGTCACCGATATGGAGCCGAATCACATCCTTCGGTGAATCCACGGTATCCGTAAATAATGCATTCTGTTTTAGAAAAATGTCCTCACGAGCACGGTAGGACCAGGTCGACAGATCAACCTCGATCTCGAGCGCATATGATTTAGGTACAAAAAAGTTATTGAGCTTTACGGATGAAGACGGTGACATATTGATATCTCTTCTCACACGACTACTGCTACTTCTATATAAATATGTGTTTGTAACGCTAACAAATTTATAGATTATTATATAAATATGTATAATGATAATCAGAAGACACTAAGGCACTAATATAATATATATTGTTCAGATAATCAGTTTAGAAGCTAAAGATTGGTGAAACTATAAGTATCTAGAATAGATAGCAATGCACTAAATATCACGTGTTCCTTGATTCATACTATAACAATAGCACAGAAGCATTCATAGCCATTTTTGTGTGCAAAGGAAAGCATGATGCCACTTTCCTCCCCAGCACTTTCATAACGATATCTCTTATTTCTCTGAGGGACTAAGCGAAGTAGCGGCATTCGTGAATACTACCAATTGATCAGAAAGGACCATGATTTGCTCCTGAAGTGCAGCCTGCATCCGGTCCGATTCGACTTGCTGTTGGCCCAGCCGCACACTTGACTCGTGCAGTTCTTTTTGCAGGCCCCAGATGATGTCCTCCTTCTTGGCAAGCTCAATCATGATAGCGTTCATTTGTGTATAATAGCACACCGCGGCGCGATCTGCAGCCGCAAGTTCATGTAGAAGCTCAGTCTGATCGACATATTGAACATCAGGGCTCAACTCTTGAGAGCCTTGATGTATAGAAGGCCCTTCTTTTTCGTTAACATCATGTACGCCGAGGCAGCGGCTATCCTTAAGCATGTCGATGGACATTTTATTGCGTCTTTGGCATCCCCCTCCCGTATGTCCACCTGATAAGAGGTATAAAGTTGAGGCAATATGTTTTATCGCGTCGTGGAGCTGCGCAACCCCACACGCCTCAGCCATATCCTCCAGTGCAGAAACCATGGAGAGAGCGGCCCTCACAAACTCCGGCAAGGCTGTGCTGCCCTCCCACCATACCTGCTGATGTGCCAAAAGCCATTGCAACTGCGCCTTCCGAGTTGTACTAGATAGCACGCGCATCTCACCATGTTGCTGAAGTACAGCTGATAGTACCTTTTCTGCCGGCTCCCATAGCAGTAGTTCCATCCCCTCCAGGCAACCGCGAATCCAGCTCAGGACCGTATTAAGATTTTCGACCATCATGTCCACAAAGACATCCCGCTCGTACACCTCGCACACATCGGCAGTTGAGGCTGACTTGTGCACGCGGTACTTATGGTCCTGTGGCAAGTAGATGGTACAACCATTTACGAGTAAAGGCAAATGATTCTGGATCATAGTTACCCAACCGCAAACTCCCTGGAGAAGCTCGCGCTGGTTGGATAGAAACGTCGTAACAGTATCTGTCAGTGTAGCAGCATCCTTACCCGTGTTTGTTAAGACAAACTCCTCGAGATTCTTTATCAAATATAACAAACGATCCTTCACGTTATTATTCGCCTCAAGTAACGTAGTCAAGCGATCCTCAGAGAAGCGCAAGCTGGCAACAGTGGCACGCTGGGACTGTGGTAAGGTATCGCGAAGGGTGATAATGAGAACTGAAATACCACTCATCAACGTGCTAAGGCGATGGCAGGTGCTTTGTATCGCGTGTTGAACCAACTCCTCTTCAACATCGGCGGGCAACGGCTTGCTAGAGGGATCCGCACCTGCTGGAAATGATAACTGAAAGTAGAGCGTGTGTTTATGTGCTGACTCTTGTTGAGGGGCTCCATCACCTCCCGTCGAAGTCTCTGCAGCAAGGCTAGGAGCAGCTGAAGGCAAAGAAGCAATTGAAAAGAAAGAACGGCAAAAGTGAACGATAGCCTTGAGATGAGAGCAATCGGAGTTGAGGGTGTCACATGCGTTAGTGACATCCTCCAGAAGGCTACGTAGGTCCTCGGTCTTGTGTGAGATTGAAGTAAGCTCCGCTCGATGTTGCTCTGCATCCCTTTGAAATGACTTTTTCAATTCCTCATATTCATTTTTGATGTCGTACATTTGAATCATCAGATCTTCATTTTGCTTGATAATGTGCTCTACATCCGCACTACTTAAATCAAGTCCGCGACCTTCTTCGCCTTGCCCGGCATGCTGATCTGCACGTTCTGGTTCGACTACGCCAGTCTGATTCTTCGATACCAACGACGAAAGCCCTTTTAGCATAGTTTTCCCAAAAGAACTTTTCTTTCTCTCCTGTTCAAGCTCACCCTCGAGTGCTAAGACTCTTTTATTCAACTTAAGGTTTTCCTCTTTTAGTTGGCCCCCTTCCCTTTGTGAGCTAAGAAGGTCCTTCTGCAATTGTTTTTTTTGGGCTTCTATCTCTTGCTTTTGCTTGGTTACGCTAACAATGGCCCTTTTCAACCATGAAATCTTCTTTTCATGATCACCCTCAGAGGCCATGAGTGCGGCAATTTCGTTTGCATCTGCCATGGGTATTCTCTATCTCCGACTCAATTGGATTGGATTAAAACTAGCGCACGTTCCTTTATGTAAAATGAAGAGCAAAAAGAGAGATGAAAAAAAATCCAGTATTACCCTTTTCATTCAAAGAATATCTAATAGTAAACATAGCAGACATACACATATACGTGCAAAAAGACGAAATAAATGAAACAATAGAGTAGGAGCACCAGTCATGGACAAATGAAATTGCTGATTTTCCCTCTGGAAGACCCAACCTCTCCTTCACTCTCCACAGACCCCCACCCCCCACACACAGGTGGGGAGTATCTGCACCCTAAAGAAAAGAAACTAAAAAGGATGTCGCTTACCATATTAAGTAGATCCCTATTTTCCCATTTTCATGGGTTCGTATTATGATCTCTACACAAGTCGCACTTGTCCCGCTCGTACGTAGGGCCTAAAAGTCCGGTACGGCATAAGAAACAAGTCCCCTGACTGAATTGACTGCTCTGCATACTCCCCAACGCGTACCACACCAAGGTCCACTAGGGCCAAGCCAAACACATAAGTGTTGAGGTCCGGCTCCGGCAGCACCTCACCGCCCTCACCATCAGGGGGGTGGGGCACTAAATGTTGTAGGGGCTCCGGCACACCGCCCAATCCGGCCTGCAGTGCGGCCTGCCTTGAGGCAACAGCGAGCCGATCGGCCACAATGCGTTCGTTATGGCTTAAAAAGCTGCGCTGTGGCGACCGGATCTCGACCTCATCCATGTTACCTCCTTCCTGGAGGCCCTCATAGTAAATACTCATGCACATCGCCTCAATTTTCCGCAGCCGGCAGCGGAGCAGCTCGCATAAGAAAAACTGTAGGCGTTGTAGTTCGAGTGACATAATGTCCGATGGCTTAAATGGCAACAACGACATACTATCGGGCGACTCATGCGCCGAAGCCTGTTTTTCAGCCTCCGAAAGCTGGCGAACACGCTCCTGTTGGTGAGCTATGAGACCAACCGCAGTGTCGATAAGCGCTGATGGATAGAGTAAGATATCAGGGCAATGACGTTCGCTCTCTGTAGCCTGCACTAACGAAGATACAAATGAAGGGGATACCTTTGTGGCATTGCCTTCATCAACTATTGGGAAATTCGCACCGTCCAGACGGGAAGGAAGCTGACTGCTGCTCTCTGGCAAACTTGCAGGGTGATGATGAAGGACGTTAATAGAGTGATGTTCGCCATCGATATTATTAATTGCTTCCTTAACTGAATTCTCGGAATCGGAACTGTCGGCTAGACAATCCTCGAAAAACATGAATTTTATTTCTGGAAAAGCAAACGTGGGACGCAAAATAAGAATGAAAATTCTTAGAACGTATCACACGGAGAAACAATTTTGGATGCAACACGAGTTTAATCATGCAAGGTGCTGAGAAAAAAGGTATGGCATCAATTAAAGTTGAATTATATGAGGTGTTTTATAGCTCCCAATATATAACATCGTTAATTAATCGTAGGATTGTTTCAGCTTCCACATCACACGACAAAACTGCAAAGCCACACTGAGGGAATGAAGGAAGCAGCATAAGGGATGGTTAGCCTCAATGGTGAGAAGAAAGAAACAAAAAAGTATCACCTAATACACACGTTGTCATTAGCTCAGAGTCCATAAAAGTGAATAGACACGGATAATAAATATGAAAAGCTTTCGTGCTATAACTCATCAATGATATCTAAAAATCTAACTAGATGCACCATTCTATTTAAGAGAAGCAACACTGTTCCAAGTCTTATAGCCTCGCTTCTTGCGCAAAGCTATCATGGCATCCAGATGCTTTTGCATCTCCTCCCGCAAAGCAACCGACAAGGTGCGTGCGTCCACTGCATCCACATCGTACTCGAATTTACCCAAGTAAACATAAATATCAGCAGGGTATCCCGGTGCACCCTTCAGGTCTACGGGCCACACTTCATGATTGCCATATGTAACTGCGTAGTAAAGAGGTAGCTTGTGGGCAATAATAGTATTAAAGGACCCTAAACGAAGCTCTTTGAGCACCTCTGGCGTTCGGTTCAGAGCACCCTCAGGGAAGAAGACTAAATTGCCTCCCTCATTCAGGAACTCCTCTACACAAGTAGACACTTCAACCTGCCTTTCTTTATCCACTTTAAAAGAGGAGCTGCTTTCATCAACAAAGTACACAGGAAAGTGACCACAGGCTTTAATAACATACCCAAAAAACGGAAGCTTCCAAAGCGCAGCCTTGTTAAACGTCTTTGTACGTGAGACATAGCTTGTTGGAGTTGTTAAAAGGAATAAAATCACATCAAAAAAGCTTGCATGCGTTAAACATGTGCAGTGCTGACTTTTGATATCACTCCAATGGAGAGATCCACTCATGTACTCTGTATGAATATGCGAATCGGAAAAGGGCAGAACGTATTTGAAGATTATAGAGCATGCTCCAGTGCAAAATCTGTGTGAATTACTCGAACTATACAAGTTGAGAACCTTTGAAAGAAATGTAATGATATGACACACCGCCCAGGATAAAATAACTTTCAGTATAACGTTGAGCGAAAACCACATGCGCATAGCCCAGACAGGCAGCTTGCGACGGCAAAGCAGTTGTACAAATATGCCATACAGCACAATCAAAGATCCCCAGTGTTTCATGGTATGAAATACAGGAACACTGCAGTAGTTACAATAAATATTAAAGATCAAGGTCAGAGTAATAGCAAGTTAAAAGATAAGTTTTTTGGAGCTAAAATGTCAAAGTATGAATAGATCTATATATTACTCACACAAGACTGAGTAAGTGTTCAGCAGAGAACTATTTACGCTAGGGATTTACTCAACTAGATCTTTCAAGGAGGGGGGAAGGTGGTTTTAGTTAGAGAAAATATGAGAATAAAATTTGTTTTAAACAATATATCTAGTAGAACTTTAAATATTAAAATATACTTGTTCGACATACATGCACAAAAATATGTGCAAGTGCGTATATATATTCATATGAAGAAAATAACTGTGAAGAGTATCAAAACTGAAATATTGTCGTGAACTTTGTTCATTTTTGAAAAAACGCCCCTTTTCCCGTTAAGCGAGACAAACCTTCCTCTATTTTGGACACAACATAAAGACTCAAACAAATTGGTGACTTACAATATAAAACTACCATAAAGAATATATATATAGATACATATATTCCTCAAATTAATATTAGAAGAAAATACATTGTGTGCTCCCACGTATTCATGAAAATAGATAAATTTTATTTATTATTATTATTATGAATACGGTTAGAATTAACAAAAACAGTAAAAGTTGAAAGAGTGTGAACACAGAAAGCACATTCCACCTACTCTTGTATCATCCAAAGCTAATGAAAACGACACCTTTCAATACAGAAGGAAGAGATGTATAGGAAAGGGCCCCCTTTTTTAGTTATTAATATAATTAAGATTTGACTGCCTTACGCCAAAATGTTTCGGCAAATATAAATACATATGTATACGTATAAAGATAAATATTAATATATGCTGCTGTAGACAAAGAAAATCCTTGGGGTAAACAAAGAGTTGTTCGAATGAAAGATATAGCAAGACGCTTAAAATTATTTACTATTTCTGTGTATTAGGACAAAAATTACATGAATGGATATAGTATTTAATGGTAACTATGATCTTAAGATGCTGAGATGATAAGCCTAAATTTAGGATTCCAGTATCGCAAAGCGACAATACAAGCAAATGTGATAAATAAAAAACCTACCATGCCTTGGTCGTATAATTACTGTTTATTCCCCTTTCCGATGCATGTTAATTTTCTATCGAAACCAGAGAGAAAAAACACCTAGCATTTTATTGTAGAGATACCCAAAATTACTTGCTAGTCATAAAAACTTCAAACCATATACCACTTGCCTCGCGTGATTCAGAATATAGTTTAAGAAAATGAACAATAGTATACCCATCAGGAAAAAAAAGCAGTGCCAAAATGTAGCAAAAGTGCAGTACAAAATGCGCTTTTCCTCTAAAAACAAATTTCTAAATTCTTTCATGTAACTGTACCAAAAGATAAAGAACCCTCATTTTATATTTCGTTGAAATGAGATTAATAACAATAAAAATCGAAAAAGCCTATGTGAAAAAGGTAGTAACTGATTGGAAGCAAAAAAAATCGAATAATCCCAAAAATAGTTCTAGCTTCGCCTAATCATATTTTCCCCTTTTTTATTACATATGTTTGATGTAGGAAAATATAGTCATGTCGATTTTCAATCTTAAATAGCATGAATAAGGACTTTTTCACGCAACTTCTTATTAAAATACAACAAATGCCATAAGACAAAGATAGAGAAAAGGTGTAAAAATTAAAAAAGAGAGGATGTTTTGTTTAAATCGGCTATATTTTTTCTATTAACTCCTTTTGCTTTATCCAAATAGACTCTCTCTGAAGTTAAATCATATGGTACCACAATGCTTTATTATTTCAAAAAGGCATTCAATACTAAGCGCACATTATGGAAGACTAGTGCTAACTGTCTATTTAAATCAGTGAAACGGATAAAACGGTATACCGCTAGTATAGATTCCAAGAACAAGCAAACATATATATATATATATATATAATGTGTGCGTGTGTGTGTGTTTGTGTGTGTGAAGAAAGAAGATATTACAGCAAGTTCACCTCTAAGATACATACAACGGAGGAAACAGGAGGGAATAGCTCTTAGGGATTTTCTTCCATTAAAATCAGAAATTTAAACTTTGGTATAATACGATAAATCAGATTAGTAGATTTACATAAACTCCCATTTAGGTAAAAACTTTGCTACATGATCTATACCTTTCAGAGTTCACATATACGAAGTGGAAATGCAGATGAGTCTCTCCATAGAAAACACACTACGTCAAGGATGATAGAACGGGTGGAACGGACAGATACTTGTCATATCGACACAAAAATGGGACTCTACATCCTTACATAAATGGGAAAAGGTTTGTCTGGTGTCGTTTCGATCTTCCGAGTATCGTACATATCACCACAAGTCCTGAAACTAAATTCACCACATCTCGCTCGCTTACTATACATGCTTTCTACACAGGTTTTTTGATAAAAAATAACATCAATAAAAAGGAAAAGGACAGATATAGTTTAGAACTTATGAATTCTTAAGATCCTGCCTTCCACCTGTGAGTTTTCGTACAAAAAAAAAAAGAGAGAAAAAAGATTCGAGCATTTGAATCTTATGATCCTTTCATTACTACGTTTTTTTAAACTATTGGGTCCTCCAACTACAAAGAAAGAGAAAGTACAAGATTTTTTGATGGGCGTATATACCCTATGAAAAGCTAACGACACGTGCGATACAAAGTTTAAAAAAATGTAAGCTGACAGAAGGATAGAGGACACTCATAGTAAAAAGAAAGGATGAGATAAGGCGGGAGGGAACATTATAGGTATCTTATAGTCAACTGTATTTAAAATCTATTTGCTCAAGCTTGGGCTATGTAAGGTGGGACAAAGAGTTTGTAAGCAGAGGTACAAAAGGGAAAAGATTTGAGGCTTGAATTTTAAAAGATATAAAACAACCCCTTATTGATCAAGAGAAACAAAATCAAGTTAGCTAACAGTATCACTGATGCCTTTACATAAACGTTGAACGATATACGTTTTAAAAAAAAATAACATAGAAAGGAAAAGAATACGTTCAGATACACGGAGTACATACTATTTTATTGAAGGGGTTCTTTACTATTGCGGAATCATAATCAGCAAAAATTTCCCGTACAGAAAACTCAAGACTTAATTGGGAAATGTAAACTGAAATAGTAGGATATTTTTACATCTCGGTTTTTAATTCAACTCGTGCGGAATACTTTTGTCAGCATTACATGTACTTCGTCCATATCTACCGTAGTAAATGATAAAAAAAACCCTCTTCCCTTTTATTTTACCCCCTTCGCCCGCGTATTCACACCGAGCGACTCCGCCAGAAGCGTGGCCTGCGGGAGAATTCCCCACCTCGGCACCGGTAAGGCCAGCGGTGGGATATCGAGGAGGGTTGTCGTGCCCGGTACGATGCGGCTGCCCAACGGCGGGGGGGCCAGGAACCCCCTCACGCCCATAAACGTCGGCAGGGGCTTTTTTTTCGAGGCAAGCGAAGCCTGCCCTTGAGGGGGCTCCGCGGGAGACCTTTCCGAGATTTCGGGTTGGATAGGGCTTTTGAGCTGCGCAGCCGAGGCCGTGCTGCTGATGCTGCGTTGCCTGGCTAAGGGGTACAAGAAGCTGATGGAATTCACACTCTCACACAGGCCCAGCGTGCGCGAGGGCGACGCGGGCTCGGAGGACTTACCCAAGGACGTATTCGAGACCTCCCACGCCTTACACGGAGCCATCAAGGGGTGCACTGGGGAGGAGGCGGAAACAGGCAGCATCGTCAAACGGCTTTGGTCGATGTTGGGAATGATGTTCAAATGCTGTGAGGTGGTCGAGGTCGCGGTGGCGGCCCCGGTGTGCGGCGTGTGGACCTGAGGAGAGCCACTGATGTAGGGCGACTCCAAGTAAGCATAACCAGGCGTAAACGGCGAGTTCACACTGCTTGGCGAGAGTTGCTGCTCCTGACTAAGCGGTCCGAGTAAATATAAAGGTACCGCTTTCAAGCCGGGGGGCTGCCCCTGAGACGCAAACGAATGCGTAAAGGTTGGTCTGCCTGTGGGAATGGGGCCACCGAGGGCTGCGTATCTTGCCAAATCGAAATTATTAGCGTCGTAGGCTTGATTGGACGAGGGGACAACTGTGTAGGAGACGGGGTAAGCATTAACACTCAATACATGGGATTGATTGGGAACTGAATCTGGAGAGGCCGATGTCACTGGGGGGAGCATTGCCCCTTGAACGATTTGCAGTGTGGGCCCCGTCGAGGCGGTTTGGGGGGCAGACACATAGAGCACATGTTCACTATTGGCTGAGTGACTAGCGATGGGTGTAGTAGGATCGAATACGTAGATAGTGTCAGAGTTCATGAGTTCGGAAACTATTAAATAATTAAAAAAAGAAGGGCGATTCTCTATTCTTTATCCCTCCTAGTAAATGCTCCGTATCGGTAAGGAGGAAATTACGAAGCAATTAATAAAAACAGAAGCCGATAACCTAGATCCAGATTGCTTTGTAAATAATACGTTAAATATATATTCGATAAACCTGGGTTTCTAGAGGTTGTAAATATATTTTTTAAGGAGAGAATTAATGGGAAAAAATTAAGAATAAAAAAATCAGATGTGTATCGTGAGTTACCTACTGGTTTATCTTGAAATGCCTAACTATGAAAAGCTCTTTATTTCGATTACACGTAATTGCTTCTCCCTTCCACTCGGTAAGCTGATGATTTAATTATATCTGTATAATATACGTAATTTGTCTTTATTGACTTTCGGGAAAAAATGACGCCTTTTTTTACTTAAATTTAGCTAATAGTAGTGAATTGGTCGTTTCTAGAGCAACAATTAACGCCAGATTAACAACAATAATAATAAACTGATGTTGAATTTCTAATGTGAAAAGGAGAAGAAACGGACTAAAAGAAAAGAAAACTCAGCTGTAAGGAAAAAAAGCTTTTGAGGCGCAAAAATTTATGTGAATAAGTGTTTGAGCAAATAATATTTAGCTTTTTATCGCATCCCATGAAGAAAAAAAAATCAGAGAAATAAGTAACCTTAAAACATCATCATTCAAATGAAAGTCATAATTATTAAGCAGTGTTAGGTGTATTTACTTGCACATAGTAGTTACTTTCGAATGGGTTGTTCATTGATGCAAATATTTTACCTGTGTATTTCTTATAATGCAAACACAACGCAAAATAAGCACTCATTGTTTATGTGGAAGTTCAATCAACATTAAGCCCTGGAGGTCAATGAATTATTTAGTAGATTAGTTGCGCCTATTGTCGAACATAAAAATACATCATTGCCAAGGAAAACGGGGGATTTTTAGAAATACCCACCTTTTCATCATTAAACAGCATCCACTGACGCGCATCTGAGTCATAAACATGACAAACATAATGCCCTGATTTTGAGTTTGCCCCCATATGACTGATCATAGCCTTCAGCCTGTAGGATGGCACACAATCCGTTGGCGAGGATGAAGGTGACATTGCGGATTTCGGAAAAGGGTATGTGGAATTATCGTGTTGAACATCAGTAGCAGATATCTCGCGTTTAATATCTGGGTGACTAAAGATGTAGTCCAGTGCGCGTTCCACATTCATATTAGTTTGTTTAAGTGCGTACGCTGCGATATCGGGCTCAATATCCATGCTCATAATAGTCGCAAGAGCCACCTCATCTATGCCTGCGACATCAAGTTCCCCTGACGGCATATGTTGATCATTGTCCGAGTCCTTAGGCATCTCAACCTCGCCATTTTGCAGCCCATGCGCACGATAAGTCTCTAAGTTAATTTCCTCCGGGACATCGACGTAAACTTCCAACTTATTCGTTGTGAAGGTTTTCATGTCAAAGTTGACACGACGCAGGTGCACAAGCAAAAAATCAGGAAAGCTATGTATTTTCGTAGTAATCTTGCAAACAACGCTCCTTCCACAGTTCTCGCAGTTGCACTCGACCATGCTTGGGTTTACCATCCCTTGGAGACAGTCCTCCAGTGAACAGAGCGGTATCTGGGTTTCTTTTTCCTTTGCAGACAAGCTAGCCATGGGTGCATCATTCATAAGAGGAATAGGTAGCGAAAGGCACTTCTCTTTGTTTGTACTATACCGTACACAATGGCAGTTGGTACACTCTAGACGTTGCTCCATCAACATTTCGAAAGCCTCAGTTGGATTTGATAAAGTAGAGTAGCGATTGGCTGGTTTCGTATGGCGCTTTATTTCCTCTAGTAAATACAAGCAATACTCTTGGGCGTCCTGCTGCAGGTCTGTTGAAAAATCTGGATGATTTACGCCATACGCTTTCTTAAACAAGCGTGGACTAATCCCCTTATTCTCCTCATCGGCCTTACTGAACTCTCCAGAGAGCAAGCCAGCGGCTATCCGCTCCATCTGACAAGTCCGACAGCTGTACGGGTCGGTCCTGCAGTGGTCTTGATGCAGGCATGAGCGACTGGTGAAAAACGCTTCACGAAATGCCTCTAGGCTCATGAGACACTGCAGCACGGATGCAATATAACACGTATTGCCGATGTTGTATATCCCAGTGCGCCCTGGGCCGTACAACGGCACCAGCTCCGCCCCATCCTCCATGATTTGCTTAAAGTTCCACTGCATCGAGTAATCGTACTCCATCTCCCCCATCGTCTTTGCGGTCTTTATCGACGACGCGACGTCGATGTTGAAATGCGCCATGTGGGTGGCAAAGTGGACGTCGCAGACGTCATCGTCGCAGAGATAGCAGTAGCAGTCCGCGCCATCCGGGGTGATGGTCCCAAGTTTCACGACGGCGGGGTGCTGGGTGAGCTGGTGGTGCTGAAGCGCGTGGGCTTTTCCGCCCGACTCCGCCCGTGGACAGCCGACGGCCCCACACGTCACGCACATCCAGTTGTTGAGCTTGCAATCGCACCCCTCTACGGAACAGATGCTCTGAGACGAGGGGAAGACGCCCTCAGGGTACGGATTCGCCATTTGCTCCAGGCACACCAAATGAGGGCATTGTGGTTTTAGGAATCCGGCACTTTGCGTATTGCTCACGGCATCCTGGGCACCCGGCAAAGAAGCTTGTGTGATCCCGTGGTAACTTCCCACCGCTAACTCGGGGACGCTACTAAACTTCAACGTGCATGCGACACAGCAGACTATGTATGTGTACTCCCTTGCTCGTACTACACCAAGTTGGGATGTGGTCTTTACTTCTTCATGGTCCTTTTCCTCTGGAAGTTCTTTAACCAGTGTAAACATCGCATGCGTCGGGGATAAGGACGTATGCTTCACTATATGATCGACGCAGACACCAGTGAAGCAGTTCATGCATACGTATATGCCTTCATTCATGGAACATGTGCGACAACAGTAGGCGCATTCATCTTTGTTAACCACTCTTGCAGCGGGAAGCCTCATAGCTGATTCATCCCAACAGTGAGGACATGCCTCATTTGACTCAGTAAATATCATTGAGTATATATACCTGTTCAATATATATGTATTTATTTATTTAAAGAGAAAGGAGAGGACCAGAAAGAAGTTTTGTTTAATGGATAAATCGTATTTCATTATTAGGTAAATATTTTAATAGTATGATAAAACTTTGGTAAACATTGTATATATTCAGAAGACAAATGGCATTATTTTTTCAAAATCAAATGCATTAAGTGAGCTTAGATTTCTAATATTCAAGTTCAAAAATCCTAGGCTAAATTCTTAACTTCATACACATTTGAAGTTTAAGACGTTAAACAATTTTTGAAGCTAAAAAACGCATGCGTTATGATAAAAACAATAATAAATAATAGCAATTCTAAATATAAGAAAAGAGTAGAGTTTTCTAACTAGTGGTGCTAACCTACATGCCCAACGAGAAGTAAATACATAGAGGCATGTGTGTAGATATATTATTGCGCCTTCATGTGATGCCTTAATACGAAAAAATGTTCGTACTTATTAGTGAACTCCATTTTTACATATCAAATTAAGTCCTTCACTTTGAATACACTTGGAGTGCTTGTATGTAAATAAAAAATCCCCACATTTTATGTTATTCTATGGTCGAACGTCCGTTAAACCACTGATGTCCAACATCTATAGGAACGCAAATGTCGTTAGAAAAAACCCATAAAATAGAATTACATTATAGAATCACTGGGACAAATCCAAGGGAAGAAGGGGGTCAATTTGATTTTTTTAATCCCGATATCAAAGCTTTTCCACATGATAGACATAATATCATTGCATATGACTAACTTGTGGCCGTCCAATGAGAAAGAAATGCACCCACTGGTCCTATTTTCACCCTTACCTATTGATATAGACCCTTCATCCGTTTAAATCCGAAAATTCCATTCTTCTATACTTTTGACATTGGCACTGGACACAAAGGGGCACTTGACCCTATAGTAAAGAGATTTAAACTGAAAAAAACGAATATAGCTCATTTGACAAGGCCTTCAATTATTATCAGACAAGAAAAAACAGACAAATTTCGCTTGCAGCTAAATTCGGAAAAAAAAAAAGAACCCTGATAGGGAATAGTAGCAATAATCACAATTCGTGAAAGTCTTTGATATTTTGATGCAAGAAAAAAAAAGGAAAAAAAGATACTCTTAATAAGTATCCCTACTTAGCCTCTCTTCAAATAATTAAAATAAATAGAAAGGGAAACAAGTATAGATAATACCAGGATTCTTGGACGTTTCCTTTATAAACATTATAAATAAGACAAGAAAAACTTTAAATACACGGGAAAAAAAACTTCAAAGAATTGAAAATTCTACACTTAATGGTGAGCTACATATAAAAATAAAAGCAAGTTATAAGTCACCAACTCCAAAGCTGTTACCATTTAAATGTATAAAAGTGCTTAATGTAGTAGCACACACTTTCATTAAGCATTTAGATAAATTCCAGAAGGAGAAAAAGCGCCAAAATACACTAAGATACTAACTTTTCTAATTTTGCATCCATATCCCTCTCTATAGACTCCTGTGACCGCTGTATATGTTTCTTTTTTTTGGCATCACTGTTAATCAAGCGCGACATGTACTCAACTGCCAATCTAACATTTTCTATAGCCACCTCAACTGTCATATCCTTCAGGAAAGGATGTTTTAAAAGATCAGCACACGTCGGCCGTAGATTGGGATCGCGTGTTAAGCATCGCTTAATAAAATCCTGCGCTGCATCTGAATAAGCCGGCTTCTTTGGCAAAGTCGGGACAGTATCACCAGAAATCTTTTTTAACAGTTCAAAAAGGTTCATCTCCTCGGGAGGCGCCCAAGGATTTTTGCCAGTTATAGTGGCCACCATAGTGAGGCCCAAAGACCATACATCACTGCTAAATCCGTAGGCCCCTTGCTCTAGCCTTTCGGGAGCCATAAAGCACATCGTGCCGACGTAGGTAGAGGAAACATCCAGCGTCTGCATAAGCTTCGAAACACCAAAATCAGCTATCTTCACCTGACCTTTACTATTGATCAGCAAATTACTTGGTTTGATATCCCTATGAATTACCCTCTTTTTATCATGGAGATAAAGAAGGCCCGACACCACTTGAAAAAATGTACCTTGGAGAATCGACTCCTCAAGTCCTTCCCAGAAGAAACCGAGGTCCTTCACCGTGCAGACCATCCATTCCATCGGGATCACAATCGCCCCATCCTCTGCATCCCAGTAGGCCCCATAGTTCTTCATTACAAAAGGACAAACAACGAGCGTGTTGAAGAACTGAAGCTCCCTATCAATTTCATCACGATGTGTTTTGGACGATATGGGAATTCGCTTTAAAGCTATTGGGGTGCCGTCTTTGTGTTGTGCGAAGAAAACATCGCCGCTGACTCCACGGCCTATGCTACGTTTTGTCGAAAAATCGATGTCATCCTTGCTCACAGTACTGTGCAATTGGTGTCCATCTTTCGTAAATAAACCCGATTCATTCAAATAGAACGCCCGCAACTGTAAGGAATTATTGCTTTTAATTTGATACGATTGGATGTCTTTTTGGTACTTTTCCAGCGATGCAGCATCCAACACAAGACCCGATCTTTTCTTCATACTGTACCCTTCTATAGAAACTAATAACTTATTTTTACTGAGTAAGCCACTTGTTTTCCGTTAGCATAGCTTCTAAGCTGTTTCAATGCCTTTTTAAGAAAAGACCACAGGGGGGAAATGAACTAATCATTATTTCTATTGGGCTTGCTAAGAATTTGATTATTTGTAATAATGGGAACCTATAATTGGAAACAATCACATTAATTTCGTATTGCATACGGGAAAAGGGGTTCACTTTTTGATCAATAATAAGAATCAACTCACCTAAAAAGATGAATCACCCCCAATACATTCCTCGGTACCACAGAGCATCCTATATTTGCGATTAACGAAGAGAGGCAAGCTATATCGAGTGGAACACTGAATCACATCTTTTTAAGGCATAGATTCAGACTTCCACTAATTCCTAGATTTATTGCCGATGAGTTTAGATTCTATAAATCCTCAACTTCATGATCAGTTTTATCCTATTCTTTAACGCAATAGCATTTTTTCCGCAAAGCCCTAATCACAGTTCTAATGGGGCGCATGTAATGTACAGAATAGATTATCAAGCTTTCATACTACTCCTTCATCTAGTTGCGTGGCACCGTCAAGCGATACACTTGATTGTATCAAGCAATACCTTTCACCACTGAGTAATAAAGCATGCCGTTCGAAAGCCCATTATGTGTTAACTCAAATCATTCCATAAGAGAATTGTACAGTAGCTCTTTGGAATATATCAAATATTCACGATGACATTTTGAGTTGAACTCTTCCAATGAGTTTATTGGAGTACAAAACAACTTTCTTATGCTTCGTCACGGGCTTTGAGGACTCATAAAAATGTTTGTCAGTACTTCTAAGGAAAATTACGAGACTAACATTGAATAAAAAGGATCTATATGGGGAAAAAATGTAAAGAAAAGTACATCAAAATTAAAATTATCATATTTCTTAAAGAAAGTAGAGAATATGAGTCAACATACCAATCAACCTTAGGTTTGTGAAATGTTATTAAGAGTATTATTTATGTGCATGTTTTTTCACTATATTGTTTAGAAATACAATCCCATTAATCCTCTTCAACTGCAAGAAATGGATTTTGAAAAACATTATCAAACGCTTCCAATGCACCTGAAAGAAATTCCTTGTCCTCGGTGGTGTCATCAAAGAAAGAAAAAAGGGAATCTTTACGAGCTCGGTCGGTACCCTCCTTCCAGTGAATAGGCTGAATAGAAACGGTGTTCATATCGGTATCGATTTCACGGCTAATTGTTCCACCCTCAGAAAATATGCTTGCCCGTAATACCAAACAAACCTTCCGAATAAGCTTCTTATCCTTTACCGTGGAAACTACTCTAAAATCTATGATTGTTCGAATAATCTTGGGATCAATAGTACTGTTCATAAATGTCTGCAATTCTGTTTCTGGAGATGAAAAAACTCCAGACCAAAAACCCTGAATAGTTGACAATGTATGGTGTCGCTTTTCAAAGAGTGGCTCCATCTTCAGACGATAGGCAAGACGTATCTCGTTCGCCTTTTCTTCGCGTTCATCTTCTAGCTTACTTAACTCCTTTGAAAACACCTCAAGCTTTTTCGCCACGGTAGCTGAGAAAGCTTCAGTAGTTGACATATTCAAAGTAATGCTTTTTAACTCTTAAATTCCTTTAAATTTGAAAGCTAAGAAGTTAAACAATTCTTTGCCAAACATATGGACGAGTGAATTTTTACTGATGCTTTTAGCACCCGAGAATGAACAGCAAAGATAAAATAAAGAGCCATGTGTTTCGATCTTTTGATACTAATATCACTAAATATATTTCCCGGCAAAATAAAAATACAGCTTATATTTTCTTCGCTAAAGATACTCCGACTTTGCATGCCAACCTTATTGCATTATATAGCAATGGATACGCAGGAGCCTGGTCTGCACCATTTTGCTCACCAAGTTCTTGATGATGCTTCTCCTCATCACGAAACTTTGCAACAATGTCTTTGATTGATTTCCATTCCTTAGCCTCCTCCTCTGACTCCTTCACACCCTCTATTGCGTCATCGATAATCTCCATTTCTCGCAGTTGATCATTGTAATGGTCATAAATAGTTTCCTCGACAGCGGCATGGCAACACATCATAGCTTCCTTACCGATTACGGCTGTTCCCGCCCCTAATACAAAAGCAGCAATCTTGAAAAGAGGATCAAGTTTGGTTGTATTTATACCATGCTGATTTACAAGCTCATTCATCACCTTTTCATGAACCAGCTCATCCTCAAGAATTTCATTTACAATTGGAACGGCATCATTCAAAGGCGATATCCAGGCTAGCTGGTGAGACGCAATACGAACTGCGGCGACCTCGCCAGCATGGTCAACACGCAGAATTTCATCGATTTTCGCCCGCTTAGCGCTGGTTGTAAAAACTGGATTAAAAATAACTTTAGAAATGCGCAAAATTCCCTTCATTCGAAACTTGAGGTATACGAAACGTTGGATTTCAGAAAAATATCGAAAGAAATGTTCTTCGTGCTAACAAACGGGAAAAACAGTAGTTTTTGCATAAATTAACAATATGGTACACTCTTAGCTCAAAAAGCACGTTGCCTGCCAGAACGCTCATATATATTATAGCCTGAATAGACAGGAAAGCCTTCATACATAAATTTAAAAAAACTTCATCCCGAAAGAAAAAGAAACGGACCTCCTCGCTGCAACCCCTAAAAAAGCATACTGATATAATTTACAAAGGGTTATATTGAAACCTCTGCTGAATTTTTTTCCGGGCGCGTGGGTACATTCACGCCGCGCCAGCCCCTGACCGTCATTTTTTTACAGCGTGTTGTAGAAAATGTGTATTCAATTTCAATTGCATCTTTTTTAAATCTGCCACCTTCCCAGTAATTTTTTTTGAACTCTTTCCTTAATAATTCTAGTGCATGAAAATATTTATAAAAGAATCCGTAAAACCCCAATGCACTCGCCACTTGGCACACCTAGGTTCGAATGAGTGAATGACCATTTGTGTTTTTTTTGGTGTGTGTGTGTGGGGGGGGGGGGGGGGGGGGAGAAGTTGAGTGGGGAAATGAAAATAAGTGGATAAATAGAAATTATATAGAAACCAGGTGTGCAGATCATGCTTGGTCACGGGCGTTGTCGTGGCCCACCCTGGCGCCCACCCATGACATCCGCCGCGGGGCGTTTTAATCGGCGGGGCTCCACGGAGAGAAGACCACAACAATAAAAAGTTTAAAGAGCACACGGCCAGCGACATTGACACATATGAAGATTTAAAAGAATATAATATCGCAATGGCTTGGGCAAAATTTTGGCATGACACGGCGACGCGCCCGCCCCTAAATGAATTCATAATATTCGGGATTGGCTCAAAATCACCCCATGGGGGGATGGAATCCAAAACATAACCAAAGCATTGCCTCCAAGCGGCGTTGCGATATACAAGTTCAAGACCAAACGGCAGAACCATTACAAAGGCCACCGGGCCGTACAAAAGACCCCCTGTGCCCTTTCATAAATTACGCACCCATTCCCTATGACAACGGCTAGCCCCCAAGGCCTTTGGAAAACCGATATGCTATATATATTTAAAAAAAAAAACTCTTTGAATGAGCAAAGTGTCAATTAAATAATTTTATTGAATATAAATTCCAAGCCGGCTTCCCCCCCCCCCGAAAAATATCATAACTTTACCAATCCGTCCCCAGAACTTTTTCCCATGGTTTAGGGGGGGATCCTTTCCCCCCTCAATGGTGGCAGTGGCGCGGGAAAAACGGCATCACTTAAATTTATTTAAAAAATAGGGAAAATTAGGCAAAGAATCAGATAATAAATTGATATGTTATTAAAAATACCTTAAGAACCCCTAAAAAAAAAATAGAGGTCAACTGAATACCACGAAGCTATTTATTTAACCGCGCACGCGAACATATTTAACCGCCATGCGCTATTGGTCTAGGAAAATCAAAATGCCTAATTTTCCACTTTTTCTTTAATATTTCAATTACTTGAAAATATTTAAATAGAAAATAAAGAATTAGAGAGAGAAGAAACAGGGCCCTTGTGTTTAACAATAAATTGAATAAATAAAAGTAATGAGCGGGGGTCGGTAAACTATAAATCGATATAGTTTTGGAGGGTAAGTTGAATTGGTCGTTATTATAATGAAATTGAATCATTTATTATCTGGAAATAAAAAAAAATACATCTCATAGAAGGAATGTATATTCACCATTTTCTTCTTACGCTAACCAAGGGTTTTTTTTACCGGTGCCATTGGTGTTTTTCGTGGCGCCGGAACCCTGAGGGTCTTAAGAACACAAATTATCATCAGATATTTGGTCTAGCTGAACATTTAATAATATATTTAGAAAAGATACAATGACAATAGCATGCGCCATAGGAGTAGGTAAAGTATTTTGAAGGAATAATTTTAATGCAAATTGTTAACTTTCCCTAAAAATTTTAAACATTGAAAGAAAAAGGAGATTTAAATAGTATACATTACGAATAAAATACTTAGTTTTTGCGATTAAATCCAATATAAAGTAGTATTAAAATGAAAATCTATACAATTGTGCGCCCATTGAAATCCTGCATGCTGGGCGTGCCGCCGCGACGGCTCATACAATATATGCAGAATATTGTGGTGAAATTTTAGTGATTAAGAAGTATGATTTTCAACTCAATCACCGCATTTATCATTTAGCTGATTCAAAATAAATTCTTCTTTGGAAATGTGTGAGATTTCCGTCCATATGCTAGGCGGGGTCCCTCAATCCCTCTTCCCAAAATATGAAAATCCAGTTCGCTGCTTCTGAATAAATGTACCGTAAAATATATTATTTTTTTTATAGATAGTTTTGCTTATTTTCTTAGAGTAGATTTTCGAAGTCAGCATATTGAATAAATTTCTCAAACGGTTTGGTGTTTAATCTTTAATTCCCAAGAATCAGGTCATGGGGGAGGGGGGTAACCAATTATATCGGCAACAGGGGGGGGGGGGATATAGATGTTTATCGTGTATATAAACTGATAAAATGCGTTGATTCATATTTAAGGCAAGCTTTAGGAGTGTTGGATTGATTTTATGTTCTGGATTACTGTTTTTATGCGCACCAAAGTTCTTGAAAACATTCCATTCAATGCATTATATACCGCGTTTGCCTTTTCGCAAAGTTTTCAGCTGTCGTGATGTATTTTGATGGAAAAATTTGAAATTCCGTAATAACAGACATTGAATATTCAGAAGCCCTTGCCAATGAGTAAGGTAATTCCTTTTTGTGCTTGATTTTGGCTACCATTCATGTTTTTTTTTTTCATTTTATTTTTGCATAATAATCAATAAATCAAACCAGTAAAGAATTCTAGATCAGATTTTTGAGAGACACCACAAAACCTCAATTTTTAATTCAAATTCCAGGATCTTCTGTTTTAATGTTCCGGGCCTGCTACCATTCCAGGGGGCGGATTGCTATATTTATGAATAGGAAAACGGTAATCTATATGGATGCCGTCTCGAAATCAATTGGTAGTACAATAAACGTAAAGGGGTGTTTTGCCTCTGTCATAAACAAAGCTATAATATTTTAGGGTTTTGTATCCTTTTATAAGACGTTTGTGGCGGATGTGTTCCTGAATGCTTTGCCGGGCGCTATTTTTGACAGCTGGATGTCCCGAATCGCTGGCGTAGGGTCCCACTACGCGCCCTGACATGCTATTTAGGCGGGGGGGGGGGGGGGGGGCATAATGGTCCTAATATGCATGAAATTTAAGAGTATACCGTCTTCAAATCCGCAATTTATTGTTAGCTATTTTTTGCTGCTTTTGTATCGGTATGTGTGTGTGTTTTGGGTCTGGCGTGGCCGTGGCCATTGGGTGGCGTTTGTGAAACCGATTCGGAACTGCCACAGTGGGATTTTTTCCGGGAAAAACATTTCGGTCGATTTGTCGCCTTGTGTGCTTCACGCGGCGCAAAGGAGCACACCAAAAAGAAAATGTAATAGGGGTGGGGTGGGGCGCCTTCAATTCCAAGATCGCTTCGGGTTTTCAAATCCCCACCCAGTTCATTTAGGAGTTATCTGAGATTTTCTCAGATAAAATCACTAAATGGTAGGGCGCTATCGCAACCCTCAGGCATTAACGTGCCGAGTCTCTTTGTTGTAGTCTGTTTACCAATTATACATCGTTAGACCATAATGACATATCAATAGTTACTCCTAGTTTAAATAAATTTTCACCATCCCCCCCCCCCCCTCACAGACAAAATAAATCGATAAATTATGTTTCGCTTTTGTGTGTTTACAAGGTGATTTTAAAAAATTTCCCATTGGTTTATTGTTTTTTTTTTTTTTTTGGGTACAACGGCCTGGGTGTGGCCTTTGCTTGGCTTAATATTTATTTAAAACCTATTTGTCTTAGTAGTGGACATTATTAATATTTTAATCATCCATTCAAATTAGATTTTTATGAATACCTTTATTATTAAATCTATTACGTTTGGACCATGCTTGTTGTCTACTTTTAAGGGTTTGCGTGCATATATGTTCCTTTCAGCGTGAATTGTCATGTATATCCTATTTCCTAGCGATTTTGAAAACTCGCTATCAATCTTTAAATGATTCCCTTTTTATTTATACTTTTTAAAAAAAAAATAATTCATATTATCATAACATATTTATTTATCTTATTTTGGTTTCCCTACTTTTTTATTTTTACAAAGCTTATTTATTTTATTAATTGTTGAAATGCGAAAAGGTGATAAATATATCAAAGTAGCAGAGGAATTTATCTCCTTTGTGAATAAATCATGCACTCCGTTTCATGCAGTGAGGACATCAGCTTCAATGATCGAGTCAGCAGGTTTTGTGCATTTGGATGAAACGAAAGAATGGCCTGAGATTATTCCTGGAGGAAAATATTATATTACTCGTAACGGCACAAGTATTGTTGCATTTACAATTGGCGCTAAGTTCAATCCGGAAAATGGCCTTAAAATTGTGGGAGCTCATACCGATTCCCCGAATTTCTCGCTCAAGCCACGTACTATTTCAGAAAGTAATGGCTATCAACGTGTTGGGGTCCAGTGCTATGGGGGAGGCCTGTGGCATACGTGGTTTGATCGCGATTTGACAGTCGCCGGGAGAGTAGTAGTTAATCGTGAAAATTTGGAATCAGTTTTGGTTCACATTGACAAGCCCCTTATGCGCATTCCCACACTTGCAATTCATTTATGCTCAGCACAGGAAAGGGAATCTTTCTCCCCGAATAAAGAAAATCACTTAATTCCTATAATTTCCACAGAAATCGAAGAAAGTGTGAACAATCCTCCAGGCAATCGTCACACTAAGCACTGTACACCCCTTTTTCATGCTATTTCTGAAGAGATAGGATGTAATCCTAATGAAATAGTTGATTACGACTTGTCTGTCGTTGATTTCCAGAAGGCCATTATTGGTGGTGTTAATAGCGAATTTATTTTTGCGCCTCGAATCGATAATCTACTCTCGTGTTTTTGTGCTATTAAAGCTTTAACAGATTCCACAGGAAATGATGACGAACTCATGGCAAGAGTTGTGTGTCTCTTTGACCATGAAGAAGTGGGTTCTAGTACGGCTCAGGGAGCGGGTGGCACGCTTGTACCAGATCTTATTGAGCGTCTTCTAAACAAGCAGACTCTTCGTTCGAGATTGGTGGCAAATTCATTTTTACTCTCTGTGGATGGTGGACATGCTGTTCATCCTAATTATTCCGGAAAACATGAGTCATCTCATCTTCCAAAATTGCACTGCGGCCCTGTAATAAAATACAATGCAAATGCACGGTATGCTACAAATGCATGGACTGCAGCAATTGTTAAGAATCTTGCTGAGAAAGTCTCTGTACCAATCCAGGAATTTGTGGTAAAAAATGATTCACCTTGTGGCTCTACGATTGGTCCCATTCTCTCTACGTTATCAGGTATCAAGACCGTTGATATAGGAAATGCGATGCTCAGTATGCACAGTATCCGTGAGATGTGTGGAACTACAGATGTTTTTTATCTTATCGAATTAATTAAAAGTTTTTTCGAAAATTACAAACCCTCATAAGCTTAAGTGTGAAAAATTTTATAAAATATATCTACTTTTTAGGTTTCATGAAGGTAAAGATAAATTACGGCATATGTGTTATTACTTTTATTAAGCCATTTCCTGTAAACTTTAAACTTATTATTAGATTTGTAGGAAATTAAATGATTTAGTATTTCAACCTATTAGGACCTGCAATATTTGTCATTATTTATTTAAATTAAATAAATAATTTAATTATATATATATATATATATATATATAACCTATTAACGATGCGACATTCTCCATTCCAACTTTTTTTCCACATCACTTCTCTCTCTTTTAGTTTAATTAGGCTTCATTTCCTGTTAGTAGGTTTGAGGACAAAATGGGCTGCTTTGAAACATTATCAATCGAACTAAAATATCCGAAACAAATCAAGTAGAATAAGCGCGTTCCTCATTGGATTCGCCTTCAAACTCATAATCGTATTAAGTGGAATGAAACGCGCATAAACTGGCGTTGTATTAACCTAAGCTATTAATATATTAGTTCATCGTTATTATTATTCTTTCAAACAATGTACACAATCGATAAATAAATATAGGTGTTAAATAAGTCGGAAAAATATGAGTGCCAAAGTATTTAGAATCCTTTTACTAATTTAAATTTTTAGATTTTTATCATTACAAAGATTATTATAATATTTATAAATAAATAAATATATTTATCACAAATGTGAGCAATCGCTTCCTTGCTTTTCTGGAACGTGCAAAACATCTATAGGTAACATTCCTATCAATTCCTATGACGTTGTTACTTTAGTAGTGCCTTTTTATCGTTCGGCTGGGCCACCACCTTTGATGCAGTGCCATTTCCATGTCAGTAGAAATAATTCTGGACACATATTAGTGACGGTGAAGGTACAGGAGATCCTAAATGTGCCTGATTTCCTCACGGGTTGTGTTCGTGTTTCCATCTGGTTTGAAGGACAGCCGTCTAGTTGTGTGACGTCGGATGCCTTCAAGATTCGAAGCGGAACCTCGGTTATCAATTTCGAACAAACATTTTCTTTCGGCAGCTTAACAAAAGACTTGAGACGGTATTTCTCATCAGATGTGTTGTATTTGCGTCTAGATGGGTATATCTAAAAATAAATTCGTCGGGGTGCTAGTTAGGAATTATCGCAGTAAATCAAGTGCACCGGGATGTATATATCAGCTATATTGTTACCAATAGCTACATAGTTTTTCCTATCTACCTTTTCTTTTGTTTTACTACATGGTAACTTTACCTTTCACTTGCTTTTCGTTTTTGAAATTCTTCACATTATATCCAGGATTAGAATATCAACACCCCTAAATAGACGATTGCCCCACAAATCATATTTCTTTGTGTGTTGCTTATTCAATTAACTACCTCTTCTTCAGTTTCCATTGTAAACCTAAGGCAAAGTAGTAGTGTCATTTATTTATTATCATTACTTTTTTTTATTTTTATTATTTTCGAATGACTGAGCCAAGTGAGAAGAATCGCGTCCAAGTCGCCTTGAGAATTCGCCCTGTAACGAAGCTGGACAAGGATAGTGACAAGATTGTTATAAGGGCATGCGACTCGAGTACTGTTGCAATAGGTGGTGAGAGGGATATGCGAACGTATTCCTTTGACCACGTTTTGGCTTCTGACCAGCACGGCGTTTTCGAGGCTATCGGCCGACCGATGGTGACAGAGGCATACAAAGGTTTCAATGTTTGCTTGTTTGCTTACGGACAGACTGGGAGTGGCAAAACATACAGCTTACTAGGTGACATGAAGAGCTCAGAACTGTGCGGTATTGCCCCACGTCTTGTACGCCAGCTATTTGATGAAGCCCAGCGACTTGTAGAGGAGGATCCCGATCTAGCCGTTAAAATGTCGTTATCGATGATCGAAGTGTATATGGAGAAGCTGCGTGACTTGCTTGTCCCGCGGCAGCATGGTCAGGAGTCTGAGCAGCTTGAGATCCACGAGGACGCCAATCACCGTGTGTACGTAAAAGGGGTTAGCGTGCACCCGGTACTGGGGTTTGAGCGAATGATGGAGCTCATTAGCAGTGGTGACGCGAATCGGCAGGTGGCAGAGACGAAGATGAACGAGACGAGCTCACGTTCACATGCCATTATCCAGATCAACATGCTACAGGAGTACCGGTCGACGGACAAAAGGGACCTAGAATGCACTATTTCGCTTGTAGATTTAGCTGGGAGTGAGCGCCAGGGAAAGGCCGACTCGTCTGGACAAAACTTTGAGGAGGCAAAGAAGATCAACTACTCATTGCTGATGCTCGGACGTACACTCAACTCTTTCAGTGAGCGCAAAGGTGGTGGTGCTTTTATCCCGCTTCGTGAGTCGAAGTTGACGCGATTGCTATCTGAGAGTTTCGGAGGAAACAGCAAGACATGGATGCTGGCAACTGTAGCACCGACGGCTTACAATTTGGTGGAAACCATCTCAACACTGGATTATGCAAAAAATGCCATGGCTATTACAAACAAGGCACATGTAAACAGGGCGTCTAAGGCTCTTGATGTAAGAATGCTAAGAGCTTTTACAGCAAGTCTAGAAGATCGCCTTGACAAACTAGTTAGCGAAAGGCGCCAAAAAGAGTTTCTTATTTTTAATTTAGAGAAGAGCAGAAATGCTCTACAACTGGCGGTACAAATTGCCCGTTCACAGGATTCCTATAATAATAATATTCAAAATGCTTTTAAACAGCTTGCTCTAGATAACCATGACTTGAAGCGGAGAATCGAAGCATCATCTCAAGATATGGTCTGGACTCTTGACAATGAAGTATCTTACCTTTTTTTTAAGGGACGTTGTGGTATTAGCTTGGAAAACATTTTTTTAGGAGCGCGCCGCGCGTTTTGTTGTGCCTTGGAAACAGATAAGGGTTTTCTGACCTCGGCGAAGCTGCATATCCAACTCTTTCCTATCGGGAAGGATGTGCAGGAACGCGAGGATCCGATGGAATTGATTAATAAAGATATTTCGTTCTGTCTTCATGTAGTGGGCGCTGAAAACATTCCCTCAGAGTTTTCAGCACGCACATTTTGCCAAATCAAACTTTGCTGCGATCAAGGGGACCATTTCTTTTCCACTTCAATAGCGGAGGGAACATGTAATCCGAAATGGGGTTTAGTCAAGCAGTTTCAAATACTAAAGCTAAGCCATGAGGTGATTTCTAATTTATTTTCAAAGCACTTATTCAGCTTTGAAGTATATGGATTTAGTGTCTAATGGGTTTTTTATAGGGGGTTGTTCCCTGAGTTTCTGGGTTTTCAGGTTTTGATTTTTTTGTTCATAGTTGTATCATTGTTTCGTTATTTTTTGCCTTAAAAAATGTAGATATTTAGTAGGAATTAATGAAAATTTCATATTCTCACAGCGCAAAGGTATAATGTACAACAAGAGATCCCTCTTTTTTCTGAGCTTCTTTCACTTTGCTTTTTCAGGCAAACCTTTATTCCTTCCTCCTTCCCTAAATATCTTATTTTTTATTAAAAATATTACCATTGTTCACGTTGTATTAATGTAAACATTGCTTCTTAATATTGAGCGTTTCGTCCGTTTTCTATTAGCCCCTTTTTGCTTCTTCATTTATTCTTCCGATCCTATGATCTAAAAGCGATAGGCTCCTTTATTTTACTCACAAGCAGGGGTATTCTGTCCTCATCAATGTACTATCATTAATGATCGGAGAAAGAGAAAAATATAGGACATCCAGCAAGATAAAAAGAAGTAGTATACACATCACCACCCTATTCTTTTCTATAAAAAATAACATACCCAGTGAAACAAAGCGATACCTCGTTTTCCTATGATGTATCTAGCCTTTGTATGGCTTCGCCTCATCCAAATTACAATGGTACTATGTTTTGTTCCTTTCTTTTGGGGAGAACGAACCGCTGCACTTGCCACAAAAAGAAATGCTATCCTAATGCCTGAGTCCGTGCAATTAGATCTTCACGCTCGATAGAGCCTACCAATGAAGTCTAACACGAAGCGTGTAGGTGATAGGCTCCAACTCGGCTGTTGTCATTAGAGCCATTTATCAAAACCTACTATTGTGACAGTGACGGTGAAAGACACCAAAGTAATTATCCCAAAATAAGAGCTGTATCACCTTTAGTCTTGCTTATGCTCTGTGCGCTTAGAGAGCTTTAAAGGAATTCTATTCTAAATTTCCGTTACCGTATTATTACTAGATGGAGGATACGCTGCTGCTCGTGTATGTATGTATTACTTACATAAGAGGGTTTCCCTAACCACGGAAGGAGGTTGTAAGGCTGTTGTCCGAAACTTTGGCGTACACAATAATGCCACTAGACTGTTCATGGAGAATAAGAAAAGAAGAACGCAAGCCGGTGGTCTGCATCCCATGGAGGTATAATCGTTAACAGACACGCGTGCTTCACCGGCTTCCAGCCTTGCTTCGTTACAATTTACTACTGGCTTAGACACCAACCCGAATCGGCGACAACTCATCGGACTTCGTGGCTATCTGGGAGAGGGGACTGTTTTCGTAAGAACATGAGGAGGTAAAATTTCTCGAAAAGGGGCACAGGGTGGGCGGGCGGTGAAAAAGGTAAGAGACTATTTTTAATGCATCAAAAGGGTGTTTGCTATAAAAATGGCCTCGCACAACGAAGCGGATTACCATTATGGTTCCCATCGTGTCATGGCATTACCTTGGCCTCCAAATAGGTAGCTCCAATGCTTTTAGTGTTTCTGGGGCTTATTCTTTTCTATTCGCAACTACATCTGCTTGAACGGTGCAGAAACCAATAAATCGAATTCATAACTGTTTGTTATTTTATGGGATTATGCTCGTTCTAGTAAGTTGAATGTGCTGATTTTAGAGGCTCATTGTCTCTAATCGTTTGAAGTAATGATCTTACTCTTTTCATTACAACTCTTATTGGGAAGCGGTAAAAATTGCTTCAGTTGGCACAGGCCACTACAATGATTTCTTTATAGTCGCATATTCATGCACAAATATGGTTATCCGTTTGCACAATATACTTTTTAAGGAATTATCTGAAGAACAGTACCCCCCCAATACCTATTAATAGTATCCTAAAGTTGCGATTTTTTAAATAAGGGTTCATTCTCTAGATAAAGGATCGCATCTTTAGTTTTAATCCGCAGCGTTTTAATAATGATAACAAAAACCAATTTTTTTCATCAGTGATTGATTTTTTTTCTTTTCTACTTAAATACATAATTATTCTCCGTATTAGATTTAATATTCTTACTACAAAACTCGCAGAAGTTAACAGGCTTCTTTTTTTTCACTACACTACTTACTAAACGTGGGGCTTAGGCTTGCTATTCTTTTCTCTTTTCTTAAAAATTCCATGAAAATGTGTATCGAACAAACGGCAAAATTTAGAAACATCAATGACTAAACAGATAGTGTGTAACATTTTTTCCATCTGAGGGCTTTTTTTCCTTCCTCTTATCTTTTTCTACTATCATTTTTGGCAAAAAATGCTTCTTTGTGTTCTTCCGATCGAATTTACATTTAGTACAAAAAAGAGAAAGTCATATAGACCTATTTGGCCTTAATATTTCCAAGCTTTTCATCGTACTTTTGCAAATTTTATAGTTACTCAAAAGATAATATAGATTGAATAGAACATAGCATATCCGGATATTCGTGGCTCATCTTTATCCCCTTTAAATTAATATTCAAAGACGTTTAGAACATGGGAAAGCTTAAGCCCCTCAAAGTTCTCTTCGCACTTCTCCTTTTCTATTTTAGCCTCAGAACTGCTTTTTATCGATATCACCTTCACTCCACATCATTGGGAGAATGCGCTGATCCCTCAGAGAACCATCTATCGATTTCTGGAGAACGGCTTGTATGGGACTCTTACTCCTGGGGAGAAGTCACATCAATGTACTTCTCTTGTATATTTTCTATATTTATTTTGTTATTCATTTATGTAAACGTTGTGGAGCTCATTTTTCCTGGCCCACGACACCTTTCTCTAACAGAGGATTATGTTAACGGGAACCCTCCTCAAAGTGACGAGTTATCCCCCTTTCAGTATGATACTCCAATGACACTATATGAATATTTCAAAATAGCCCTGTTCACGTTCTCTGGAGTTCTGGTGTTGCGTATTGCGGTTACGTTAGTGTGCACTGCCATGGGAGTGGCTTGTACAGTTATTATGGGCAAGCGAAATCGAGTATCTCACCCTTACTGGTTTTCTTTCTGGTTCTTCCTTGTCAACTTCTTCGGCACTATTATGTTGGGTGCTCTTGGCTTCTATAATGTCAGGGTCTATGGCAAAGTCGCATCCTGTTCCGAATGTAAGCTGCTCATTAGCAACCATAGCTGTGTGCTAGAAGTGATGCTTCTTTGTCTTCTTGAAAAGTTTCCATCCTTTGTTTCGCGTAAAGAAAATGGAAAAATTTTCTTATTCTCGATAGTGGCGCGGGTGTGCGATGCGATTCTGATTGACCGAAATTCCCCCACGTCACGCAGTCAAGCGCTTGAAGCTATTTATAAACGCGCCAAAGACCCAATAGGACCTCAGCTCATGGTATTTCCAGAGGGCACCACCGCAAACCAGTTAGCATTATTACGGTTTAAAAAAGGAGCCTTTGAATCTGGAACTCCAGTTCAAATGGTCTGTGTATACTTTCCGTACAAGCACTTTAATCCGACGTGGGGAGGGAGGATGGTGGGCAGTAATGATTTTCATGAAGTTTTTTTGCGCTTGTGTTGCCAGTTTGTAAATTATGCTGAGATTCGTGCTCTACCTGTATATTTTCCGACAAAGGAAGAAAAAAACGATGCTGCCCTGTATGCCGATCACTGTCAGAAAATGATGGCTACCGTCCTTAGGGAGTCCATTAGTTGCGGAACTTTGAATAACTATGAAGAGGCTTCAAAGCTGTATCGTGAGAAAGATAAAGTGAAAAAGCAGCACTAAGAGGGAAGCTGTAGAATGATCCTTTTTGTTACCCTTTTTACATAGCTTTATTATTATGTTTGCTGAATCTAAAACGTACAAGTATATATAATATACATATTGTATTTTAGAAATCAAAATCCATTCTCTCAAATTTTAACAATTGTTTGTTTGGAGACCTGAAGGGATTTGATACCCACCGAACGTGGTGGCTATAGGATTTTCAGAAACTAAGTTTCCCGATGAAACGCTAGTGATGATGTCGAGTAATTGTGGCTAGATATATCTACTTATTGCTTATTAGCATTATTAGGCACCAACTCAGTCCCAAGAAACGTATTCATATGTGTGAATGGGAAATGATTTAACGTTACATATTTTGATAAATCTCAATTAAGTATTTAAAGAGTGAGTGTATATTCTAGGAAAATAATGCTGAGTGGCGTGGTGATTTCATTTATTTTGAACCTGAAGTGATTATCGATATACTTTATTAAATGCCGTTATACTATCACCATTCTGGTTTTGTAGCACAATATTTTCCCTCCTCCTTTCGGGGTTTATTTGCCACCCTAAGCGTACCATGCATGTATGCAACTGGCATCTTTTCTGGTCTACTTAAGCTTCATCATATAGCATCATTTGCTAGATTATTAAGCCATATGCATGGAAGTTATTGATATTACTTAGCACTTTTTCAATTAGACGTATTCGTTACGAAACTATTCGTGTGTAGTTCATGGAAACTCCTGTGCTAGACTTTTTTCGCCACGATATCTTAAAAAGACAATGCAGGAAAATTTGTCTGTAAGAGTGTAAGGATGAACAATGATCCAGCATAACCTGGGTTCCAATGCATGAGTGCTGAAACACTTTCAGAAGGATATTTTCAGGCTCATTTTGTCTACTGTTTACTTTATTCTGTTCATTCTAGTGGGTTTTGAGAGTTTCCAAGGCGTCCCGAAATCGTATTAGACCACTTTTTACTCATTTTTTTTTTATGCATTAACAGTTTAGCGAAGGTAAATCATTTTTTACTTGGCAGATAGGGATCAGTAAAATAACATTTATTTTATTTTTATTGTAGAATATAAATATCTAGAAACAGAGGTGTGACGGGAAAACTGGGGGTCTTGTACTAAAGAACGATTTTACTTTCCATACGCACAGACGCAAATTAATTAATAATTTTTAGTTTTTTTTTCCGATGAAGTTTGAACGATTAGCTCTACCTATTGGGCACGATAGGAAGCCTTTTGTACCAGCGCAACCGAACTACGGTCGACTCCTGAATTTTACAGAGGAGGAGAGGTGTGAGAGGTATACCAAGGAGCAGAACCTACACAAGCTGTATGTACCCCCCAAAGAAAGGCTTAGCCCCACAATCCCACTTTGCAATCCGCAAGTTACGCGCTTGGCTCAGCCTAAACATCCTCGTGAACGTCGTCAGTTACCCCAAAACCAGTTGATAGCTTCCACACAGAATGATGGCAGGGTTACCTCTGGAACTTTCACTCGGTCCGTTTCAGCCAAAGCAGATCTTTTACAACATGTGGATTCTAGTTCAAAGACTCGTTCTCATTCCATGGGGAAATCCATGAGCTCCAGCCAAACAAAATCATTGCCTGATCAAAGTGTCAAGTGTACTTTTTCAAAATGGCATCAGAGGCGAACAGAAGCCTTGAATCACCTTGTAGCCCCTTATAAGGGGGATAGACCACAACACACCTACGGGGGAACTACCATTATTTCATACACACCATCAGCCCTGTCTCAAGCCAGAGAACATTGCGCAGCAATTGGTGTCTCTAAGGTAGAGTGGAAAAATTTGAAGCCCCCTAGGCGCACCGGATCAATGTGTCCTTTCCACTCTCATCGAGAAGGAGTGGCTCTGCGATCCGCATCGGCGTATCCCCCTACTACAAGGGCTATCATTAAGGCATCAGAAAGTGAGAAAGTTCAGATCATTGTTTCCCAGGCTTTACCCCCCAAATCGAACAACACAATGCCTAAACCCCCCATGAAGGTGTGCACTCGTCGCTTTGTGTGTGACGGGGACAATTCGGTATCAGTGCCGTGGGATAAGGATCTCCCAGCGGTGGCTGCCCCAGTAGTGATCTACGCCACTGAACGTTGCGCCTGAACTCACAAACATCACCATCTAGAAGGGGGTACCTGCATTTTTTCCTTTATTGTTATATTTTTATTTGCCTTTCCCAATGAGGAGTGACTGTGTGGGGTGGGTTATGTCCAATATCCCACGACTGGGTCCGTGATTATGGAATATCCAGGCAAACAGTCTCTTAACAGGTAAGCAAGAAATGTGTTCAGCTACTTTTTTTTTCATCATGTTACAATATACTGTATTGGGTATTAATTCCAATTTGCTCACACACCGACACCCAAACGCTTCTGACTATGGCATTATAGATCATCAAACTATAAGAGGGTACGCTTCAATATAATACTTCTGATTTCTTTTCTAGAAATTTGGTCGTGATTTACTGGTCTTTATGGCTGATTTTTCAAGACTATCGATCTCATCTTTCATAATGAACGAAACCAAACTATTTTTTGCATTGTATATGGTTTTGTTTTTTCACTTATATTTTTTTCTTTATATTTTTCATCAATATTAGATATGTACCCTTGCATGATAGGTGAAATCTGAGAGCTATATATATATCTATATATATGTATAGTACAGTAACGTTTTTTTTTTAAATGAGCTACATTTAGTGCATTATTCTAACATGAAGAGCTAATTTACCTTTTTTTCCCCTTTCTAGTTATTCTCCACTCGTTTGCCGTACGCTTTGTTCTTAACACAGGAAGAAGTGCAATCTATTATCCTTTTTGCACCTTATTTTCTGATAAGCTTTTGGAGATCTTGTTTTCCTTTTTTGTATTATTTAATTTTCCAGAAAAAAAATTGATCTTTTTTTTTTGAATACTTTGCGGTGTATTAAAAGCACAGCTGATGGGCCATAGGGTGAGTCTTCCAGTCACGTTACCCGTTTTTCATTTATCAATCAAAAATGAACGTCATGAGATATCCCAGAATATTGCTGCAGTTCCAGATTCAATAGTTGAAAATAAGCAGATCGCTAAAAATATGTCTTCAGATAAGTTGTCAGAGTTTAATACGAAACGAGAGGCAGCGTCGGCACCAAAAGTAACTGACAAACCTCAACCTTTTCCGGTAAGCTCCGCCACTTCTTCCCCACAGCTCCCTGGAAAGAGAAAATATATAATCGAATACGGTGTCCTTGCTATGAATGATGGAAATAATTCTATTAGTTCACATGGCATTTTATTTCTTTTCTGCGAACTCGAGACGGGTAAAACCGTTTTTTCTTATCGGGAGAGCACCACTGGTAACGTGTACGCCCGTAGCTTCACCGATGAGGAGCTTGAGGTCGAGAAAGACGCCTCTGGGATTGCTTTTCCCTGGGCTCCTTTTTTCAAATCGATCGCAGCAGCCTTAATCAAGTCTACAGCAATTGTTACAACAATAACAGAGTCACAGAAAGACGTTTTCTTCACCATTTCTAACTCTAAAGACACTTCCCGCAGCTATTCATTTAAGGTTTCTTTGCGTCTAGTTTCGGATGGCAGGTCACCCTCCATGGAGTTAGTCTTCCGGTACATTCTTAGTCCCCTTTCCCGAGGTTTACAATATTACCGTCAGATAGAGAGTAAGCGCATCCTTCAGACACAGCGGATCGAGTGCCAGACGGTAGTTAATAAAGCCTCTCTAGATCAGCTCAAGAAGGATGCGGATAACTTGGTTTCTGTTATTCACCCATTCTGTGAAGACTTGGCGAATTCCCTGTATGAATCCATGAAGTTATCTAATGAGTTACGCTGCTGCGAGGCTCAGGTTCGTGAACTGAGAGGGACGAAGGGGACCAAGAAGCACCCCCTCGACTCCCTTTATGACGACGGTGGTCCCCAGAGGTTTCAGCACATCTCTTGGAGTACGCAACACTACCCGTATGAGGCAGAGGTTGATACGCTCTTGCTGGAGTGCATCCGAGCCGCTTTCCCTCTAGCACAGGGGGATACGCTAGGCTCAATTTCACGGGTGCTCGAGTTGCCAGATATTAAGAGGCGTATTGAGATGTCTGGTAACCGCCAAACGATTGTAGAGGCTTTTGAGATATTTAAAGGGATCGACCAGTGGGGTTGTGACACTATCGGCCTGGAGATCCTCACTGAAGGTAATTCCCTCTTTTATATGGTGTATCTTCTCATGTACAAGTTGGATCTTGTTAGCCATTTCAACATCGAAGACCAAGTTTTGCAGAACTTTTTGGCAGCAGTGCAGGCCGGTTACCATGCAAATCCATACCACAACGCGATGCATGCTGCTGATGTAACGCATATTAATTATTATATAATGATGGTTGGGGGTCTTTTCGATAAATGTTGCTTGACCCACATTGAAATTTTTGCCAGTTTAATCTCGACAGCGATCCACGATTTCGATCATCCAGGGCTAAATAACAATTTTCACGCCCGAACCAGCGCACATCTAGCGATTCTTTACAATGATCGATCCATCCTAGAAAATCATCACGTAGCATGTATTTTTGAACTCCTTTGTAATCCACGCTACGACATCTTGGCGACCTTGGATGAACAACAGAGGAAAGACTTTCGCACCGTTGTGCTGGAAATGGTATTGGCCACAGATATGGGGAATCACGCAGATATATTCAAAAAATTTCAGGTGCGTGTTTCCGAGCCGGAGGACTGGCACTCAAAAAAGGAGGATGTGATGCTGGCGCTGCGCATGTCCATAAAAATGGCTGATGTTTCCAATTGTGCTCGTCCTAGCCATATTTACATGGTGTGGGCGCGCAACATTGCCAATGAATTTTATCTACAAGGGGATGCTGAACGTTCCCTTAATTTCGAGATCACGCCTTTTATGGATCGTACCAAGGAAAAAGTGGAGTTTGTGAAGGGCCAAATTGCATTCATCATGTTTATAGTACGACCATTGGTCGAGACCATTTCTGAATTACTGCCATCTCTTTCCTTCATGATCGGGTACTGTAATGAAAACATGCGCCTTCTGAAATATAGAAATGAAAGGACGCAAACCTGATTTTTTCTCTCTTACATAGATTGTTAAAAATCTATCTATGATAAGCTTGTAATATATCACCTTATATATATGTATTATTACTTTATTCAATGAATGATTATTATGAATTTATTAGTAATTACATAATTGCTTTTCTGTATGCCTTCAATTTGAAATCCAAAGATCTTTGTTGTCCTACTTTCAATACTTCGTCTCTTGTCCTCTTGGTGACTATGGAGGTGTAGCAAGAGTGTCCATAAATTTCACATCAATGTAAAAGAGCCTTTTTTCCCGAGTATGCATTCAATAAAAAATTTGAAAGTCGAATTTTAGGAATACCCATTGTTTTTTCTTGTGTAATTGCCATGCAGTATCAATTGGTTTCTTTGTGCATTGACAATTCCACTCCAAAGTATTATTATTTATCGATGTTCAATTATGCGAAATATCCTGACTTCCCTTTCGTGACTCTGCATTATTCTTGCATTCGAATATAAAATAGGACTTTTTGTATTTTATAAAAAAAACGTAATTCTTTATATAATAAGAACGGACTGGTTCTGTTTGGACCACCATTTTTCCCAACTGATTTCTGGCACATGATTTTTGAACACATTTCCCCCCCCTGAAGTAAATATGTATAAATATGACGCATGGTATTAAGTTTAAAGGCGATTTATATATTTAAGACTATTGTTTTCCTCGTATTTTGGAAATCGGTCATTTGAGATCTTTTTGAAAGAAAGCAAATGTACTACCGAAAAGGTGACATTTGGGAGGGTTTTGCGGGCGTATACTTTAATATCTTTGTTTGCTCAATTTATCAAATCGATTAAAAAATTTTACTATTTATTATTTTAATTATGCTCGGCGTATCGTGTTGGTTCCTTTTCCCTATTAAACTTTCTTCTTTGCCTTTCTATTAAAATAGACCTTAGCAGCTTTAACTGAAGTGATATTTAAGCATGTTTTCTTCATTCTTTTCTTCTCGATCACGAGGCTCTTGGATTCCGCCCATCGACATCACCGATCAAGATAACAAGTTCACAATGATCATGGATCTTCCTGAAGTGAAGAGAGAGGACTTGAAGGTGTTCACAGAGGGAGGTAATGTTGTTTGTATCTCTGGCAATCGATTTCGAAGCAAACTGGAGGAAGATCAAAGGGATCTCCTTATTGTTGCTGAGCGTGGCTATGGACGCTTTGAGCGTTGCTTTGAGCTTCCCACATCTATTGACGATTCGTCGATAAAGGCATCCCTTAAAAATCAAATACTAAGAGTAGATGTTCCGAAAAAGGCAAAAAAAGACGTTAGTTCATCTGAGACTATCAAGATTGAATAATGCTGCAACTTTTGAATTGCTGAAACGCTAACAGCTTCAACAGTATGATTTTTTTAAAAGTATGCGTATCTTTGGGGCGGAAATAAAACTATTTTTCTGATTTACGCTGAAACTGCAAGCACACGAGTTGATTTTATTATTACTTCACGTTCCTATCACAGATTCAATGGCCCGTGATGCATAGTATGGCTAGCGTTATATAATATTTTATTTACTTATTCCTAATTTTCCTAGTTTAAAGCTAGATTTTTTACCTTAGTTCTTTCACCTTTATATGTTTTTTTTTTTAAAATGAATTATCATTGTGTCAGTATTTAGTTTTGTTCGAAGCTTCCTCAATTTTGAAATTCTATCCCATTTTATTGTTTAATGCTTTTTTATTTCACCCCTGAATGACCAATTACATGTTGATTGAATAGGTTAGCAAGATGCCGAAGGGAAACAACGCGATACCCCACGTCCACCAGAGGAAGCACTGGAACCCGTGCTCTTCTCAAAAGGGCAATGTCAAGGTTTTCTTCAACCAGCCGGCCCAGAAGCTTCGCCGCCGCCGCCAGCGTCTGCTGAAGGCGAAGAAGGTGTTCCCCCGCCCTCTGCGCTCCCTCCGCCCTCAGGTGAACTGCCCCACGGTGCGCCATAACATGAAGAAGCGCCTGGGCCGTGGGTTCACCCCCACGGAGCTGCGCGCGGCCGGGCTCACCCCCCGCTACGCTGCGACCATCGGCATTCGCGTGGATGCGCGGCGAAAGAACAAGTCTGAGGAGGGCATGAACATCAACGTCCAGCGGCTGAAGACGTACTTGAGCAAGCTGGTCCTGTTCCCGCTGAACCACAAGAAGCCCCAGAAGGGCGATGCGTCTGAGGAGGACATCAAGGCCGCCACGCAGGACAGCTCACGCTTCGGCGACGCTGCTGTGGGCCCTGTTCAGTACCGCGCCGCGGAGAAGCCCCGCACTGTCACCTCTGAGGAGAAGACCAAGAACGTGTACAAGTTCCTCAAGAAGAACCACTCTGCTGTGCGCTTCTTCGGAGCTCGTAAGGCACGCGCTGCTCGCAAGGCTGCCGCCAAGGACTCTAAGAACTGAAACCTTTATTCCGTCAGGACATACTTGCCACTTAATTGTTTTCTTTTTTAAAATAATAAATTGTAGAAAAGAATTTATTCCCATCTTAAAAAAAGGAGTCAAATACTGTAATAGTGTTATTATTATTACTGTGACACTATTTCTTTGTTATCTTTTATTCTTTTTAATTTTTTTTTTGTATTTATCAAAGGAACGTATAAAATGCCGAAGGGAAACAACGCGATACCCCACGTCCACCAGAGGAAGCACTGGAACCCGTGCTCTTCTCAAAAGGGCAATGTCAAGGTTTTCTTCAACCAGCCGGCCCAGAAGCTTCGCCGCCGCCGCCAGCGTCTGCTGAAGGCGAAGAAGGTGTTCCCCCGCCCTCTGCGCTCCCTCCGCCCTCAGGTGAACTGCCCCACGGTGCGCCATAACATGAAGAAGCGCCTGGGCCGTGGGTTCACCCCCACGGAGCTGCGCGCGGCCGGGCTCACCCCCCGCTACGCTGCGACCATCGGCATTCGCGTGGATGCGCGGCGAAAGAACAAGTCTGAGGAGGGCATGAACATCAACGTCCAGCGGCTGAAGACGTACTTGAGCAAGCTGGTCCTGTTCCCGCTGAACCACAAGAAGCCCCAGAAGGGCGATGCGTCTGAGGAGGACATCAAGGCCGCCACGCAGGACAGCTCACGCTTCGGCGACGCTGCTGTGGGCCCTGTTCAGTACCCCGCCGCGGAGAAGCCCCGCACTGTCACCTCTGAGGAGAAGACCAAGAACGTGTACAAGTTCCTCAAGAAGAACCACTCTGCTGTGCGCTTCTTCGGAGCTCGTAAGGCACGCGCTGCTCGCAAGGCTGCCGCCAAGGACTCTAAGAACTAAGAACCTTTCGTCTTTTTCCCTACCTGTTCCAAAAATTTACTCATTGGTTATGATTTTATGATTTAAAAATACAAAGATATCTTTCCCACTCACTTACTGCCTGCTGTATGGTTTTCAATTCTCTTGTTGCTGAATCGGGGAGAATTGAATAAAAATGTGGGTTATAATAATTTTACCACCTTTTAAATTTTTTTCCCTTTTATAGGATGCTAGCTTATCCAGCATAAATTTAGATTGAATTAAAGGACAACTCTCTCGACCTCAGTAACGAAACACCACATGCGTGAAAATTTGCATTTTTAAAATTGTAATGGGGAAATTTGATCACTTGCTTATCAAGGATAGTGACTCCGACAGCTCCGTGGAGCTGACCCATCCTTCTCTGACTCGTAAGGAAGCAAATGCTGGCTCTGCCCCTTACGTGTCTATACCTGTGGGCATATCTGTGGTGCCTGTGGTCATGCCTACCACAGCGCTCTCCACAGGACGCCCATCCGTACATGAGGGGCTTGCATTTCCACATGAAGTGGACCCAAGGGAATTGGAAGCTGATCCAGGCGGTATTAAGTCCTCTTCGCAGAAAAACAGTGTTCCCAGAACTACTGAATCTCTGCATGAGTTCCACCATTCAGTATCCAAGTCATCTCTTAGAGAAAGCACTATGCCGGTCGCACCTTCGATTCGTCGCAGAAGAAAAGTTTCCTCACGTAATGGCAAATCATTACCTAAATTAGATAACATAATGGATTCAACATCTCTCGTGGGTGGTACGGACACAATTTCTCCGAAACTGAGTCGCAGGGGGACCGGAAAACCAGCACCTGTAGACGCTTTCCAGATGCATAGTAATATAGTAGAAGACGACGCATCCGACCACCTGCGTCCTCCCTCTGAGATCGATACTGACGAAGTAGAGTTAACCATGGATTCGAAGCTGTTGGATCATGTACCAGACGATCAAAGTTCATTGGTAGGGAGCGGCAGAGTTTCTTTCTGTAAGGTGAATCCTATTGCACCAGTTTCCAATAAGGCCGAGAATTTGCCTCTGGAGACTTTGCCTATAAGGAGACCATCTTCACCCCAAGTATATGACTGCGTGCCTATATCAGAACATCTAGAAGCAGAATCACCTTCGTTTATTGTCCCTTCTAGGATGAATGAGGATTCAGCGCACACTGCGGCAGCAGCTAGCGGTGATTGGGACGAGTCTCAAATCATTTTTTCATCGTATGGACAAGAAACGTATGCACCCCCGCCGTCAGCAACAGAGAAGAGAGATAAAGCCCGCAGTGGTTGTGGCATCTTCTCCTTCTGCAGCAGGAGAGCTGCGCAAACAGAGCTAGAGGAGAGAGATAGACTAGATGTTTCCACTCCTCTAGACGACCCTGTAGGTGTGTCCCAGTTCGATCCTCATTTTGATCTACCACAAAGTGCTGAAGGTGATTTAGCGGACGCTCTGGACAATGCTTTGCCACATCACTCTCCGGCTGGGATGCCGGTAGACGAACCGATTCACAATATTTATGCTACCGAAGAGCAACCAAGTCGAACCCTAGCCCCGATTCAGGAGGAGAAGGTGCATTCTGGGTCGATGGAGCAACTATCCTCAGCACATTTACCTGTGGGCGATAAACTTTCCCCTATTAATCAGTTTAATAACCATACTCCAAATATGTCACCACAGATCTCGACTTCTGTGCCATTGGAAAGGGGGCATCATCAACAGACATCATGCAAAGAAACAGTACCAATTCCCCCCCCAAATTTTCAGGACGGTACGAATATTCACACACATGCTGTGCATCATAATAGGGGGAACTCTACGTCCAGTGAGAAGGGAACACCTGTTGAGAAAGCAGAGAGGCCGAGTACGATACAACCGAATGATGCTGTTTCCAGGGAAGGTTCCTCAGGGTCTTTGTCCTCTTCGGGAAATGAGAGTGGCGACAACTGTAAGAGTTTTGACAGCTTGAGATGTGCAGCCCCCCAGAGCGCTGATCAACCCGTGTCCCTCACCGCGCACTGCGACCCTGTATGCGAGGCCGCTACAACACCCCATGATGGGAGCTCTAGGGCTGTAGTGTTGCCCCCTTCTGCCCCGGATGACCTAACCCCAAGCGAAACGGACATGTGCCCCAAGATTAGTTCGAAATCGTCATCAGTTGGGCTCTTCTTTTGCACCGGTTCACCTCTCAACAGCAAGGGCAGCATTGCGGGACCTTCGGTTGCATGTGCCACAAAAGCCCCAGAAACTTGGATTAAAGAGGCTACCTACCAGATGGGAATCACAACAGAGGCACATTACTTGAATTCCTCCGGGAAGTCTACTCCACTCACAAATGAAGAACACCAAGTAGAGTATGACGGCCCCGACGATTTGGCCAATCTGCCCCCCTATCAGCGTCGTATCCTCCTCGATTTACGTGAAGCAGAACGGCGGGAACTCGAGGAATTTGCGAAAGGATGGCGAGACCTAACCTTCCGCCCGCAAATCAATAAATGCCCAACCCAAATTTTAGAATGCACCAAACCATTCAGTGAACGGCTTAGTAAACCGCGGCAGCAGAGGTCCCCGATACCATTCTCTACTCCCGTTACAAAATCTACCACTTCTCATAAGCTTCGTGAGCCTCATCGACAAAGAGCTGAAAATGGGATATCACCACCACCACAGTCCCCGTCCGTATTCAGTCGACTTGCTAGGCAACACTCTCCAACGAATACCCATCTACTGCAGGGTCAATCTCATAAAGGATATACTCACACCCCAGAGATCAGTGATCTAGCGAAGCAACGTGTCTCTTCATTAGGTGTTGTGGCCCGTCTCTATCCTCAACCCCCGAAAGCTCATCGTGGGAATGGCGAAAATGTTTCACCTCAGCGGGTAGCACGGGTTGCTAGTGCTCCAGGATGTTCTGGATCTGTAGGTGTGGCCATCATCTCCCATGACGAAAGAAAAAGCGTCTTTGAACGTCTTTATCGTCAGCGTAAGCCTTCTGAGGCCCTTTCTCAGACATCACAACCCATACGTAGGCTTCACGTCGTCCATGAAACAGGCCTAGGTGAGACTGCGCAATACCAGAATGGATATGATGAGCATATCAATAATGACGATGGTATTGTCAGACAGTTGTATATACGCAATAGGAGATCACAGGGATGTTCTTATCATATGCCATTCTACCCCAGTGATACTTCTTCGACCACATAGGGAGAATAAAACGCTAACAGGATGCTGAATGATAAAAGGACCTGACCGTCTGACTGATTTATGAGATCGTGACTACATTCATTTTCAGGTTCATAATACCCTTAGAGGGATTTTACGAGGTGTTCAAATAAAAAGTTATACCCAGTCTCTAACCTTTTTCTTTTGGTTTTGAAACGACATACCTTCGACTCATCATCGGGAAATGCATGTGCATTTAATCAGTTAACGACTATTGTACGCTATTAAGATTTCTATATACACCTATTTTACTGTTTTTTAGTAACCTTTTTGAATTTCGTTCCATTTATTAAATCCTCTTCCGAAAAGTATTTTGGCATCCTATTATTCTATTTTATGCCACTAGCATGTACATAAAGTCATGTAAATGATAGGATAGATGTATTTCTTTATGCACTTGCATGTGACAACCTTGGCATTTGAATTTTTTTCTTTCTTAGATCATTTACTTATCACTTTTCACGCTGTAGCTGATTTTTAGATAAAAAGATCCTGAGAGTAGAACTTAGCTTATAGAACCTCCTTGCTACAGCTGACGAAGTACCCTAAAGGTCGACTCTGTATGTGATGATCAAGAATTAAGATAAGCGATCAAAAGCAATTCCTTCTGAAAGCATAATACCTAGAGAGAACTAGCAGGAGGAGCGAAAGGAGACAAACTGAATTACGATGATAGCAGCTAGCCAACAATGTTATATTTGTCAAGAAGGCATCCAAGATGATGCTATTCAGTTTTGCGTTTGTTGTGGCCGAGTGGTGTGTTCAAGGTGCACACAAATCATTTTTTACAACCGATATCGTGCTGTAATTTGCAACAGATGCCCCACACCAAAATTGATCCATCCGTGCGGCCGGTGCGGTTTTTCAAAATCTTTATTTGAGTTAGTCTTTTTCTGCTCTATGTGTGCTATGCCGCTTTGCACAGGGTGTCTTTCTTCTTCTTTCGAAAACGGTAGCTTAAAGTGCACTCAATGTTGCGATTCTCCTGTTTGCTGGAAGCAGCCTAACGCTCAAACATCTTACCAATTGAACGAACACTTTTTGAAGCGCTTACAGAAGGCTTCAGCAACTGTGAAGCCCCTATTCGAGGAGAAGACACCTAATCCTCCTTCTAGCACTTTACTTGAATCTACCCTTGCGCGGAACGTGTCTTCTGAGTACACTCATTTGTATGATAAGCAAAAATTAGGTGAAGGTGCGCAAGGTGTTGTGTATAAATGCCGTACTTCAGATGATAAAATAGTTGTGTCAAAAGAGATGATATTTTATGAAGCAGATCGATCCATGATGGAGTCTAAGTTACGCCAAGCACTTCAAATCAAGGCTCTAAGTCATCCTCACCTTATACGCTACCTCGACGTGATACTGCGTGAGGATCCGCTGCGTATTTGTGTGATTATGCCATACTATGACAAGGGTGATCTGAGGGAATATATCGCGCGGCAACGTTCCCCGGTGAAGGAGTGCGTGTTATGTTCCATTGCACTTCAGATCAGCTCGGCTTTAAAGTACTTGCATACACAGAACCCACCACTTGTGCATCGTGATATCAAACCAGAAAATGTGCTGTTACTGGATAATGAGGAGCAAGTATTGCTGATGGATCTAGATCTCTGTGGCGCCGCTGATTTAAAGTGCAGTATGTCAAATCGAAGAGTTCCTTCATCGACATATGAATATCGAGCTCCTGAGTTAGCGAATACAGTGGGTTCTACCAAGTCTGATGTATTTAGCCTGGGTGTTATGATGTTTGTACTCGCTACACTTCCTGAATTTCCCTGTGTTCGATCGGAAAATGGTGAATACATGGTGCTATCTGCCCCTGAATGGACCTCTCAAACTCTAGAGATGGTCATTCGGCGAGAACTATGGCAAGTAAAAAAACATGAATATTCCGAATTATTTATCCAGTTACTCGTGAATATGTTAACCCATGACCCAGCCCTCCGACCAACCTCTACACAAGTGTGCGACACTTTGGCTGGAATAATGGAGCAAAGGCTTATGCAAGGGGAACTTTTATGTCCCTTATCTTAATAAAGTATGCATACATACACAGATATATCTTGTTGACTAAAGAGTAAATCAGAGAGCAAAAAAGAGAGTTTCTCTTCGTCATTTTAGATCATGCATTCCGCGTGTAATTTCTATCTTGACTTTTAGGTATACGGATTTGTGGCCCCACTAATCCACCCAGGGCTTCGTCACCGTGCCTTTTTTGTTTTACTTCCTCCCCCTTTCTCAAAGTTTGCTATTTATTGTTAATATTATGTTTTGACAAGCGGAGTTCGCATGCTTTGGATTCATCAGCTTATTACTAAACTTGAGCCGAAAATTTTTTCTTTTCTGATTTTTATTAAATAAAGGACTCGCTATTACTTTAAGTAGAGGTGCTTCTCTTTTTTTATTTTTATAGGAAGTATAATATACTAGGTGAATGTCAGTTGATTTCACTTCAAAGGCAGTAGAGCTCTTCAACCGCGCAACAGGGCACGATAATGCAGGCGAATATCAAGACGCCTATCGTTGGTATATGGAGTGCATCGATGTGTTCATAACTGCAATGAAGTATGAGAGTAAGAATCCAACAAAACGTGAGTTGCTTAGGAAAAAGGTAGGTGAGATAATAAAGCGTGCAGAACAGATCAAGGAATATTTAGATAATTCCAAGGATAATGGCAACGGTGGAAAAGCTTCGGGAATCTTACAGAAAACAGGCACATCCGAGAAAAAGGCTAAGGAGGACGACGAAGACAGCAAAAGAATGCGCAGTGGTCTTGAGAACACAATTTTGCGGACAAAGCCGGATGTTAAATGGAGCGATGTTGCAGGTTTAGATGCTGCTAAGGAAGCTCTGAAGGAGTCTGTCATCCTACCCATTCGTTTTCCACAACTATTCATGGGAAACCGTAAACCATGGCGTGGAATTCTCCTCTACGGCCCCCCCGGAACAGGTAAGTCATACCTGGCAAAGGCTGTAGCGACCGAGTCAGAGGGAACTTTCTTGAGTGTTTCAAGTTCCAGCTTGTTATCACGTTGGATGGGTGACTCCGAGAAGCTGGTCCGGACATTGTTCGAGATGGCCCGAGAGGAGTACCGTAAGGAGGGGAAGCCAGCTATTATATTTGTAGACGAGATCGACGCACTTGTATCGTCTCGTTCAGATAATGAGAATGACGCCTCTCGTCGTGTCAAAACGGAGTTCTTGGTCCAAATGCAGGGTGTGGGCAATGATAGCCAAGGCATCTTGGTGCTGGCGGCAACCAACATTCCATGGTCCCTTGATGTGGCTATTCGGCGGCGATTTGAACGGCGCATCTATATCCCGCTGCCAGATATGCAAGCAAGACGGCGAATGTTTCAGATTCACATGGGTAATACACCCCATACTTTGAGTGAAGAGGACTGGCTGGACCTGGCCCAGCGTACTGAAATGTACTCAGGAAGTGATATTGAGCAGGTCGTTAGAGATGCTCTCTTCGAGTGTATCCGAACAATACAAGTGGCAACTCATTTCAAGCGCGTTTCTGGGCCAAGTCCAAAAGACCCGACACAGGTGATCAAAAATCTACTCGCACCATGTTCCCCAGGCGATCCAAACGCCTTTCCGATGACAATTGATCAGATCTCGAACCCGGAGCTACTAGTACCACTCCCGGTGACAAAGATGGACTTCCTTAAGGCATTACGTACAACGAAGCCGAGTGTCTCAGAAGCGGATATTGAGCAACACACCAAATTTACAGATGAGTTCGGTCAAGAGGGCTGATAAAGGACAAAGGATGGAATTAGTTCTCTTTAAATATTGATAACATTCAAAGAAATTCCTTAACCAGATTATTCACTAAAAAAAAAGAGTAATCACCAAGCGTCATTGTACATAAGGCTCAAGCAACAATAAATTCAATTATTTTGTTCAGATCGTAACGACTCATGTTTTTTTTTTGCATAACAAATGGCATGCGGCAGCCAGGAAGACCCATTTTTTTAGGTATGAAACAAAGTTTTTATTGCATAGTTTCACGTTTTCTTAACGTTTTATAAGTGTGTAAGGTATTTTATACTCATTTTTTTTTTGCGGGGGGGGGGGAATACAAATAGTGGCTTTATAATGCATGAATTCACTCTCAGGAAATAAAAGGAGAAGTAGAGAGACTCAGTGAGTCATTTTTACCACGTGCGTGCATCCCACACTCTTTTGAACTCGTTTATTTTCTTCCTTCCATTCATTTCTCTTCACAAGCCAACTAGCTTTCTTAAACACAATTTTATTTTCGCTTACAAGAAAAATATCTACCGTTTCAGGAATCTGAGATACACCGTGCTCAACACACACACACACACACACCAAAATGCACCAGGAACGACAACGTACTAACAGCAAGCTGGTCCCCGCACATGAGGCCCCGTTGAAGACGGTCACGCAGAAGGACCTCACCGTTGAGCGCCTCCCCGGGAGCAATTACCCGAACCCCACGAGGAACAGCATGACGAATTGTCGTCTTAGCGATAAAATCGGGTACATCATGTACGACCCGCGCCCTAAAGAAGACCAGGACAGTGAGTATCCCATCTCGGGTAGCAAGCTGCTATGCCAACTTGCTGCACCCCGGAAGAATCTGCACTTCAAACCATCCGAGACCACCTTTGGCATCGTCACGTGCGGTGGTATCTGCCCTGGGCTGAACGATGTGATTCGTTCCATCACGCTGACCGGTATCATGCAGTACGGCATCAAGCGTGTGATCGGCTTCCGTTACGGCTATTGGGGTTTGTCGAAGGAGGGCAGCAAGACTGCCATCGAGCTCTCACGTACCTCCGTGACGCAAATCCACCGCTTCGGCGGTACAATCTTGGGAAGCTCGCGCGGGCCACAGAACACCAAGGAGATGGTTGAGACGCTGGTGCGTTTGGGCGTTAACGTCCTCTTTACAGTCGGTGGCGATGGTACGCAACGTGGTGCGCTGAAGATCTACGAGGAGGCGAAGCGCAGCGGACACGACATTGCTGTCTTCGGCATACCCAAGACTATTGATAACGACCTCTCGTTTTCTCACCGCACGTTTGGGTTCCAGACAGCCGTGGAGCAGGCGTGCTCGGCGGTCCGTGCGGCTTATGCTGAGGCGGTCTCACTTAACTATGGTGTTGGCATTGTGAAACTGATGGGACGAGAAAGCGGGTTTATCGCTGCCGAGACGACTTTGGCGAGTGCCCAAGCGAACCTCTGCCTTGTGCCTGAGTCGCCGATGTCCCTGGATACAGTGCTGAAGTTGATCGAGCACCGCTTTTTGACCTCTCGAAACTGTGTCATCATTGTGGCAGAGGGTTTCGGGCAGGACTGGCTTCAAGGAACCGGTGGCCATGATGCCTCTGGCAACAAGAAGCTTATCGATATCGGTGCGATCCTAGCGAAGGAAGTCGCAAAGTGGCTCAAGGTGAACGGGGACCGCTACCCCCAGTCTGGCGTGAAGTATATCGACCCCTCTTACATGGTTCGTGCATGCCCACCATCGGCTAATGACGCGTTGTTCTGTACTAACCTATCAACGCTGGCAGTCCACGAGGCTATGGCCGGCTCCACCGGTTGCATCATCTCCATGTGGTACAACAATTACATTCTTGTACCTATCAAGGCGGCCACATCGATCCGACGTGTGATCAACCTTAACAGCCTGCTTTGGCAACAGGTCTGTGCGATCACGGTTAGCCTTGATGAGGACGTGAAGCAAGCCGAGGAACAAGATTTGCGGCGCGAGCTAGAGGCTATCACACTGAACCGCGAGCGTATCCTCTCGCGCATAAACGCGAAGCTGTAAAACCCATGTGGGTTGTTTTTGTTAGCTTTCGTTTCAGTATTACCAAATGGGATGCACACGCTAAGCCAGTTCGAAATATTAGCTAGTAAAGGCTTAGCATGAAGATGGCCACTGCGTCTGGCTGAACTGAGACCAGGAATGCGTATTTTACACTTTAAATCTAGGCATTTCGATATATATGCGTGCGCTCCTTTTTCTGAAGGTGAGATAGACTATGTTGGTTTCGTACTCTTTGAAAGTAGGGCACATTGAGGGCAGCCGCTACTCCGTATTTTTCTAATCTTTCCTTGTTGACATCCCAAAGTATTTTGTCTGCATCTATATACCTTTTTCTACCAGAATAATCTGCACGGGACACCAATGGTGAGTGGCGGCGCAGGTAAGCGTTTGGAAGGAGGGCATATAATAAATAAAAAAATATGTATATATATATATATATATATTTATATATAGCTCAGGAATTGGGGTACTCTATAATCGACCGACTTAAAGGTCCTTGATACCCTCAAGCCTATTTTCCCTCTAAATAGGTACTTTGCTTAACTTTGTTATCATTTCCGCCAGACAATGAGATATAGACGTAAGCTTTAACTTTCTTTTATGATTGTAGTAAATAATAAATAGTCATATGATACATACAAAAAGAATGAAAAAAGAAATGAAAAGGAAGATTCTTTGACATTTTTGTCTATAATCAGGTTCAGAAATTATTTTTTAATGGGAGCCTATCATAAAGTTGAATTTGAATTCTAGGTTATTTATATCTCAAATACGAAAGGCCTATCTTATAAATCAGAAGTGGAAAATCAAAGGGAGGATAAACGCACGCACAAGATAAAAATCGTGATGTTTACTTTCTCATCTAAATACAAAAGTGTTATGCTTGGGTAATCCACCAGAAGAGGGGAAAGGTTATTTTTATTTTCTAATGCCTGTATGGTTGCTGCTGCTTATTCTCCTTTTACTATGCGATGGCATCCGATGATTTCAAGCATTGCACGTTTCTAATCATTCCTAACAAGCGTGTATGTTAGTGATCAGGGGAGTGGCGTGCATATTTGTAACCGGAAATAGTTTTATAGTTTAGACAAGGTAAATAAAAATAAAAAGGCGAATATTTCTCATCTTTTAAATATTTATTCATGATTATTCGTGACGATCCGGATTCGAATCTTTGTACAGAAGTTCACAGGATATTGTTTCGCATTCGAAGGCTCAAAACTTTCCCTGAGCTTGAAGATGTCTACTCTGAGCTAATTCAATTTTTAAGCTTACAAGATTCCAAAATTCGTGAGCTCGAGGCAGGACCTGATGCGTTTCCGGTGTTGTCTTCACACCTTTCTGTTTTAGATCGAATTAACCTTTGTAGTGTCCTAACAGCTTCCTTTAGTAGGCGAGCACGTATTTTAATGCATACTAAAGGGACCATGTTGAATGCAGATGTTGTTGGTCTAATTGGTCTTTCTGGAAGTGATTCCAGTCTGCAGGCAAATACTTCGCAGGTGCTTACCTGGGTGCATCAGCTTGCGGAGTTGCTTAAGGATATTGGCCGCTTTCCAGCGGTGGCTCAATCATTACGTATAGAACTACTGCATAATGATTATTTTTCCCATGAAGATGGAACTTTCTTTGCTGTTGAATCCTCTCTTTCATATGGTCACGGCGAGTTGCATGACATTGAGGTTGAACAATATGCGAAAAACATAGATAAATTGAACACATTACTGTTGAAATCTCGCCCTGATATGGATATGATCACGGAAGTTATCAAGGATTTGAGTGAGGTTTGTCATAACGAAGCTGAGGATATATTCAAATTAGTTGAGAGTGGTGGACCTGCTAGTCAAGTCGATATTGATTTTTCCTTAAAGACAACACGTATAGTGACTCCTCTTCGCGATTTGATTTCTCAAGACTGTATTCAGCTACCAGCCAGGGGCATTAAGTGCGCACACTTCGAGGTGTTTGACGTTGGCAGCTTTGTACGCATGGTGATGCAGAGAAGGATGACAGCGTCGATGAATAGCCATCATTCCGGTGAGTGGGGTGCGCCGTGCCCGCTGTGCTCCCGTTTTACTGCGCTTGTTGATCTAAGAGTGGATAGAATGGTTCTCAGCGCGATTCGAGCATATACGCAGGAGAAAGATGGAGGAAACGTTACGCTTACTGCGAATCACTCATTGGAGTGGGACCTCGAAAAGAGGACGTGCCGCGTGATTCAGGGCGGTAGTAGAGACCACATGAGAGCACGTGAGAGCAATTCTGAGGTGGGGGTACTGCTTGAGGATCACGAGCAGGATGATACAAACGACGGGATTCACAAGAAGCGACGCGTTGAAATAGATGGTTATGTGCTTTACGTAGATGAATAAGCGGGCACATTGGAGTTTGAGGGGTATGCGTGCGTCTGTGCCGCGAATATTGAAGTATGGATAATAGAAACACTTTTTTGAATCCTGTTCTCAAAGGCGGTCTCTTCATCAACATACATACTAGGGGAGTAGAAACTGTGTATATTTTCAAAACAGCACTTCTCTGCATTTTAACCGTACAGTAACCTCTTTTAGATGCATGTATCTGTCTACAAATAATTCTATTTCATTCTGTTCTTTTGCATTCTCTTCCATGTATACATGTATATATTATAGAAAAAGTATTTCAATTGCCTAACCATAAAGAATAATAGCTAAAAAGAAAAACTGTTTCTGAAAACAATTACTATTTGATGAAGAAAAGTATATCCTTGAAGGAGTTTTCCACAACACCTACCGTGTCGTATATGCTTAGCAAGGATGGCCATAATTTAGCTACATCGCTTCACCTTCTCCAGGCGCAGCAAGTGAAGGCTCCCACTTCCCAACCACCAAAGGAACCGCCAAAACAGAAGCCAGGAGATAATGATGATGTTATGTACCAAATGGAGTAGATGTATGTATAAGAATTATATATTCACATGAATAAACAGATAAACTACGTTAAAGGGCAAATACGAGATTTAAAAGGGCTTAGTTTTAAATCCAATTTTCGTGAGAATGATTTTGAGATGCGTGTGGGTTATTTCTATTTTGATTTAATACTATGAAAGTTTTTACTGTTGTCCTATTTTCTTAAACTTTTTCATTGAAATTCTTTCTTTTACATGTGCTTTTATTTTGTGTCTGAATATTTATAACCAGTAAATATTCTAAACAAAGAGGCGAATATTATGTTTTTGAAAACCTACCAAAGCAGTTTAAATTAATTCGGACCACGAGCTTCAGCCGATAAAAAGAGGAATCCTGATGAAACCTTAGATTTTTTCCCTATTTGCTTTATTTTTATAACTTTTCCTTATACCTCTGCTTTATGTTTTCATCCGTGATTCAAAGCAGCTTATGCATTAAGAGAGGGAAAAAAGGAGATAAGCAGATGACAAGTAGGAATCAGGCAAGAAGAGGTGGCGCCAAACGTGAGCGGCCGGATGAATGGACTACGGATGCACGAGATACTACGCTCCTCCAAAACAAGGCCTTTGAGATGTATTACAAAGATAATCACATCGTATCTGAGTCCGAATGGGATTTCTTCATGAACTGCTTGCGCACTAGTCTACCTATGGCACTCCGGGTGAATCTCTCTGCACTAAATTCAGAAGTAATCCTGAAACATGTAGAGAATCTTTTGGGCTGTGCTTTTCAGGTGCGGCGGCTTTTTTTCTTTCCACGCCAAATGGCACTGCAATGCGACGTGAGCCGTGGCGATTTGAAGCGGAATGCGAACTACAAAACGATCAAGAAGATCATTGCGGCGCTCAACGAGGGTGGGTACTTGACCCGCCAGGAGACCGTCAGCATGATTCCTGTCATTTCGCTCCAAGTAAAGACTGGGAATCGCGTGCTGGACCTGTGTGCCTCACCTGGCAGCAAGACTTCTCAGATACTCGAGTTTCTGATGCCCGATCCCGCGACGGGGGTCGTGGTCGCAAACGACGTCAACGCGTCTCGCCTCGACGTCCTCCAGCACCAGACGAATCGGCTGGCCGGGGCCCATCCGCACCTCATCGTGACCAACTACGACGCCGCGCGTTTCCCCGGCCTTCCCTCCGCGCACCGCTTCGATCGCGTCCTGTGCGATGTGGTCTGCTCCGGCGACGGGACGCTGCGGAAGTCGGTGGATATGTGGCCGCGATGGAATCCGGTGAAAGGGGCGGACCTGCATCTCATCCAAGTCCGCATCCTGATGCGGGGCATGGAGCTCTGCAAGAAGGCCGGCGTCGTGGTCTACTCGACGTGCAGCCTAAACCCAGTCGAGGACGAGGCTGTCGTCTCTGAATGTCTGCGTCGTGCGAAGGGCGCGTTTCGCCTCGTCGACATGGAGCCACTGCTGCCAGGGCTGAAGTCGTCCCCAGGTCTCGCAACATGGAGCCTCACGAGCAAGAGCATGGATGCCACGTTCCACAATTTCGAGGAGGCTAAGGCGTATATGGAGGCCTCAAAGCCACGAAAGGGGTTTCAGTATAGGGAAAGTATGTTCCCTAATCCTGAGGGTCTTCAGGAACAGAACATTCACCTTGCACGTCGTATCTTGCCGCATGCACAGGATACAGGTGGGTTTTTCGTAGCGACGATGGTGTGCATTGAAGAACTGGGGGAGAGTACACTCCCAGCCTCGGACGGAGAACCAGCGCTCATTCGGCCCATTTCAGAGTCCCTCCGCACATCTGTTCAGAATGTGTTTTCTCTTCCTGATTCATTTCCCTATGATCAGCTTCTGTGCCGCAATGAGGTTGCGAGAGAGCAAAAAATATACTACGCAAACGTACCAACAATCGAGCTTAGTGCGAGGCTTGGAGGTCGTGTGGTGAGTGTCGGATCTAAAATTATTGAGGCCTACGCCAAGTACAGCAACGATAAACTGCGTTTCCACGCCGAAGGGGTCTCGACTTTAGCAAGCCTACTACCTCCTAATTTCGTGTATCAAGCAGATCCGCAGCTCTTCGTGGATGTCGCGCACAACACGCCTATGAGGTCAGGATCGTTTCGTGTGCGATTGAACCTACCGCCGGAGGAGGCATTGATGCCATATTTCTTGCTTTCGACTAGGGTCAAGCTCGTAGGGTTGTTGTACGCCGTGGTAGAGTTTTCTGAAAAGTTCGACCAAGTTATTGTAAGGGTGGCGGAATGGCAGGTGACGCTCTGCAAGGAGGACTTGGGGTTGCCCATCGTCGTTTCCGTTGCGAAAGATGATGGGAAGGATGACAACAGTGACCCCTGAGAGCGGACGTGCAGATTTCTTCCCCTTTTTTGACCTTTTTTTTTCGCGTGGCTGCAGTGATGATGGTAGCGAGACATCGCGAAGCTATAACTTGGCAACCTGATATTCTAAATACGAGTGCTTTTATTGAGCTTAAATTTTCCTTTGTAATACATATCTATCTATCTATCTAAGGGGATAGTTATCAAACTAGACGAAGGAAAGTAAAAAGTTTGTGCCTAAGAAATCGAATTATGTCAATTTTGTTTCGCGTTTCTTTTTCTTTTAATTTCTTAAAAGGAATAATAATAAAAAGAAATACAGAGCGAACTCTGTAGGAAAGAAATAATAATAATAAATTACACCATTTAACATAAACAACAACCATAAGAACAGTGTAATAGTAGAATCTTTCCTCTAACCAGACGCCTAATGGGATCAGAAGCACAGCAAGCAATGTATGAAGCCTTGGAGGTCTTTAACCAGGGTGAAATAGAGCGTGCGGATACCATCCTGGATGCCGTGATACAGGAGAGGGCAACACAGATGGATATGGATGAGATGCTGTCAGTATGCTGTATGCGAGCGTCCATTTTTGCTATGCAGGGGAACCATCAACGGGTGACGGAGGTCATGGCGTTGGCTTCCGGGGCTCCGCAGCACGCAGCTTTGACGTGTTACCTGGAAGGGCTTGCCGCACTCGCTAATATTAACCTTCAAACAGCTCGACTGAAGTTTGAGGAGGCAAAGCGACGCGATGAAGACTTCACACTTGCGCATCTTGGACTGGCTTCCGTATACTACCAGCTGAGGGAGTACAAGAGGAGTTTCAGTGAGTATAGAGAAGTGCTTAGTGTTTTGGGCAGCACTGCGACGCCGCCAATCGTTCGCGTCGGCATGGGGCTCTGTGCGTATTATCTCGACCGTCCGGCGGAGTCGAGGGCCTTTCTTGAGCATGCCCTTGAGTTGAATCCCGACGATGCACTTGCGCTGTTTGCCCTCCTTGTGGTGTATCTCGATCGTCGGTTGATTTCAAAGGTGGTTGAGACGGTGAATCGGTTAAGCAAAGTGCTTCCCCACAACTCTATGGTGTTGCTCAAGGTGGCAGACCTTATGTACTTCAAAGCGATTAGTCAAAGGCGTATCAAGATCTCGGTTCAGTCCATTAGGTCTGTGCTGAACGAGGTACGCCGCTTTGGCTCGATTGAAGAGTGCGCTTTAGCGGACTTTCAGGAAGGGCGACTTTTGCTGGCCTCAGGCGACCTTTTAGGGGCACAGCCTCTGCTGGAGTCCGCCTTGCGCACCTTCCCCAAGCTGTTGGCGGCACGTGTGCACTACGCTCGTCTGCTGGTGCTTTCACACCGCGAAAATGAGGCCGCACAGCTCTTGGAAACGATTAACCAGGACCAGCCCAACCAGAAAGAGGTTCTGCAGCTCCTGGCTGTGCATGCAACCCGCCTTGGTCAGCACGAGAGGGCTTTAAAGTACTGTAGCCTCTTAACGACAAGCGTGGCGCAGGGAGACTTGCGGTCGTGGTCTCTGGCGGCATGGTGCGCTAGGCTCGACACCGATGAAAGCAAGCGCCTTCTTGCGCACCTCATTCACGCTCACAAGAAACTGGGCATGAACCCGCCATGGCAGCTACAGGCGAACATCGCGGTGCTAAATGGCGATACGGAAGCGATGCAGGCCATCGTGGACCAGGAGCTTGGTGGTAACTTTTTTAGCCGGGAGGACTTTGCCGTGCAGCATGTGCCCTTGGTTTTCAACCTAGCTTCACTTTTAGAGGCGAAGGATCGCACTCGAGCACGAGAGCTGTACACTTTTCTAGTGAAACGCCAAAGCGGGTTCCGGCTCCCCTACTTGCGTCTCCATAAGCTCTGCAAGGAGGATGGGCTCCACAAGCAGGCGGTCGCGTGGCTGGTGCTGCTTCAACAGGTGATTCCGCAGGAACCCATGGCGCAGGCTGCCCTCGGGCAGATCTTCTTTGAGCAGAAGTTTTACTCCACGGCATTGAACATTCTGACAAACCCCAAAACAAAGGCAATTCCCGTGGCCCTAACTCTGGGCGCCACCTATTTGCGATGCTGCCAACAGTACGGTAGGAATAGCCGCGAATACCTAAGGTACGCCAAATATCGCTACAAGGAGGTTCTTCGGATGGACAAGGGAAACATTCTAGCAGCACACGGGCTCGCGTGCTGTCTTGGGCTAGAGCACAATTGTACGTGTTGCCAGTCCCTGCTTGATCATGTCGGCGAGGTAACACCTAATTGCGAATATGTGCAAGATAACCACCTTATTCATATGGCGAACGTCAAGGTGCTCAGCGAGCGTTACAAACAGGCTATCGATTACTTAGAAGGGGTTCAGCATCGTACTCCCCAACAGGATTCCACCTATGCCTTTTGCCTGGCGAGCGAGGGGCGGTGCGATGATGCCATCGACGTCTTAGCGAAGGTGTTGGAGTCTGAGAAACCACAGCATATTTTGTATTACAATATGTCTCTGTTGTGTTGTTTGGCTTTCCTTCGACAGGTCGCCAAGAGCCATATCCTAAAAGTGGATGAGGGGCGCAAGATGCGTGGAATCCTTGAAAAAGGCCTGATGGCGGCTCACAAGTTTTTCCAGCTGGAGGCTAAGTCGAGGTTCCAGCTGGACAATTGCGCTTTTATAAAGTCTGTCTGCGCGTATTGCATCGAAGTCTATGACACGCACTTCAAACGCCTCCTTGCGATAGGCCAGGATAATTCTTTAACATTGGAAAAGATGTCTGAGCTTTGGCGGGATGTGTTTTCGGGATTTCAGACTGAAATACACCATCAGGAGGAGAGTAGTACGCAGCTGGAAGCTAAAAAGAAGGCTGAGCGCGAGACATACGAACGTGAGATTCTCGAGAACTTCCGAAAAAGCCATTCTTTTTACATGGGTGCTTCAATGGAGGATATAGAAGCTCCTGATCCGGTAATCGATGAGATGGAAGCAAGACCTGAGACTTCTTTGAATACATATGGTGTATCGGAAATTTTTGATGGTGTGATGCCTAGGGATGGCTTGCAGCCTGTTAATCAGCACGATTTTGCGTGATAATGCCAAGTTTGTTTGGTGTGCACTTTTCAAGGTTTACAGATTATTTCCGCTCGCAACTCTATGGATACTAATGCATTGGATTTTTTTTCTTTAGTTCTTAGACTAGGCTAGAGCGACCTAAAAGGAGTTCGTTTCCGTGCTTCTAATATGTCATGGACACTGGTGGAGTTGCATGTATCAATCAAATTACTACTGTAGTAAAATGATTTGGTGTGAAGTTGTTTGACGTTCATTTCTGTTTCTATATTTCCTTGTACTTTGGGATTTTAAATGTGGCACCTCGCATATTGGTCCTTTCACTAAAGTCATGTTCATAGGTGTATCTCAATAAATTCACTCTTATGGACACTGTGATCCTTTATTTTTTTTTACATGACTTTCGTCAATTTCGGACAGATGTTGCGCAATTTTGTTGCGTTAGGTTTGCTTTGCCTATCTTTTGTTTCTCACAAAAAAATTCCGATTTGTTGAACGTTTTTCTTTTTTTTTTGGCCTGTTATACCTTACCTAGATTGAATTTGTCTACAAATTCAAAACATTTGAATAACCCCTAAACCATAAACAATTAGGATCCCTCATAGCGCTGCTTCTATGACGGATAAAAGTGTTTATGGCGGTCTATTCCAAGACCCTCCTTACATATCAACAGACCCTGATCCTTCAAAAACGGATCCATATGATAAGCAGGATTGCATACCATCTCGGTACTTGGGCAAATCTATTTTGCCGAGTCCACCGAAGGATTACTTGTCGGATAAGTTTCTAACCTTAGCATCGACGGAACAAAGTGCCGATATAATCGCTGCTAATGAAAAGCGAATGCGCAAACATCCCGCCGGTCCTTCCCCCAAGAATATTTCTGACACAGAGTTCCGCTATACTTCCTATTCTAAAAAGAGTACGGGCCCTGGAAGCTACTACGGGTGTTTCCAAAACAAGCCGTACGAGTACCTAACCGAGCCATGGGATGACAACAAAAAGAAAAAGCAAAATGTAGCATCGAAAAGAGCAGCAGAGATAGATGAGAGTTACAAACACCTCCCCAACATCAAGACGAATCCAGCTAAGAAGGGCACCTACGGCTATCCCGGTTTGCTCCTCTCGAAGGAGATCTACAACGAGAGCTGGGAGGAGGGGCGCAATGCGTCCGATAAAAAACCCTCCAGGACGGCCGCTCCTGAGCCGCAGGCGATCGGGCCGGTGTTTCGCGTACAAGGTGTTAGCCGCGCCTATCTGGATGAGCTGCCCAACACCGGGGTCTCGGCGATCTATGCCGACTACCAACCGTCGGCAAGTTCGAAGAAAAGTAGAGCCAGCCATAAGCGCGAGGCGGCCAACGTAAAGCAGTTAGTTCTGAAGCCATTTAACTGGTCCGCGTACAAGTCAAACACGGCGGGATGCATTAATCCCTTTCCTAATGTTTGGATCGATCCGGCGACGCCGGTGGCTGGGAAGAAAAGCAAACACCGAAAGGGTGGTGTTGAGGACAAAAAGGCTGATATGCATCAGTTGAAAGATTTGCCTCAATGGAAGCCGAATTCTTTCGGGAAAACTTCCGTCGTATCATCCTGTCTGCGACGATTTTACTAACGTCCCCTTTTGCTACACTTTGTGCATTTGAAGAAGTGGATAATAAGGGAACGAAAATTACGGGGTTTTAGCTATTTGGATTTGAAGAGACGGCTCCATTTCTAAAGAAGAGAGTAATAGAGTTTGAGGCTTTTTCTCTTAATTCTTTGGTAGCCGATGTAAATAGCGTAAAATATATGTATCTAGAAATTATTGTTTTGTTCATAGTTTTGAAGCGTATTCTTTTAAGCGTTTTTTTTCTTCCCGGTTTTGTGATTCATGAAATTGCTACCTTGACACATTATCCTCCAACGGTATCATATCAGTTTATCGTTAATAGGGGTTTTATTTTCTTGATGTATTTGCTTCTTCATTAGCGGTATTTGTGAATTAGGGATGATAGATTGATAAGGAGAGCAGAAACAACCACTACGACTGCTTTCATTTGTACTGGGCTGAAGTATTCAGCTTTCCATGGAAGTGAAATGTGCAGTTCGGACCCAATATCTTTATTTCCATCTATTTAGATACAAAGCAGACATATTTGCTAGTTTCGTTTTCTTAAATTTGCAAACTAACTTACCATCATCGACTGGCTTACTATTCTTGAAATTAGCACGATCATTATATATTTTTTCCCTGTTTGAACATGGCTCAAGTAGCGAATGAATACAAGGCGCTAGAGTCTACTCTTTTTCGAACCAAGTATCGCTGTATCAAAGATATCGGTAAAGGCAGTTTTGGTGAAGCTCTTCTAGTTCGCTCAAAGGCAAATGGGAAACGCTACGTTTCAAAGGTCATCGACACGACGAGCATGACAGAAAAGGAAAAGCGCGACGTGCAGAATGAGATTCGAATTCTCGCAGCTATTAATCACCCCAACATTATCCGTTACCATGAGCACTTTGAGGATAGCACGCTCATTTTCATCATTATGGAGTACGCAGATGGTGGGGATCTGAGCACACGCATGAAAGAGGCCAAGCGCCAGGATCCGATAAAGCCCTTCAGCCCGGAGTTGGCCATGTTTTGGTTTCTGCAGATTTGTATGGCGCTTAAGTATTTGCATGACAACCACATTCTGCACCGGGACCTCAAGGCCGCGAATGTGTTCCTCACATCCAAAGACGTCGTGAAGTTGGGCGACTTTGGCATCTCGACGGTGCTGCAGAACACCATGGCGTGTGCGCGCACGGTCTGCGGGACCCCGTACTACTTCTCCCCGGAGCTCTGCCAGAGCAAGCCGTACAACAACAAGAGCGACGTCTGGGCGCTTGGCGTGATTCTGTACGAAACGCTCACGCTCCAGCGCCCCTTCTCCGGGCGGACGCTGAAGGAGCTGCTGAAGAAGATCCTGTCGGGCGCCTACCCGCCGATCCCGACGACCGTCCCGGCCGAGGTCCGCGCGCTCTGCGCGAGCCTCCTGCAGACGAGCCCGGGCCAGCGTCCGAGCATCAACCGCATCCTCGAGGGCGCGTACGTCCAGCGCGTCCTGCAGACGATCAGCGCGAACCTCGAGCAGCAGGCCGAGCTCGAGCGCCGCGAGTACGAGCGGCGCTGTCTCGACGCGCGGCGCGGCAAGCTCCCGACCTCGGGCCCCGCCCACGTCGAAACGAACCCGAGTGTGACAACCGACGTGAACGCCAATGCGAATGTGACAGCGGACGCGCCGTCCACGGGCGTCTTGGAACCGCCGGCGCCGCGGCTCAGCGAGCGCGAGCAGATGGCGATGCTGCGCGGGATGAACCGACAGAGCATGCGGGAGATGATCGCGCGGCAGGCCACGGGTCCGGGCGCAGCGAAGGCCGAGGCCGCGGCCGCCGACGTCGACGCCGACGCCGACGACGGCGACGGCGACGCCATTGACCAGAAGGAGGCGATCGTGCGGCAGACGAAGGACATCGTCGGGAAGAAGGCCCTCGGCGGGCACCCGGAGGAGTTCGGCGATAGCGTGCCCGGGGACGAGCCGCAGGTCGAGACGATCGCGCTCGCGAACGGGTCCATCGTCCCCGCGAGCGAGGCGCATGCGTTTTTAGTGCGGGAGCTCGGTCCGCAGGTGCTCGAACGGGCGATGGAGCTTTTCAACCAGCTGACGGTCAGCGGGTTGAGCAATGCGGAGATTCAGAAAAAGCTGTGCGAGTTTCTCGGACCTAAATTTGATCGCAATGCAAATTCCATCACAAAGCTCTCTCTGTGGGAGACAAAGCAAAAGGCTGCGGATGTTTCTTAACGGAGGGATGTATGCACATCTTCTCTTCTGCTACAGGAAAAAGTTAGGGCTGTGCGTGTATCGGGTTTGAGGCTAAGGACCCTGAAAGACGAGTTACCATTACAGAAAATGTAGCGATGGAAAGGAAAAAGAATGGGTGGGTGGTGGGGTAGAGAGGATGTTTTACATTAAAAAAAAACATTAGTAGTTTTTGCTTTTAGAGTTTAATTTTGACTATATATTAGTTTATTATTATTGTTATTATTATTGTTATTATTATTTAATTTGAGCCTGACGATTCCGACAAGCAAAGTGTCGACTTCTTCAAGGTTATAGGAGGGTCAACCACAGATGTAATCTTCATTTTCGACTAGGGATTTTGTCTTTAGAAATTAAATGGGATTATTTTAATTTATGTATATGAGAAAATTTTATCAATATCAAATGTGAAGGAACAATTTTGTCAATAGTATTCCTATCCTTGGTGTCCGGTAATAGTGCATTCAAGGTTTGGGGCCTTACCTAGGATTTCAAGGAGCGTTTTTGAGTTGAAGGTTATGTGTGTACTTCTGATTGGTTTTATGCATATATGAAATTTAGAAAGCCATATGTGTCAAAAGGTTTTTACTGGGCTATTGTAGCTAGTTTTCAGGTTATCTAAGGAGGCGAGGGCAAGGCGAATTCAGAAGGACAAACTCTGGTTGATTTCACTTTGAAGGGAGGAAGCAAACATTTTTTTTTGTTTAACATGATGCCTTCGAATCTTTATACTTTACTGATTAAAGCCTCACATGGAGCTGCATATTATTTTAATCCACCAAAAGGTGTGGGTAATTCTAATGGAACATTATGACATCTTTTGCGCTGCCTCAGCGACTGTAAAGCTTCTTTGCTATGTCCTTTATTTCCATTTTTAATTTGCCACGACGCGTATCTAAATTATATGCGGAGTCACACGTGAGGGAATCTAAGGATAGCTTTCAATGAGTTTCTTAGAAAATCCATTTGCCGAAGAAGAGGAGGAGGCGGTGCTGGACACGCCATTTGGAAACTATGATGCGGAGCAGCGCGAGAGCAAATATAATGCGCTTATTTTATCTGAATCAAGTCTTGGCAATCGCCGTCGAGAGGTGGAGGAGGGCCATATGGCGCAGCTCCACACGCTGGTCGAGCGGAATACAAATCTACGAAACCGACTGAACGACCTTTCTGAGATACCAACTTTTCATGAACAACCACCGCACCTTTTCGCGGCGAGCGGTTTCGCGTTCGACGTCCTGCAGCCTGTCCTCGAGGTACTTCAGCGACAGGTTCGTGAGAGGGAGGTGGCAATCGCGCGGGGTTCAGATTCCACGGAGTTCGGCGCCACGATCCCATCGGATCCGCTTTTGCATTCCTCACACGATGAAGGGAATGCCCTTTTACAGTCTCTCAACGAGGGTGGTTTTGAGGACCTCAATCAGGGCGATCAGGAGGTCGCGCCTTTGCGTTTCGACGCGACGAGGCTTCAGAACTGTGTGGAGTCTCTCATTGAGGATACCCATCGTTCTCAGGGCACTTACGTAAAAAGTATCGAGGATGATCTTATATATAGCTTTATCGACTACACTCGAAGTAAACTCCAGCAATACACGGAACTCTTCCAGAATTTGCATACTCGAGAGGTTTCGATTCGACAGAAAATGAGTATGGTCAGACAGTTAAAGCAAGAGGGTGCGGTGCGCTTGGCGAAGCTGATTACGGAATCACCTGCTCAGTCCCCTTTATTATCTTCCGAGTATTCTTTAGCATCTTTGGCAAATAAAGACTTGTCTGAGGAAACCAAGCGCCTAGAGGTTGTGGTTGCATTGCTTCTCAAAAATGAATCCATCAAGCAAAAAGCCTTCGAGTACGTCGAGGTTTCCAGACGCTGCAGAGCCGAGCAGTCCCAGGTGGAGCTCCGGCGAGAGAACGATGAGCTCGGGCGCGAGGTGCTTTTTTTACGTCAGCTTCTTTCATCCTGCGATATCGCTGATAACAGCGCGCCGCTTTCTTCCGAAGAGCAACCCACTGATCGCTTGTTAGGTGAGCAAACAGCAACGGAAAAGATGCATAATTTCAACACTAGCATCGTCTCGAGAATTCGGCAAGTGGAGGAGCTGTTGAAAGAGAAGGATCCCAATAGCTCTGATGATGCCCCTCGTTCTTCATCCGATATTTTGACGGAGATCTACCTGAAGACGCTCGAGAGAGTCGTAAAGCTTCAGAATTCGTGTTTGAGGGTTTTTACGGTGTTGAATGCTGACCTTGAGGTTCGAGCGGCAAGGGCCTCACTCCTCACACAACTTGTGCTACACAACGGAGGCTTTGAAAATCACATGGTGGAGGCTGTTCTGGATCTACCTTCACACGATCTAGATGCCTTTCCAAGCCCTGAGGTTTCGGATTACTTCACTGACAACGAAGACGACGAGTTCTTTTCCCTGTTTCAGGCGGACTTGGAAAGGATTCTATCTGCCGCCAAGTGCCAGCTCAACCGGAAGATCGCTTTAGGGAATAAGGTTCAGCATCTCGTACTCCAGCAACTCTTTAAAGAGATTGCCAGCCTTCCTCTGCACGAGGATTTAGGTATTCCCATGTCAGATTCATCCAGATGTCTTCCGCGTATCGTTTTAGAGGAGGATATCCGGAGGTCTGTGGATGCGGAGCTGGCGACCGCAAGTGATGCTGAGGATCGTCTCGTGGCAGATATTTCTGCTGCCATTGAGGAGCAGCGGGACGATTTAGCGAAAAGGTTAAACTGGATCAACCAACAGAGCTATGCTGAATCGCTAAGGCAATTGTTTGCGTTGGAAAAGCAAAACAGCGCTCTCGAGGAGCGCCTGCGCGAAGAGCGGGAGATGTTGAAGGACGAGCAGGCTACGGAACCAGATCTGGGATCGCTCGAAGCTCGCCTGCAAAATGCTCAGCTGGAGGTGAGGACCCTGGAGGCGGAGGAGGAGAGCTTAATGGCGCAAATTCTAGCTTTAGAAGGTGCTCGTGCATCATGAAAGACATATCAAAGTTGTTTTGTCCTGTTTCGAGTTTCCAAAAACAAGATGCTATAATGGGGTTGGGGATCTTTCCTTTTTTTTTTCTTCACCCTTTTATTTCGATATTCATGCTAAACTTTCTTTGGCTGTGAAAGTTGCTTCAATATGATCTGTTGGTTTTCGCTCTATAGGAGAATGCGATATTCTTTTCGTTTATTTTCTCCTTCATCATTTCCATATTTCGTATAATTGACTCGTGCCGGGCTGGATCCCCCTCCTTCCCTTCCCTTGGGTTGGCTTCTCTAGCCCTGAAAAGTGCAGCCCATCATCGCATTTATCTCAGATTCGTGTTCTTATATCCAATTTGCGAGGCAGGTCATTACAACTGACTTTCCACAAGATTCCAACGCTCGTTTTATGAATTCCGATTTGAGACGGATGTAGTGCCTCTGCCTGTTGACGAGACTCACTTGAATTAATACCAGTTATGCTCGACACACTTTCCACATTCGTGTGCTCATCATCTTTCCGGATTTCTCATCGCAGCCGTATTTGGGTTGATGGCAGCGTATGTACATTCCTCTCATGGTATCATCTGCATTTTGGAGCTGAATCAGATGATGGCAAAAAGGTGTGTGCGTGGTGGTGGTGGTGGTGGGGGGATATGAATACCAGCTACTTTGGTTGAGCTCTGTAGTGGTCAAACTGATGAGTCCTCTACCAGTGCTTATGTTTCCGATCGGGGTGACGTACTTATTGTAAAATTTAGAAAGCATAAATTCAGCCACGCTGTGCACACGCTGAAAGGAAATCGCGTTGCATATTTCAGCCGGGGAGCGAAAAGAAGAAATCCTCCAGAGTAAATTGTTTGATCTTCCCTATTCATGAAAAATTAGTGTCGAGCTTTGTGCCCCTCAGCATTCGTTATTGCAATTTTATGCTATTGAGCTGTGCATAACTGCTTCGTTTTTTCTCATTTTTATTATTATTACAAATTACCTCTAAAGTTTAATTTCGATTCAAATCAGTTTAAACACCATGCTTTCCTTACTTCACGCTCGTTCCACTTCGGATTGGCACCCCATTGCAGTCTCGATTGCGGTCGGTGCGAGCCTGCCAATCGTTTTGTATACGTCGTACCATTTAATTTCCAATCTCCACTGGAGCAAAAAACACCCTTCCCGCCTTTCAGAGCAGACTCCCACGACTGAGTGGAGCTGCCGGAGCCTGTGCCGGTGGCTGGCCGCTCGGAAGGTCTCCCAGGACGGCGTTCTCGTGCTCGCGCAGAACGGCGTGGACGGGAGGCGGCTCCCCGAGCTCTGCACACGCGAGCTCGCCGAGATGGGGCTCACCCCGCACGACCGCGCGATCGTTCTGGCCTCGCTCTCGGCGCTGAGGGGGCCGGACGCCGGCGCCGAAGCGGAAGGGCCTCGGACGCCGCGGAGGGGCAGCCCGGCGCGGGGCGCGGACCCCGGCTTCTTCTCCCTGGACAACTTCCTCTGCAATGCGGACCACTTTTTGATGGAGGTGACCCTCCCCGGCCCCGCCGAGGGCGACCCCGCGGCCCCGGACCACCGCGCGCAGACGGCGGCCCGCCTCTACGCCCTCCTCGACCACTTCCACGGCCTCGGGGCCGTCGACCAGGCCGCCGCGATGCGGCCCTTGGCGCGGCAGCTCAACGGGGCCGCGGGGGCCTCGTCAAGGGCGCTCGCGGCGCGCGTGGGGCCGCTCCACGCGATGATCGGAAAGTTCGCGGAGGTGCTCGCCTCGCCGGCCGTCTCGCGCGCCGCCGGCGAGGACTTCGCCGCGGTCTCCGGCCGCGTCCTCGAGCAGGTCGTGCGCGTCCTGCGGGTCGCCGAGGAGCTGCCGCCGGCCCTGCGCGAGCCGCTCGCCCGGCGCTGCCGCGAGGTCCTCGAGCTCCTCGACGCGCGCGCCCGGGAGCGGCGCGAGGGCGGGGCCGAGTCCTCGTCTTCGTTGCCGTTTCTCTCGTCTTCGTTGCCGCCTTCGACGTCGTCTTTGCCGGGCTTTTCGCCCGCGGACGCGAACCCCCCGGCGGACCCCGTCCTCGCCGCGATCGCGCGGCTGTCGGCGGTTTACCGGACGGCGAGCGGCGGCGGCCTCGCGCGGATGGCCCCCGGCGAGCGGCGCGCCGCCCTCGACGGCTGCCTCGCGGAGCTGCGCGCGGCGGACGCGGCGCTGGGCGACTTCGCCGCCGACCCCCGCGCAGCCCGCGGGCGGGAAATGGCCGCCCAACTCGACCCCATCCTCCGCCGCCTCCACGCCCTCACGGCCAAGGAGGAGGGGGCGGAAAAAGAAGAAAAAGAAAGCGAAGCGAGGGCCCCCCCCCCGACCGGCGAGGCGCTCGCCAACGTGCGGGGGACGCTCGAGAGATTTCTCCAGGTCGCGTCCGCGCTCCAGGCGGAAAATATTCCGCACGCGGCCAAGCAGCACCTGGCGGAGCGGCTGCGCGGGGAGATTCTGAAGTTTTTGAAGGGCGCCGAAAGCCTGCCCGATGCCGAGCGAGCCGAGATCGCAAATTATGTCTCGCGCATTTTGAAGTTGCTGACGACCGACAACGAGGGCTCCGCCGACAAGGCAGGGGAAGTGCCGAAGGAGCAGACCCAGGTCGTTGGCGAGGCGGAGGCGGAGAGCCCCGGCGAAGAGCGGGGGCTAAGCGAAGAGGAGTCGGCGCTTGCCAGGAGTATCGCGACCGATGCGATAAACCAAATCAAAGGGGTTCTTATGTTTTTGCATTCCGATCGCTTCACCAACGCGAGCGCGGCGGCAAAACAGGAGCTTCTGCAGAGCCTTAGCAAGCACGTGAGCTCCGCTGTGCAGATGCTTCGGGAGATAGGATGCAGTGAGTCTTTTATTACGCGGCTCACAGCCCCACTCGAGGAGATTCTTACGCAAGGAATGGAAGGCCTACCCCCCTCTTCGCCGCCGAGCGAGACGAATCGAATCCTTATCGCCATCCAGGGCGTGCTTTCCTCGAAGATGTTCCTGGAGCAGGACGTGCAGGATAAGCTGACCCTCGTGGGCACCTTTTCACCGCAACTCCAGCGCATTGAGGACAACCTGCGGAGCATGCCCCCTCTCGAGAAGGTCGAGACGGAGAGGCTGCTGAAATCGATCAAACAATCCCTCCTGGAGATCCACCACGCGGCGGGTTCCGAAAATAAAACGACGACCCCAGCCACGACGCCCTCCGCACCCGCAAAAGGCAAACCCACCACCACCGTGGCTTCGGAGGCTCCCATTCCGATGGAAACCCCCGATGACGTCATGAAACGTCTTGAAAACGTGATGCAAATAATTCAGAGCAGGGAGTTTATCCAGGCAACGGAGGAAAGGAACCTTGGAGTGATGAAGTCCTGCGTCTCCGAGCTGCAGTCGATTCAGGAAAGCTGTGGAGGATTACCCCAGGAGATTCGTCGAAGCCTTGAGCCGATAGTTTCGCAGCTTCTAGGGCAGCTGAACCAAATCTTGCTCAGCGTTGGGGACCCTGTGGAGGCTCCAGAGCCCCCAAGCGATGCGCAAACAGAATTCGTTCCGAGTACGGAGCGAAAAGAACTCTTTCAGATGGTCAAACAGATCACGGAGGAGCTCCAGCAGGCGAGTATCAATGATTTTAAGCTCAACAAGGTGAATTTGGAGTCTTTGTGGGGGTTGCTTGACCTTGTGGATTCGTTTGGGGTGCTGAGCCCAGAGGAGGCGAGTTTGCGCGATGAGTTTGAAACGGTGCTGCGGCTCATTTACCAGAAATTTCTCTCTTTGGCGGTGGAAAAGAAGAGGGAAACCGAAGGGGAAACGAGGAAAGATTCGCCAGCCGCGAATGCAAAGGATACCCCGCCGCTGCAGCCTAACCAAGAACACAAATCACCACCACCACCACCACCACCAGAGCGCGAGCCATCCGAAAGGGTGGAGGGTGCCGACGGGGGATTACCGACCACTACCCTCAATGAGGAGATTCACGATGTGGCTTCGTTTATTCGCGTATTTCAGCAGATTCGGGATGTGATCGACGCCAAAGAAAGCGTTTCCACCGACGAACTCCTTTCTCTTTCCGAGCTGGCCGAAAAGGCGCTGGCTACGGCGGCGGAGCGCGGCGTGAGATGGCAGGAAAGCGCGGAGGCCGCGGCCGCGATCGGGGCCGTGCAGGCGGGGCTGGAAAGGCACCAGAGCCGCGTCGCCTCACAGAGCGAGCGCTCGATCATGGACATTCTCGAGCGGGCCATGCAGGAGCTTGAGGAGGCCCCCCCGAGCTCGAGCGAGGAGCTGCGGTCTTACGCGAAGCTCTACGAGGATTCTGCGGCTGCGCTCGCGCGGAACCCTGCCGCCTCGGAGCTGTTAGATCGCCTGAAAGCGCGCCTGAGCGAGCTTGAGCGGGAATGCCTCCCCACCAAGGACACGGAGGGTGATAAAGAAAGTGGTGATAGCAATGATGAGGATGAGGCCAACTATGAGATTGACAGCGATGTCTCGGCTCGCCTCATGGAGACTCTTTATGATCTTTCCTGCGTGCTGCGGGGGCCAAACCTCTCCAGGGAGGGCTTGACCTCGTGCGAGAACTTGCTTGACACCTTCAAGGGGATGCCGTTGAATCGGGACATCCGGGACACCATCGCCTTGCTCCGGCATCAGTTGAAGCTCGCCTGGCAGTCTCTGGAGCTCGATAACGACGAGGCGAACGAGAACCCCAGCAAGGAGTCGGGGGAGGCGACCGAGGACGAGGCGCCCTCCGGGGAGGCGGACGCCACCCCGGCCTTCTCGGGCGCCGCCTTTCACGAGGACGACGTGGACAGCGTGGGGGACGGGGAGGGGGACCGGGGCGTGCCCGACGGCCTCGCGAGCGAGCTCGCGCTGCTGCCCGCGATCGAGGCCCTCCTGCAGCGCCCGACGGCCGAGCTCGTCTCGCGCTGCACCCTCTTCGACGTGCAGTGCCTGAGCAAGGTCCTGATGCACCTCTCGGGGGCGCCCGACGCCGCCGCGCAGGCCCGCGTGCGCGCGGCGAAGCGCGTCTTCTTTGCGGGGCTGCGGGCCTTCGAGGCGTGCGCGGTGCCGGGGGCGGCCGCGCCTGCGTGCCTCGGACTCCGCGTG